>CAJNRD030001120.1:6772071-6789184 GCA_905319865.3 Cotesia congregata
AATAATAATAATAATAATAATAATAATAATAACCTGATATTGTGCTCTTCGACAAGGGTACTCGTGACATTTATGTCATAGAGTTTTTGGCCCCGGCTGAATACAACATCTCAGCTAAAGAAGAGCACACAAGACAAATATATCAGGATCTCCTGTTTTAAATTGGCAAACTTTACCCAGGTTACCGTGTCAAGCTTGTCGTCTTGATTGTTGGCGTCCTTGGAGGGATGAAACAGTCTTTTGTATCCTCACTTGCCAGAGTTCCAGCTTGCTCATCAAAAGCTGAGTTCTTGGCAGTCAGGATGCAGAAGGCTGTGATACTAGGTTCCCTCCGTCTACTTAGAGAAATGACTTTGGCCTGCTGTGATCACTAACCGCCTTGTTGTGCGGAGTGGTCCAGCAGTAATGGATGGAGCTCAGGCTGGGCCCTCGGAGAGTCGGACTCCGGGGACAACCCCCCTGAGCATTTAATAACATAACAATAATAATAATAAAACATTTTTATGGCAGTATTTGATATTTAGGAACAATATAAAATTTACTTTCATGGTAAGGTTGGTGCACATCATACTATAGTTTATGACTTAATGAATCTATTTTCTTTACTAAACAAAAAGAGTTCACGTTTTGAACTTCATAAGCATGAAAATTATCGTTATAAGCAATTGTACACCACTGCTTACAAATGCAATAAGGATGATTTTCTAGTATAAATAATTTTATAATATTAAAGAAAATAGGATAATCATGATCATCGTAACCAGAAGTTATGAACGCACCAACTCGATATTTATGTATATATGTTAATTCATCAACTATATATTGTTACGTCCTGGGACGCCACAAATTTCTTCGACTGCTTGTTTGTACGGTCAGACAACTGAATGCCTTTACCCTGGGAGTGGCAGTCACACTTGTTGACAGATCTCTTTGATTTGGAACTTATTGATTAATTAACTCTACAAGGATGACCATCAGAACCGGTTGGAAAAAGGAAAAGAGGAGAAATGAAATATTTATTAAAAGAAATTAATAATTTACTTACGATTTAAATGTAGTAACAGGTGTTTTATTAAATATTGATACACACTGGATGTTGTTACGGAACACGTCTCTACTGTGTCGTTACGGTTAGAATTGATAAATTGTCGCTTTAATTTGGATTTTTAGTTGACCCTGAAGTTGTTGGCGCAGCTAACTCGACGTTGATGAAGATATTGTACGTAGATGGCTCTCTGGAGTGTATTGAGTCGATTGTCGACCTCAATGCTTGGGATGAACGACGATGGAACTCGATTTTATTTGAATACCGTTTTTGAATTTAAATTTATTTTAGAAAAACTTCGGATGTACTGACTTAAACCGAACTGAATTGAAAAGAGGTTTCTCGAATTTATTTAAAATAATTAATAATCGTACTGTTGGAAGAGAGGTTCCTCGTCGATTGAATATTTAGAAATTCTTCTGACTGGTGACTGTGCTGACCGGCAGAGGTTCAGCGTTAATTAAAAGTGTTCTGGAGTAACTGCCGATAATTGACTGCTGACGGGCTGACTATTACTGCCGACGGACGGACTGACGGACTGACTATTGCTATTACTACTACTACTACTGCTGACTGCCCGTGGCGCTTGCCTTTTTATACTAATGCGAATGGATGAACTAAGCGGTGGCGCGATACCTTTGAACTAGGGTGGTGGTCACCATCCCTTATTTTCTTAGAATTCCGTGACTGTGTTGGTCTTCGTAGGTGTAGATTTTTAATATTGTAAATCTGTTGGATATTCCTTATTTTCATGTGATCCTGATTCTATGTCTGAGAATATTATTACAAGGCATAGGCTTGATAGCTGTGCGTCATCCAGGTTTTTGGATTAGTGTTGAAGGCTTTCTGAGAATCCCGTTAGTGTATTTGGCTTGTATATGAGAGACCTTTAACACAATAGGTCTGTTGGACATAAACACGGTTAATACACATTGAATGACGAATATTCATTGGTCAACCCTTATAAGGGTATAAACTCGGTGTTTACGCTTCTTCTTCTCCTGGAGTCCTAATTCTCACGCGTGTGAATACCTGGCGACGAGACGCACCCCTAGGTTTGGAGTGAAGCGTCTGTGTGTTCTTTTCTATTCTTTTTAGTCACATAAATGTTGCTTCGTTCGGTGTCTATTCCTTTATTGGCACTCCTCAATCGATATCATGTCCTCTTCTTCTTTTATTTCATTATATCCTGATCCTTCTAGTCCAGTTGTCTTCCAGTAGAAATATTTTCTTATTACTTATTAAATTTACCAAAATTTCTAACCGTAACAATATACATTGGAGTCCATATTTATTTTTAGTTCTGATGCATTAAGTAAGTAATCCTCATAAACTTCTTTGTACATCACGAATTGGCCTTTACTAGATTTTAACTCAATTTTTAAGTCATTATTACAATAATACCATTCATGATACATAAAGCGTTGATGTTGTTCTGCTAGAGTCTTAGTTATATTCTTAAAATTTTTATATTTTCGAGTAAGGTCTATAAAGTACATATGCTTGGCTTCAAAGCGCATACTCCATAATGGTAACAAAGGACCAATTTTTTCAATGATGGACACATAATGTATAAGATTATGATCTTTAGGAATTAAATCAACTTCATATTCATTAAGTAATATCAAATGATGCTCTTGAATTAATAAGTCTAATTCAGATTTCATACCATGACTAATTACTGGCGAGAAAACAATATGCATAATTTGAAGTAATTTTTTAATTAATGCCCATTTTGGTTGCACTAATTCATCTTCAATATAATCACTTATTAAAAATGGCAAATATCTAACCAGACACCACATTTGAGAAGCTCGTTCTCCTAACAAACATCCGGGTTTATCTAAATTCATTGGACGAGGTTTATTAGTCATCTCATTTTTACCATAATTGAAAGCTATTAATCTATCATTAATTGTTTCAATAGTGATTCGAGTATTTCCCACCAGCCACTTAAGAAATAACTTGACATCTCGTGGAGCTACTCCTTCGAGTATATCATGCATTAAATCTACACCTGGACAATCAAAGATATTGAAATATTTTAATTCATTCAATTGGCATTCATATTTTACTCCAGATGGTAAAACTGCCTCGCCATTACAATCTTTATTAATTATACAGTTTCTCGAGGTTCTAATTAAGGACGGATCTTCGCATATCATTGTTTTTGTTTGAGTTTTGGTTGCAAAGCAAAATCTACAAAAATTAGTTGCAGAAAAAGATTGTACCATGCCATATATTGTATTTGCTCCTAAATTATCAAAACTCATAGCTGCTAATGAACCTTTAAAAATCTGACCTCCAATTTCAATTCCAGTTGTTTCTAATATTTTTATTTCATCAACAATCGGTTTTAAATACTTATTAAAACTGTCAATATCAGTATCGTTTTGTAAATCAACCGAATTAAATAGAGCGACTAAATGTATATGATTTAATTTGGAATTGAGATATAAGGGTAAGTTTTTCAAAGACATGTAAATAGCTCCAAATTTGTGCCCTTTCGTTTTGCTTCCCAAAGGGTTAACTGTCTCAAATTCATCAAAAAAAAGTTGAATCTTTAAAGAATCATCTGCTGCAAAAAGCGGATGATTTTATAATAGGACCCTTCAACATAATTTTCGTCATTTTTTAAATTTTTTATGATGAACATTTGATTATTTCGATGAAGATTGTTTAAAATAAATTCCACAATTTTTAATGGAGAAATAAATGAGAATTGGATTGGTACCAGAATTGGTCTATATATTTTAGCTTTACGATCAAACACTTGGTCAAAACGTGTACCAGTTGTTAATCTTTGAACTGGAAGAAAATTCGGAGATTTTAAATAATATGATTGTCGTCTATAAGTTGTTTTAAATTTTCTAATCAATAATTTTTCTTGCGAGAAATAGTTTTTCAAATTCGTAGAATCACCTTGAAAATCTTTTTCTACAATTTTTAGTACATTTTTTGATATATTCTCAACCATTACTTCTGTTTTTTCCATAATTTGATTTATTTTATTCTTCGGAATATTACTAGATTCAAGTGATTGGGCAAATATTTCTGTGTAAGAACTTGGCATTATATTTTGATCAGAAATTTTAACTTTTTTAAAGAGTGGAATCATATTATTGCTATGGTTTAAGAGTCTATTAGTTTGAATATTATTCAATTTACGCTTCAGCAAATGATTTTTTAAATGACTCTCTAAACCAGTAAAAGAGAAAAACTCTAAATTACAGAGGGGGACCATACATTTTAATCTTAAATTACGACCATTGGAAGTTGTATGATATGAGCGTAAATGCAGTAACGCGCTATTTAATGAGTTTAATACTCTTTCACAAACATAACACCGAAAAATCATTTTTATCAATAAGTATGAAGTATTAAACTATAGTCTTAAAAGTTAAATTTTTTACAATAACATTACTTTTGAGACATTTGAGTTAGCCAGGTCCGAACTTCTTTCATTCTTATATTGAATTTCATAGATCCGTCCAGTTTATAAAAATAATTCTGGATAAAATTAAAAAAGACTGTTAAAGTCTTTTCAAATACAATATTCAACACAAAATAACTCTTGAAAAGAGCATCAAAGGCTTCTGCGGATGTTACTTCATCCAAAAATAATAATTTACCATCAACAGCAATAAAATAAGAGTTGATATTTGATTTATCAACACCAACGGCAACAAGACATGGATGAGTCGTTTTTATATTAAAGTCTTGTCGAATGGTACCAGTCTGAAAAGTAAAAATATAGTTTTAATACCATTCATATTGAATTAAAGCAATGTAGTTACCTTGATGAATTTTATTAAATTATCTACAGGATTAGGTTCGCTTATTTTTTTTCGTCCTTTTGCGGTAGTAGGTAAAAGTTTTAGAAGAGTTAAATATGCTAACGTGGTGTTATCCCAATCTATCAGTACAAATATTTTTTACGTTGATTAATCACAGATTATCATTGTCATGATTATCTAATAATTAATTAAATCTAGAGTAAATTCCATCTTAAAACACATACCTATTTCTGAAGATTCTTTTTTCTTTATTGTCTTTAAATATTTTTCACTAACATTTAATATTAATTGGGGATTAAAATCAGTAATTTCAATGCCAGGATGGATCCAAGAAAATTCTAAAATAATCTGAAATGAGTTCAATATAATTATTCCAAAAATCAGAACTAAAATTTCAATTTTATGGTTATTTAATTAATTATTTTTGTACGTGGCTGGTTAATTTTATAAATGATTTAAATATTATTTTTATGACGTCTAAATTATTAACAGTTGTCAATTTAACTTACAAGACCAGGAGTATCAATGAATCGAGGAAATTCATCTAAAAGGTTATTAGTATTTTCTCTACGAAAGAGAAACGTATTCTTCATTGCATTTTCAATATTTTTCCGATCCTTAACCGGGTGAGCATTTTTTAAAAATGTGATTATTTCAGTCACATCTTCAATACTGACATCTTCTAATACGATAGACTGGGTTTCTTGATCCAGAAGTACAATATTTTCTTGTTCTTGAACCTGCTTATCTTTGTTGACTTTCCCTGATTCTTTACCTTTTTTCTGTGATTGATTTAAAGTTTTCAACCTCCACTCTATACGACCAGACCGCGTCTTACTATCATAATATACTTCCTATAAATTTTATATTATTAAGATACGAATTATAAACAGTGAAATTATGAAATATTTATTAAATCACTCACATAACCATAGGTCGATGTTTAATCTTTTAACTTTGGAAAAGTTTTTATTGTTTGTTCAGCATAATGTTTTTTTTCTGAAGAAGAAGGATGGTAGCCAAATTCTTCAGTTAAACAATCAACGACGATATTGACCAATTTTCGTCTACCTGTAGCATCAAGTCCACTTAAATGTTTGTATTCTTCAACGATATCATTACCACCAGGTTGTAACAAAATTCTATTTAATAGATCCTAAAGAGAAACAATAAAATCAATTTAATTAATAAGTTCATAGTATAATACCATTGTTTAATTTCATACACACAATATAAAACTTACTGTACTTTCTAAAACTCCAGAGTAATTATTAATTGCTTCTAATTGTTCATCATCATCATCATCATCATAATTATTGTTATTATTATTATTATCACCAATAGTTACATTTTCTGCGTCAATCGACGATTCATGATAATTTGATACATCGTTAATATTAATGATCTGGCTTCTATTGGTTGAGGTTAGAGCAGAACCTGAGTATAAAAATATCATTTAAAATAAACATTTTCAACTTCATTAATTGAGAATTATAGGTATAATTAACCGGATCTTAATCAGAATAAAAAATAAAAAAATAGTAAATAAAAGAATAACCTTGAAGAGGAATAACAGTAGAAGTAATAGGTAAAACAATTAATGTTTTGGGATGATAGAAAGGATAAATCACTTCACTTATTATGACTTTATCTTCATCAGCTATTTCAAAATCACCAACAATTTGGAACACTTTTTTAACTGTCAAAATATAAAATATTTAAGATCATTAAACTAGGAACGATGTTTATAAACAAAATATGAGATCGAAACAAAGATATGTCCGGTTGATAAATAGAAATCTTCCTTATCATCTTTCGATCGACTAATACATTTTCACTTTAATTTAAATTTGTATTTTTTAAAATAAAAGCAATTAATATTAATAACCATTAAAAAGCAATTACCCAGATAGCAATATGACGTCTTTTACAAAAAAATTTTTTAATATTTTTTATCGGAAAGTACATCTAAAAACAAAAATTTTGAAAAAAAAAAGGTACCTAAATGTTTAGTTTTGAAAAAGTTATGGCTATTTGAAAATAAAAAAGCCATTTTTTTGAAAAATTCATAACTTTTTTGGAGTTAGGTAAAAAAATTCAAAAAAATTCTGAGAACCGTTTTTTATAGGGTAGAAAAGGATGGAAAACTTTCGGCCAAATCGAAAAGGGTCGGGGTCAAAAGTGGTCGATTTGGCATGGAATACCCCATATGCTTATATATAATTAACATACATAAAAATTTTTTCTTTAAAAAAAAATTTTTTTTCGATAATCACAAAAAGTGTAAAATGATGTTTATAACCTGCATGGACAGATCTGATCAGACATGGACAGGCCTGCTCAGGCCTGAGCGTATTTAACACTTCAGACATGAACAGGCATGGAACAGGCATAATAATAAATAAAGTGAAAAAACAATATTATTATCCACATAGAGTGATTCAAATAGAATCTTTATTTTAAAGAAAAGAATCATATCGAGAGGTGTCGTTACTTGACAGAGTTTAGTCGCAGACTAACTATAATGTTAAAACTATTTTATTGTGAGGTCTAACCCTCTGTATTGTCCTCAGTAAAACACATGTTTTTCTTCTTAACTAAAACCGTAATATTCGGTTGTACTGTACAGTGTAAAATAGAGAGTCCTTTGTACAACTCAAGTACCTCAGGTCATAAAATCAAGCCTATACAGGCTTTCTTATTCTAGCTGCACAAATGTGCCTTAATTGTGTTTTTCACATTTAAAAACTACACGGAGAGAATTTTATGTTAACCCTAACAATACTTGTTTTGTAGATTTTACTATCTTAGATGGTTATTAATTTTACAAAAGTTGAAATGATAAATATAACAATTTAAATTATAATCAGTACAAGAATAAAATAATAATTCCTAAAATAGAGCGATCGTACCATTTACTATCGAGATGGTTACATTTACCATCACAAGTGGTTAAAGTTACCAATTGTATTATAAGTTTTTCAGTAAAAGTAAGCACTGAATTTATGATGATAAGTATTTAGACTGCATTCGAAAATGCTCTATTTCTAGATACATAATTAAGAAATGACCTTGTATCTGGTAAACTATTGACATTTTTTAATATATAAGCTCATTCCGATGTTACACTTATCAAGATCTTTCATTTAAGTACTCACATCATTTTTTCATATATTAATATATATTATATATATGTATATATAAAAATATATCAAAAATGCATGTGGGTACTCAAATGAAAGCTCTTGATGAGTATAACATCAGGATGAGCTTATATCACTAAAAATGTCAATAATTAAGAAATGACCTTGTATCTTGTGAATTATTGACATTTTTAAAGATATGAGCTCATCTCGGCATTACACTTATCGAGATCTTTCATTTGAGTACCCACATCAATTTTTCATATATTTCATATATTTATATATATTATATATATGTAAATATGAAAAATATATCAAAAATGCATGTGGGTACTCAAATGGAAGCTCTTGATAACATCAGTATAACATTGAGTATAACATCAGGATGAGCTTATATCATTGAAAATATCAATAATTAAGAAATAACCTTGTATTTTGTGAACTATTGTCATTTCTTAAGATATAAGCTCATCCCGATGTTACACTCATCAAGACCTTTCATTCAAGTACCCACATCATTTTTTTATATATTTATATATATTATATATATGTATATATGAAAAATATATCGAAATGTATGTGCGTAATCAGATGAAAGCTCTTGATGGGTAACATCGGGATGAGCTTTTTTTTTTTTTTTTTGGGCGAGAGGAGGGAAATCTTCATAAGACACCGGCTAGATGTTGGAGATGTTGGTTGCCGGTAGTGTGAGATTCTTACTCATTAAAACCCTCCCCTCTCTTGTACCTGATACTGCGGGACCGCGTTAACATTACTTCGCAGTACCAGGCCCCCTCCAAGCTACTCCTGTAGCTATTTTTCCTGTAGCTATTCCTCCTATATAGTCCTGTAACAGGACCCTCCGTTTTTGCGGCTGTGGCCGGCTTACAGTCTGTACCCGCATTTGCCTGTGCCCCGCTTATTTTAGGGGCACAATAACCAAGGAAAAATCACAGAAACCTGGTCAAGGTACAGTCGGCAAGGGAGCAAGCCCCGGAAATCGCAGAAGAAGATGAAGAAAAATTGCAATTGCCAGGGCTCGAACCCACGCTTGAGCGACTGCTGTGCGGCAATTTAAGACTTAAACCGCTCGGCCAAGCAGTCGCCTAACATCGGGATGAGCTTTTATCTTTAAAAACGTCAATAGTTAAAAAAGTACAGTGCAATTTAAAGAAAACTCATTATTTCATGAGGCAAAATTTTATTTATTTATAGTTCACAAGTTACGACAGTCACATAGTGACTGCAGGTTGCTAGTAATAATAATAATAATAATAATGTGGTGGTAGACATAAACTGAAAATTAAAATTAATTTTTTTTTATTCTAATTAATATTAGAAATGACTTTTATTTAATATAAATATCAATTTGATAAAATATAAACTCTGACGGTAATAATTATCATTAAAGATTGTAGAAATTATTAATTTGATGTTAAAAATTATTATCAAGATATTTAATCAAATTATCTTAGATAGTTGAAAATACAATCTTATAGTAATATAAAAGATGGTAAAAATTACTATATTGGTGGTAACTCTAATAATTTATATTGTATTTATAATAATAAAAGGTAGTATTCATTACTATCGAAGTATTTTAGAGCTTTTTACAATACTCAGATGATAGTATTTACCATAAAATTCTTTCCGTGTAATAAAAGAAAATACGTTATTTTTCTAAAATAAATATTTTTAAGAACTAAATATTTAAAATATAAAACTAAAACTTTGTAACTGGAATTTATTTTTGCTCAGAGAATCCAACAGACGTAAGTTTAATATCATGCGTTTACATCAGTGACAAGTCACGGTTGTACGTAATCTTGACGTAAGTTTAACATCATGCGTTTACGTCAGTGACAAATCACGGTTGTACGTATTCTTGACGTAAGTTTAACATCATGCGTTTACATCAGTGACAAGTCACGGTCGTACGTAATGCCGATACTATTTGTGAGTCATTATTTAACGTCAACAATTTTTTACAATTGTACATAATACTGACGTTATTTGAAAGTCATTTTCTAAATCAGTGACAGACGATTATTTTATTCTATAATAACGTAATTTAAACTTTGATAGTATATTCTATAATATTGATAAAATTTGGGGCATGTATTTTTTTAATATTACCGATTAATCAAAATTTATCAAGTATAAAACTTCTTTAACAAGATGTCTAGTTAATAATTAATCGCTAAATATTAGTGAAAATTGGTTTGAAATTTTGTAAGAATCAGGAAAAGGTGAACAGCTGATTTAGGCCAGTACCTTGCAAATTCAAGTCCGTTCTTAATAACAAAAATTTATAATTTCTTAATATTAATGAATATATCTAACATATTAGAAAATAACATACAAAACATCCTTCATTTTCGTTTTTAAGAAAAATACATATAAATTAAATACATGTGGGATATCAATTTTTTATATTTATGCTTGTATGTTTTCATACACTGCAGAAAAAAAATCTTGACTCAAAGGTAAATTTCTTTGGACCAAGAATATATTAAACGACTCCTCATTCAGCTGGGTATTGACATCAACGACCTAGAAGCAAATTCATGGACACCTCTCCATTACGCCGCGTGTTGTGATCGCCGTGAAATTTTGAAGCTGTTGATCGAAAACGGCGCAATCTTGGATGCAGTTTGTTCGGGTCCAGAAAAAGTGAGCCAAACTCCGTTGTACCAAGCGGCTCTGATGAACCACGTGGGCTGCGCAAAGACTCTTTTGCTCCACGGTGCAAAACTTTCATTGGGATCAGAAGGGATTTGTGAACCGTTGCAGATTGCCGTCTTCAAAGGCCACCTGGAAATGGTGGCTCTGCTTTTAGACCACGGTGCGAATGTCAACACCCGGTTCACCAATAACTTCTTCGAACTCTTCAAGTACGCGCTGCTTCCTGAGGTTTGGAAGGACCAAGATCTTCCATTGCTCCACTTTGCAATCCTGATGAAGTCCAAGAAAATGGCGGCATTCCTGTTCATCCGTGGAGCGGACGTTAATATGGAGACCAGGGGTGGCAATACGACTTTGTTGCAAGCCATCAAAGCCAACAACTTTGAAATGGCCAGGTATTTGGTGAAAAAAAGGCTGAAGGTTGATAATCCCTGGCGTTAGTGGAATTCTAATTTGTGATATTATTTTTATTTATTCATTTATTTAGAATACGCCAATCGGCAATATACATCTATGATATTAAAATTAAAAAAAAGATTATTTTAAGTAATTTTGAAATTATGTATAACAATATAATAAATTACATTTATATTTATTTTTCGATAATGTTCTATTTATTACTATATAACCTGTAATCCGTTGTTATATTTATTTTTTCACATTTATTGTAATGTATTTTAAAGGGCCGTGAGGAACTATGACTCTATGGCCTTGAAGCAATAAATAATAATATTAATATTAGAAGATTTTCAAAATTCATCATGAAAGTCATCTGGAATTCCAGATGAACTTCATGATGAATTTTAAACAAATCGCACATAAAACTTAATTTTTTTAATGTGTAAAAATATTTGGAGACAGTTATATTAGAGTTTTTAGTTTAACTTACGCTGACTCATTATTTAAGATTCTTAAACTTCTGTCTGGATAAATTGTTTGGAGTAGAAGAACACAATACGCAAAATAATATTTCGTAATTCATCATGAAAGTCAGCTGGAATTCCAGATGAATTTCATGATGAATTTGAAACAAATAGTATATGAAACAATTATTTTAATTTGTGAAATAATATTCGGAGACAGTTATATTGGAATTTTTATTTTTATTTACACTGACTCATCATTGACGATCCTCAAACTTCAATCTGGATAAATTTGTTGGAGTAGAAGAACACAAGATTCAGAATAATATTACGAAATTCATCATGAAAGTCAGCTGGAATTCATACAAATATATGAGTGATAGGTGTACACACGTACTGTATTGTGGCTCTGTCTATTTTCATAAAATTTCTTGATTAACTTTAAGTGTTAAATTTGTACTATCACCTCATTCCTAGTGTAACAACATGGGTTGTAATTTGTAATTGGTTGAATATCTGATAAATCTCAAAGTAATTTAATAAGTTCGATTTTATTAGTGGATAAACTTTGAAGGTTAGGCTGTGAAATTCTACTTGTTCACCCGCGCAGTATTCCACGCGCAATCTAGTGTTTACGCAGGCGTACATCGAGTCACATAAAATAGTGTATGTGTATGTGTAGTGTATAAACTCAATTTGAATTACGGGCACAGTGACTGGCATATGTGTGCTCAGGCACAGCTTATTACTATACAGCTTATTGCTATAGAAACTTTGTTTACTCTGAGCTGCGTCTGTTTATTACCTATACAAACTTTAAATACACTTAGTAATAGTATCATCTTATTATATCACTGATGTCGGACTTATGTATTGCTTGTAAAAAACCAACAAATACTCCAGCTGTTTGTCCTTCTTGTCAACGGATTTATCACTTAGACTGTTTGCGAAATTGTATGAAAATCAAGTCATTATATCACTGTTGTGCTACAAATCTCAAACATTTATTGACTACTGGTGAGATAAAGACTCGTAGCAAGTCAATCTTCGATAAACAAACAAAAAACCAAATAATTTCTCCAGCTAGTAATAAACCAGTCACCAACAATCAAGCAAATACACAAAAAACTTCATCAACAAGTCTAAAATCTCCTCTCACATTACATCTAGGAACCAATACCGCAAAGACCTCAACAACTAAAGGCAAAGATTCAGGATTGAAAAATAAGCATCTCACTAGAAGTTCATCTACATCTAGTACTAAATCTGTTACTTCACCGCTACAATCACCGATAACGCAGTCTACTCTATCAATCGCTCTCACTGATTCAAACATGTCCTTAGATTCAATAGTGTCTAAGGCAGCTCTCCAAAGTCTTCCAGAAAACTGGGAGACACAAAATACGGATGAAAAACTAACTTCGATGATGAACTTTTTTCTTACTTCTAATCATTTGATGACTGAGAAATTAGACTTGATCGATAAACGATTGGATTCACTGCAGCTAAATGTTTCTTCAAATACTGCCAGTATCTCGGAACTCAGAAAAGAATTAAATACACATAAGTCAAAAACAGCAGCTGATTCAAAGCTGTTTATTGATGAATTATCAAAGCTTAAGACACAGGCTATGCTACATCCAGATAGCTCACCATCTACAAGAACTTCTTCATCATCAGAATTAGTGATTTCGGGAATCCCAGATGTTGTAGCTGATAGCTTATCTCCATTTGATATCACCGAAACTGTCTTTAATACACTGAAGGTTCATAATTTAAAAAGTGATATTTTATCAATCCGCAAATTCGAAAATAATAATAAACCAAATAGTGCGAATGATAAGCCCCAGAATAAAAATTCTTCTTACTTAATAAAATTAAAATCTACTGAAGTTCGCGATTTCATAATTAGTGCCAAAAAACATTTAAAAACAGTAAATACAAAGGATGTTTTCCCAACTTTGGTTGAGAAAACATTCAGAGGTCTGATTCACGTTAATGAATTTCTAAATTCCGATACTTATAAATTACTTCTCAAGACTAAAGCTAAAGCAAAATCTCTAAATTACAAATATGTTTGGGTACGAAATGGTTTAATTTTTGTAAGGAAAACTGATGAAGTTGAACGTATTATTATCAAATCTGATTTAGATTTAGAAAATTTAGATTAACATAAAAAAGATTTAATAAATGTTACCAATGATAAATTTACGTCTCTAAGGGTATTAAGTTTTAATATAAATAGTATTGTTGGCCATATATCTCAATTAACTCAGCAAATTGTTGAAAGAAATCCTCATATCATTGTTTTAGTGGAAACCTGGCAAAAACCTAGCATTAATAATGATTTACTCACTTTTAACGATTATTCTTTATTTAGAAGAGACAGAAATCTGATACATCCAGCCACGGGTCATTATGTACAGGGTGGGGGTGTAGCTTGCTACATCCATAAAACAATTAAAGCTAAATTATTGTACTCTTCTGTCTCTGATGACATAAATTCACCTGAATATATAATGTTAGATGTTATGTTGACCTGTGGTTCGCATATGTTACTAGCTGGTGTCTACAGACGTCCAAATGGCCATACGCTGCATGAATTTTTCAATACCTTCATGAAATATTCAACAAATTTTACAAATGTAATTATAGCAGGAGACCTAAACTGTAACCTATTAGATAACACTTGGACAGCAAATCATCTAAAGACATTCATTTATGAATCATCCCTATATTGTATACCTTATAATACTACGCATCACAGTGGACATGGCAATTCATGGCTGGATGTAATCCTAGTAGACAATATTAGGAAATTAGGTACCTTTCATAAGTCAACATCTCCCTTTATAGCAGGTCATGACTATCTGTATTGTGAATATCATCTAAACTGTCCTAAACTACCAGATAAATTTATAACTTTTAGAAATTACAAAAATTGTGATCATGATGCTTTAGCAAATGCCTTAGTTATTGCCTTAAAACTTGATGATATCATTATAAAAAATTCTGATCCAAACAAATTGCTTGATCTATTTTTAAGTCGAGTTTTAGAGATATTAAACAAATATGCCCCTGAAATTACCATTAAAGTGACTGGAAATTCAAACTCCTGGATTACCAAAGAACTTAAATATAAATGTCATGAGCGTGATTCTCTCTATAAGAGAGCAAAAAGAACTAAAAATCAAGATTTACTTGCTCTTTATAAGGATATGAGAAAGAAACTAAAATTAGAATTGAATAATGCTCGTGAAAACTACTTAAAAAGTCAACTAACTACTGTATCACCTGGTAAAACAATTTGGAATAAACTCAAACGCCTAGGATTAATAAAGACAAAACAAACTTCACCCCTGAACTACTTTGATGCGAGTCTTTTAAATGAGCACTATGCTAATATAGTAAGGAAACATCCACCTTGTGATATTAACTTTGTAAATTCATTATCTTCCCTATATCACAAAAAAGTTGAATGCTCCTTTAAATGGCACCAAATAGATATTGTTGATGTAACAAAAGCTCTACATCTAACATTTCAAAAGACAAAAGGGAAAAGTCCTGATGGCTTAAATCTGAGTTGGTTACGTGATCATATACCGCAAATATGTCTATTCTTAACTTCTCTGTTTAATCGTTCACTTGAGTCAGGTATCTTCCCAGATATTTGGAAAATGGTTTTTATTATACCGCTAAGCAAAGTTAGTCCACCAAAGTCTCCGTCTGATACGCGTCCAATTGCAAATTTATCGCACTTAAGCAAAGTATTCGAACGTATTATAGCAAATCAAGTAGTTGAATACTTAGAAGAAAATAATCTGCTTGACAAATATCAATCTGGATTCAGAAAGTTCCATAGTACTCACTCAGCCCTTCTTAAGCTCACTGAGGATATCAGATGTGCAATAGATAGAGGTGAATTAACTCTGCTGGTATTATTTGACCTTAGCAAGGCTTTTGATTATGTCAACCCGAAGGTGATATTAGTAGCGTTATTTGAACTAGGTTTTTCGATTGAAACTGTGACTTGGTTTCTCTCTTACTTGTCAAATCGCTCACAATCAATATTAAACAATCAAAACCACCCATTAGAGTTTCTTGATATAACATCGGGCGTACCCCAAGGTTCAGTCCTAGGGCCTATATTGTTTTTAATAGTTATAAATCTGGTAGTACGACAAATTACTCACTGTAAATATGGTCTGTTTGCCGACGACAAATATATATATTATCACTTTAAACCTACTTCAGTAATCGAAGCAATTAGATTAGTAACAATTGATGCACAGGGGATTGCTGATTGGGCTAAAGATCATGGATTACAGGTAAACTTAAATAAAACAAAATCTTTGATAATAGGGTCAAACAGTAAACTAAAATCATTAAACATTGACTCGCTACCACCCATTATTATCAACAATGTTCCTTTACCGTATGTAAGCCAAACAAAATGTCTGGGCTTATCGTTAAACAATGATCTCTTATGGAAAAATTATGTTTCACAAACTGTTAGAAAAGTAAATGCTGTTCTCTATACATTAAAAAGTCGGAAAAATATTTATACTACTGCTATCAGAAAACTTCTAGTCACTGCAACTATTCTTCCTCTTATTGATTATTGTACTGTAGTGCTTATTGATGCCACAGCTGACAATAATCTAAAATTACAGCGAGCATTAAATAGTTCAATACGATTTATTTATAATCTAAAGAGAGATGAACATATTACTCCATACAGACGTAAATTAAATTGGTTATCTGTGAAGTCAAGACGTCTATATTATTTAATCACTTATTATTATAAACTATTGCAAACAGGAAAACCTAGTTACCTTAGGGAATTATTTGTTGAAGATGAAGCTAGACGTTCTGAAAGATTAGCTATAAAAACAAATAATGTAAATTTTGAATTGCCAAATTTTTCTACAAATTATCTTGAAAATTCATTTGTAGTAACTACAATACGTTTGTGGCAAAATTTACCTGCAGAAATTGCGAATGCAAGCAGTCTAGAAGTGTTTAAAACAAAGATCTATGACTATTTCTTGGAACTTGACTTTCAGTAAATTACCTTCACGTTGGCTTCTGTATATATTCAAATACTCTTACAAACTATTGTTACTTACTAGTCAAAGCAACTACCATTATATTGTTAAATACGTGGATTAGAATAAATATTACATTGTTACTTATTAAATCAAATTTAATCTAAAATTAAAACTAAAGTTAAATCTAAAATAAAATTATAATTGTTATTTTATAAATAAGATTTTGATGTACACCTACACCTAAGTTTATTACTTTGTATTAAATTTTAAGTAAAAATTTATAAAACTATGTACAAACCTTTGCCATTCGGCTAATTGCCTTGGCATATTAAATAAATACATACATACATACATACATACATTTCTCTATTCTAATTCCCCAATAACAATAATAATAATAATAATAACGCTTGAATTACAATTTAAAAATAATTTCAAAATATTATTTTCCTAATTAATATTTCTAAAAATTCCGGTTTATCATTTTCCGAATTTCAAAATACAAATAACAAATTCCTATTATCTAAAT
>CAJNRD030001120.1:6797427-6822122 GCA_905319865.3 Cotesia congregata
ATATATATAATATGTATTTTAAAGATATAAGCTCGACCTGAAGTTAGACTGATCGAGAGCTTTCATTTGAGTACCCACATTCATTTTTGATATATTTTTCATATATACATGTATATAATAATATATAATATATATAAATATATGAAAAATTGATGTGGGTACTCAAATGAAAAGTCTTGATGAGGGTTACATAGGGATGAGCTTATATCTTTAAAAATGTCAATAGTTCACAAGGTACAAGGTCATTTCTTAATTATGTATTTAGAAACAGAGCATTTTCGAATGCAGCCTAAATACTTATCATCATAAATTGACTATTGGTGAGAATGATATAAAACCATGAAAAAGCACAACTCCAGGTCAAAACTTTTCCAATGACACCAAATTTAACCATAAAACTTTTACTTTACTCCGTAAAATAGCATAATATCAAAAAAAAATATAGTTTTAAATATTTATTTCTACGTGTTTATATTTATAATCTAACATCGTACAAACCTAAAACTAAACAATCGAATTATATTAATTAATGAGAAATTTTCAGGAAATACATTTACACGTTTGATGGTGTAAAATTTAGAATTCACACCGTTCAAATTTAACATTACACTTAGTGCGATTTTCACACCGTTCGTGTTAAAAATTTTTACACCGAATTATTTACACCACACCGAGTCCAAAAAATTTTTTACAGTGTAGAAGAGTTGAAATTAAAAACAAAAAATTAGGAAAACGGTTGACCCTGAAGGCCATCCCTGCAACTTCCCGCCAAATCTATACCAAAACACTTGAAATTGCACTTATGACGTTTTAGAGCTCTTCGAGCTCATAAGTACAATTTGTATATTATTTTGAGCTCTCCGAGCTCAAAAAAATAGATGTTGTATGCTTTTGAGCTCTTCGAGCTTAAAAGTTCGATAGAAGTTTGATAAAACACTATTTTTTAAATTTTCAAATCGTAAAACTTTGGAATGAATGAACCGATTTTCACGTGGTTGGTGGTATTTGACGCAGTTTTTTAAGCTTCATGAAAAATTTTCAAGTTTTTACTGACAGAGTGGAAAACTTCGGGGGAATTCCGAAAAAACACTTTTTTCGGTTTTCTTACGTCAACGATAACTTACGAACGAGAGAATATTTGGTGAGACTTTCGTCTGCCTCCTTTCAAACAGGCCGTTTCCTGGGCTTAAAGAAGCTATACACGCACGTAAAATAAGTGCCCCAATCTCACCAAACAAAAGCACCGTCAATTCTCCGGGCAAGGAAAAACCCTGTCCTCAAGCTTTTACGCTGTCATTGGACAGATGTGAATTGAGTTGAATTTAATGTCAAACTGTCCTCGTACTCAGTCAACTGTTTCAACCCCATTCAACGACTACGTTGGCCTGATCGGTAATATAATGACAACTCGACCAGTTACTAGCAGGGCCCATGCGGGGAGGTGTAGCCGTAAGACCTGTATGAGCCATTCCCCCTTCAAAAGTCTCGTTCGTGTTTCTGTCTAATCTAGTCCGCAAATCTTTGAGCTTACCTGCGTTGCCAAGGAATTGACAACGACTCGAGGCCTCGCTCGTGGTAACTCACGAACGAATCAACCGATTTTGACCGGACTGGTGGCGATCGGCGTAGTTTTTTGATGTTAAGAGCTGATTAGTTTTTGGAATTGATCGGTAAAGCCGTTTAAAAGTTATTACAAAAAAACCACTTTTGAAAAAATTTTTTTTTGTAGTTTTTATGCGATTTCTCAAAATCTACCGGTCTGAATCGTTCCAAAGTATATACAAAATTTAAGTTTGGTCAAGCCCTTTCGAATGGCACCAACCGCGATCAAATCGGTCAAGCCGTTCAAAAGTTATGAGGTTTACATACACATACATACACACACACAAACACGCACACACACACACACACACACACACACACACACACACACACACACACACACACATACACACATACAGACACCATCGCGGGAATAGTTAGGGAAGCTTCCTAGAACCTCGAAACGTCGAGATTCGATGAAAACTCGATTTTCGTAAAACGGGGTGAAAACAATAACTTCCCGATTTTCGAAAATCTTCGATTTTCTCAGCGGGAAGTTAAAAATTGAAATTTTGAAGAAGAAAAATCCAAATGAAAAATACTAAATTTATGGAAAAAATTGAATAAAAAAAAAAAAATTCGAGTTTTTCGAAATCGAATAAGTATTAAAAAATATTCAAGTGACACGGATATATCGTTTACTCTGAAAAAATTTCGCTCAACCATGTAAAGTTCTCTGTGTCCGCTTTTACACGAAAATTTTTGAAAATGTAAGATTAAATCAATTTCTATAAAAATTTATAAATTGCATATTCATTACCGCAAGTTTCACTAGCGAGCCTTTAATAATAGTTTTTACAAAGTTTTATAGATCTTTATAAAATTTCATGAGTCTTAATGCAATTTTATGAAATTGTATAAATAATTAGAATCGAATTGTATACAATTCCAGCTCTTAAAATCTATTTAATCTCAGAAAAAATTATGAAATAAGCATTTTTCGTCATGTAAGGGTTAACACATAAGTTAGTTATTACGTGACATGAACCGTTACTTGGACAAGTGAGCAGCGTTCCAGACTTCGACACGTGAGGACCCGAGTTCGAGCCCAGCATACCTCAAGATTTTTTCATAAAATATTTACATGTATCTAGTGTTTCAAAGTTTGTAATAAGTCCACAATACTATAATTGATTTCGACATTGCAATTTTTTTTATTTTTGAGAAATTTTTTTTAAAATATTTTTTCTGAGGTACAATTTTTACATCACTTACATCACTTTTACGTCATAATGACATCATTATCATGATGTAGACATCACAGGTACATCATATTGACGTCATAAATGTCATGAAGACATAATACTGACGTCATGACTACGTCATATTCTTACGTCAGAATCTTACGTCAGGAAGTGTGAAATAATGAGTCACATATGACTCATTCGTGACTTATATCTTACGTAAATCCTGATATAGCCCAATGTCATTTTGACGTCACATTGACGTAAACGTGTTTACTGGGTTGTACAAGAACTTTGGGCCAGATTATAGCTCAAGAATTGTGTAAGAAAATTGAGAAAATCTGAAGATGCTTATCGATAAACTAACTAAATCAATTCTTGAGAAAGATTGACACCAGAAGCATGCTGAATATACTTGTGCAAGACTTGCTCAAGATCTGCTCAAGATCAAATGTTTCCGAATGACCGTTCGCATCATTCTACCTCTCCTATATTTATTATAGGATCAGTGGATCTCATTATACCCAACATATTTCATTTTCAAATATCTTGGTCCCTAATAAAGTTAGAAAATTTTTTTTTTTAAATCAAAGCTCAAAAAATTCTCTAAAAATAGATATAATATTAAATTAATTAGTCTCAATTAAAATAGATAAAAATACTATCGAAGTTTAAATATACACAAATAATTTTAACGAAATAAAACTTTGGGGTGGGTATTTTTTACCCAGTGTGCTTGTCAGGGGTTAAAAAAATTTCAGTTTTCAGATGGTTAGAACTTTTTTCTCCGAACTTCGATTTCCTTCAAACTTTCAGGAAAGTTGCTTTATTATGTTCCTAAGAAGCCTTGAAAATTTGAGCTAGGGAATCGAGCTTGTATTTAAGTTATGAATTTGTTAATATTGCCAAAATTGTGTTGTTGAATACAATATTTGCTGATAATTTCTTACATATCTATCGAATTATTCATATAAGGTAAAAGCCCCAATTATTGACAGTGATCTAAATATTGACACCCTCAATTATTTTTAAATACATTTAATTATCTGTAATAAGAATAACTATCATATAAATTTTTATTAAATTCTAATTAATTAAAAAATTTTGAAAAATTACTGTCAGTTTAAAATATTAAATATTAATTATTAGAAAAAAATAAAGTTAGCACCAGTTTATCAACCCATATCCATTTTCTGAATCCGCTTGACGAGCTGAGTTGAAACATGGCAAAATTTTTTAAAAGTTCCGTCATGAGGACCAATGCAATAGATTTCTATGAAATCTACTAAAAATTGTTATTGAATAATGATTTTTTACATCAAAAATTCAAAATAATATCCTGTAATAAATTCAATAAAATTTATTAAATTGAATAAAGTTGACTGTCAAGTTTAGTAATCTACGCGAATAAATTAATTTTAAACTTTGATAGAAAAAGACAAATAATCTTACATTAATATTTGAGCTGAGTTTTACCTGCTGTTTTCCATGTAGCTTCATGCAGTAGAGTTTCTTTTATTTTGACTACGATGGGTCTTGCATTTAAATAATTGTAGATATACACACAGCAGAGAATACACTATACATTAGATGAGTCGCTATATATTTTTAAATCAGAAAATAGTAGGAAGAGAATGTTAGAAAATAGAATAGAAAAGTAATGAAAACTACGCTGTATAAAGATTAATAGAGAAAATAGTGGAGGAGGAAAGAATTTTACACTATAGTTGTTGTTTACAGAATATACCATTACATCAGCTGCGTTTAACATATTCTTCACTCTTCGCTCATCTTTTGCACGCACAAGACGCTTAAAATCGATCCATTATCAAATATATTTTCACTGTGAACGAGTGCTTTTGAATTTATTAATATTATTAATATTATTAATATTATCAATATTACAAATTATTGGTTTAGTTATACGCAATGAAGAGTTTAACTATTTTTTGTTTCTTGTCCGTCTTGGTGAGTTTGGTTACTGGAGAAGAACTGCAGGATGACTATAAACTTACAATTTTTGGGCCAAGTCTGCGTAAGTTTTAATTTCATCATTATTATTTTACAATTTTCAAATCTACCCGGAAAATTTTTCATGAAACAATACTTTAGTTATTTTTATTAGTTTATACTACCATTGCTATAATCGTGAAATAACTGGTAAAAAATTAAGAATATTGGTTATAAAATTGCAAAAAAATTTGATAATTCTAATAACATTATTAGCAAGTTATTGAAACTAATTATTTAAGAATTTTTTTTTTATTCTTAATTTTTAGATTTTCATCTTTATAATCCTTAGATTTTCTGTGGGTGGTGATAATAATAGGATTATGGGTATTTAATCATTACAAAAGAATTTTCTCGACAAACTTCCTCTTTTTTTTTTTTTTTTTTTTTTTTTTTTTTTTTCGAAGAATTTACTTATTTTATGTAACTAGATATTTCTTGTTGTTAACGAATATGATGATTAATTGATTTATTCTTTTATTATATTTTTTATCATTGTAAACATTAAATTTTACAATAAAAAATTTTTATTTTTTCAAACTACTTTAGTTGGCAATTTGATATTGAATTGAAAATTTTGTGATAACACTGTTAATAATTTTAGACAATATTTGAAGACCTTGTATTTTAAGTCAATTATTTGATTTAAAATTACATGTAAAAATTCTTTATTTTTAATTTTTAGATAAAGCTTTATTAGAATTTTTCGTATGAAATACACCAATTTCTTATTTTCATAATAATTTTTTTTAACGATGAACTTTTATTTCAAATCTAGAAAAATAAATTCTTAAATTCATTACAGATTAATTAATTTAGATATTGCTAGTTATCAATAATAATGCGATGACTTATAGTAACAATAACAGAGAGCAATCAATGAATAATAAAACAGATAAATATTTAAGTTATTACATAATTCGATCAATAACAGCATAACGCGTCAGCAAAAACTCTTGATATGAAAAACAATTTAAACCGATTCACCCCATGAATAGAGTATATCTATATAGTAATCTACTTAAAACATTTTGAATAGTTTCAAATTGTTTTTCTCAATAAAAGAAAATGTTGCCCAAAATATGATACAATGAAAATCAAAATCCTCGTCGTTTACATTGTTCAACATACTGTATAGCAAACATCAACGTTGAAATTCCTGCGTTTGTAAATTGTTCTTACATTGCTGTACGCTTAAATTTCATACTGCATTTATTAGATTTATTTTTCATTATCTTTTCCAGAGAATCAAAAAAATTCCAATCTTATTAACTCAATAAATATTATTATACTTAAATCTTAAGTAATGAAGTTTCATTAAATTATAATTATTAATTTTTATTTAAGAAAATTTTAATAAATTATTAATGTGAAATTTTGATTGCAAAATGTAAGAATAAATAATTAGTTGCTGATCGTTATTTACCGCCACTGGTAATTAAATCTGAGTTTCTGAATTTCATTTTGTTATTGAGTAATTAAAATAAAAAAATTTTATTTTTGTCTATAAATTTTCAATCTAAATTATGAATAAAATTGTAATTAAATTTTTTATAAGCTAACTAATTTTTGGAATTTACAGAGAATTTAACTATGGTATGTACCAATAATGAGCAGTGCAATGCACAATTTAAGGATTCTCTATGTTCGAGTGGAAAGTGTTATTGCCGTAAATCTGAAAATTCGGATACAGTTCCGTTCCTTTGTACATTGGATAATGCTATTAATATAACTACTAAGAACTTTGGTAATATTATATATTCATTTAATTCTTATGTTAGAAAATTTTAAATAACATATTTTAGGTGCAAATTGAAATAAATTTTTCTGTTGATTTGATTTACAATATTTTAATAAACGTTTAGCTTCTTTTTCTTTTATTATAGGAAGAAAACATATTTAAAATATGTTTTTAAAATTTAATTATTCCGATTATTTAATTATAAACTATTACCATAATCACTTTGAGTCATGTGCTAATTTATTATGAATACTTATAGGCGTTATTGGGCGTAAATGCAAAGACGATGCCGATTGTGGTTTTGAGAATAGTCATTGCAACAAGACACATCAATGTTACTGCAATTCGGGATTTACCGAGGACACTGGAAAGCATAAATGTTTAATAGGTAATTTCAAGAAAATAATCACTATCAGCATCATGTCTTTCATCGAGTTAATTTTTTTGCTAGTAATATATTTTTGTTAATTCATTTCTTGGCTTAAGAATTTAATCATTATATTTTTTCCAAAATTGACCAAAAATTTTCAAGTTTTATTTAAGGGGTCATTTTGGTTCTGGCACTCGAAAAAAAGCAAATATTCATTATTTTTTTACTCAGTAACTATCATAGATATTGATATAAACTTTATTCAGCTCAACATATACACTCTTGAATAATACAAAAAATATCTAACTTTATTTTTTTTTATATTTTTTATATGAATAAACAGCGGATGAACGGAGTTCCTCCAAAAGTTGGTATGTCGCTAATGTACATGATAACTTGATAACGGCTCATCTAAAACATAAAAACCAAAATTATATACCTTCAATATATAAGTAGTTATGGCAGGAACTACAAAGATTAATATTTATTGATAAAAAATAAAATTGCTGAGATTAAGACAAAACAACTTAAAAATGAGCCTTTTTCCCAATTTTTAGTCCTAAAAAAATAGTAAAAATCAAAACTTTGATTTGGTTGTAGTTCGTGCCATAGCTACTACTATGTAGAATATGTGGTTTAAATTTTATTAAGACCGGTCAGTCGTTTCGGAGATGTCATAGACGTCAACCAGAAAAGCATAGTTCTGAGATAAACGCATTTAAAGATTTTTTAATTAAAAAAAAAAAAAAAAAATAAAGAAAATCTTACTAAGACAATCAGCTATGCCAGCACCATACAAAATCCCTTCAGCCTGTTTGAAAATTCGATTTCCTTTCACTCGGAAATTCACATAAACCTCGTAAAATAATATATTTACAGTGGTCTGATCACTTAGAAATTTTAACACAATACTTGTAGAGTTATGTACTTTCGAAAAATGTAAAAAAATAAAATAATAATTCTTTCAAAAATTACAAACCAGAATGATTCCTTAAGACAGTTATATGATAATTAATATCTTGGTTGAAAATTGTCTTTGGTAAGAGAAAATTTCAATTTTTCTTATAAATTAGAAACGAGTAAAATAATTCGTTTTCTCTAAGAATTTTTTCAAGAATTCAAAAAACCTCAATCATAATTGAGATGTTAATAATATTGAGATAATCTTTATTTGATAAATAAATAACAACATCATTAACAAAATTGAAAAAAAAAACAAATGAAAGAAAAATTGCTCATAATTTTGCGTCTGAAAAGATTAAAAAAATTACAGAGTTTTTTAATTAGTAATATTATAAATTTTGTTTAATCAGTTTAATTTGCTGAATCAATATTTTTTCTGACGGATTGAACCAATAAATGGTGTTTTTGTAAATTTTCATTTAACTTTTAACTAAGGACTTCAAATTAATTTTTTAATTCTTATTCTCGTAAAATTACAACTGATCTTTGTTTAACTACTTCAATTTATCTCGGAATAAAAAAAAAGTATTGAGACAAAGAAAAAAGTATTGAAAAGTATTGGATTGACTAGAAAACTAATACTTTTTTTTAATCATGGATTATTCAATTATTTAAAATAAATGACACCTCCCTGATTAAAAAAAAGTATTGAAAAAGTATGTAATTCAATACTTTTTCAATACTTTTCACACACTGTATATCTATATATACATATAATATAGATATACAGTTGCATAGGTTCAATACTTTTTTTTAATCAGGGCTTTACAGTAATAGAAGAATATTATTAAATACTTTACTAAAAATTACACGTACATAGCAAAAATTATTCCATTACTCAACTTCTTAATTCTTTTTCAATTCGCTTGAAGAAAGTTTTTTATATTTTTACTGATTTAGAATAAAAAAAAAAAAAAAAAAAACATACACAATAATTTTATACTAAATATTGTATTAATGTCTGAGTTACCAGAAAATCTGACAACTATGTTGTTGCCATTCTACTTTACTGAATCAATCTAAAAAAAAGTTACGTAACTTCCAATTTATATTATTGTCTCGATTACAGTTGTTAAGAACATAAATGGATCGTGTAAGGATAACATGCAGTGTCTCGCTTCATTCCATCATTCAACCTGCAAAGATAATCAATGTACTTGTGAAAATGGATTCTACTTCGATCAAACGTTAAATCAATGTGCTCTGAGTTCAGGTATGTTTACTTAGTTTATCTAATTAATCAATGAACTTACATCTAAATATTTTATATCTTAATTATTGTTAAGCATTTTTTTTTAATTTTGAAGGATAAATTAGTTTCGCTAGATTTTTTTGAGACATTCATTTTGTTGGAATTTTTTCTAAGAATAATGAAGAAATGAAATTTCCTAACCTAAAAAATTTTTTTCATTAAAAGAATTTGTTCAAACTCCTTTTTTTTTATTTTTCTTTCAACTATCAAGTTATTCAGTCTTGATTAAGGAAATCCCAACCCTTAATCAAGTTTAAAGTTATTAGCAATCAGGAATTATTAACGTCAATAACTAAATATTAATAATCAAAATTTATTTTGCAGATGCTGATTCAATATTCTCCATGTCAGCCACAACAATAATTTTACTAGTTTCCTCTCTGTTAATATGTTTTCAATAGAAAATTAATTAATTTATCTTCACAATCATTTAAAATATCACGATACGAGTTTAATGTATTTATTCACAAGCAACCTTAGTTTGTGAATATAGTACTAGCAATTTGCATACATAATATATTATGCGTAAGTTTATATTTTTATAAATATTTGTTACTTTCATGAGTTCAGAGTCTATAAATTAAGAAGTTAAATTTTGTAGGCATGCTCATAGAACAGAAATTCTATTGTATCATTATTAGATTATTTGAATTTATAATTATATTTATTATGAAAAATGTGTAATAACGATTTAGATGAATGTAAATTATCGATTTATTTCTTCTGAGTCAATATATAAATAAGAATTTATATTTAATAAGAAAAATATTTCATATGTTGTGTGTTATTATTTTGTTTTACTCTGTATTTTTTGGATGACTGAAGTTCGAGGGAATGAAGTTTGCGGGAAACGTTTTAAAATTTGAGTCGTCGAAGTTTTTACTCTTCCTTTTCGCAAACCTCTTTACTGCTTCGATCGCCGTTAATTTATCAGCATACACGGAAAAAAAATTGAAGGAATTTTTACTATTTCACTATCGTAATTTTTATTAAATAAAATAGTAGCGATGGACTATACTTCTTATTTTGTAATTTTTACAATCTACTATTGTAAATTTTATCCAACAAACAACACTAGCAAGAGACTTAAAAAGTCGAATATTATAGAGCAAATTATACAATTATATGTTTGTGAACTTTACAATTCAACTATTGTAAAAATTCACAGTCGGTTTTTTTAAAATACATTTTAGGGAGGGAGAGAGATAGGAGGTTAGGTTAATTGATACCTATACAGTAACCGAAAAAAAGAAATCGGAATTTCCGTCTTATCCGGGAATCGAACCCAGAACTCTTTGTTGGCAGCCAGAGACTCTCCCTCTACACTATCCGAGGTAAACTAGTACCTGTGTCCTTTAACATTTACATAAACTTGAAGTCTAGCGCTGTGCACGGACATCGCTCACACTAATTGAGAAACATTCCAATTCAACTATTGTAAAATTTGTTATAATTCTATTGGACAGATACAGAGGCAACACTGGAAATTTTAATTCTTACTTTTTACAATAGTAATATCGTATTTTCTCTAATCGTAAATTGTAAAATTTCATGAATAAATAGTAAATTTCCTTATAAAATATTTGAAAATTAATAGTAATAAAAGTATAGTCCAGCTTTACAATAGTTGTAACGTAAATTTTCCCAGAAATTTTTTTCCGTGTACGTCAACGTATTTCATTTTCATAATTTAATTTTTTGCATCGATTCACACAACGATAAATGAAACGACCTCTTGATTAGTTACGTACTTATAATTAGTCACTAATAAATGGTTCAAGTTATCGGGGTGTTGTATTTTAAGTAATCGAGATTTTAAGCTCTGAAAGGAAGGGTACACAATTTCTTCAAGATATAGAGATTTTTAAGTTATCGAGGTTCTACAATGATTGAAAAGTATATTTTTATAAAATAGAGTCGAATTTAATTTGAATACAATCGAAATTTTCTCTGCGCTTTCAATTAATTTGTATTTAATGCACGACTCATGATGTGAAGTTGCACATCATCAGATAGAGACTTTTAATAAAGAATAATTATGTTACTTTTGAAGACTAATTTTATGTACAAGAAACGAAAACAACATCAAAATATAAAAAATGATTTCCCTGTCAAGCAGTAAAAAAAATGTCTGTATAATCCGTACACACAAAAACTCCAGAAACTAATTTTGTATATCTACTAGGAATTTAAATTGCGCGCATACGCACACGCTCTAATTCTGAACGTTACTTCGATACTAAGGTAACTTCAATCTAAATCTCAACTAATAAGGAATCAGGGTCCATGTTTTCGATACTAAGCTAACTTCATTCTACCATCAATTAGGATTATTAATGTAGGAGTATATAGGATTATTAATATTTTTTACATATACTTACACATCACACCATAAGTGCCCGGTATTTCAGAATGCACTCCAGAAGTTGACGAACAAACAAGCATGAGGATACTGCAGCTCAATCTCAACCATTGTGAGGCAGCGCATGACCTGCTCATGCAATCCGTGCGAGAACTAGAGCTTGACTTGGTACTGATAGCAGAGCCATATAAACACCTGAGTACCCAACCCTGGGAATCTAACAGCACATCCAAAGCTGTCATCTGGTCATGTGGCAAGCTCTCTTTCCAAAATGCGGTCGACAACAGCAATGCCGGCTTTGTATTAGTATCAGTAGAGGGCATTCGCTTCTATAGCTGTTACGCACCACCTAGCCTCTCTACTGTCGAATTCACCGCATTTCTGGATCGACTTACCGAGGACGCGAAGCATTACCACCCAGTGGCAATAGCTGGGGACTTCAACGCCTGGGTAGTAGACTGGGGAAGCAAGCATACAAACGCGCGAGGAAAGGAATTACTAGAAGCCTTTTCTACATTAGATGTAGTACTGCTCAACAGTGGTGATACACCAACCTACACCAAGGGAGATGCAAGTTCTATTGTAGATCTCACTTTCGTCAGTGGCAGCCTCACCAGAGGTAATATTAACTGGAAGGTGATGGATACCTACACAGCCAGCGACCACAACGCGATTCTCTGAAAAATATTAAACGCCCAGAGCCCGAGAAGACCTAAAGAGCAACTTAACACCATTGGCTGGAAGTTAAAAACTCTTGACCCAAGTGCATTGTTAGTAGCTCTCAATAGTGACCAAATTATCGCGGGCTGCGCAGAAGAGAAGACCAAGGACCTGATGAAAAAAGTGACCCAGGCGTGCGACGCCAGTATGTCTCGCAGACGTGGCATGAACGCAAGACCTTCCGTTCACTGGTGGAACGACTACATCAGCGCCCTTCGTAAAGAGTGTCATCAAAAGAGAAGAATATCTCAGCGTGGCTACCGACGAACTAACTCTGTAGAACTGGTTGCAGAGTACAAAAAAGCCCGTCGATCCCTGAACAAAGCCATCAAAGATAGCAAAAGAAAATGCTGGAAGGAGCTCATCAACGAGGTGGACAGAGATCTGTGGGGTCGGCCGTATAAGGTGGTTATGACCCATCTTAAAAACCAGCTAATGCCATCACCCACGTATCTTCAACTCCTACAGAAGATCGTAAACGCGTTGTTCCCCGGACAAAGCGAGTTTAACTACCTAGTAGCGCAGAATGAAATGGATGACATTCCATTTGTCACGGAGGAAGAACTGATGGAGGCTTGTAATCGTGTAGGGAACAATAAATCGCCGGGATTGGACGGGATCCCCAATATTGCCTTAAAAACAACTATAAAAGCAGTGCCATCATTGTTCCTGGACGTCTACGACACATGCCTCAAGGAAGGGATTTTCCCTCGGAAGTGGAAGCAGCAACGACTAGTACTACTTCCAAAAGGAAAAAAGCCACCAGAAGAACCGTCATCTTATCGACCACTTTGTATGTTAGACACGGCAGGTAAGATACTTGAGTGTATAATCCACCAAAGAATAGAAGCAGTTGTCGATCCACTCCTGGCAGACAACCAGTATGGTTTTCGGAAAGGACGATCAACCCTGGACGCAATCAACCTGGTTGTTGCAACGGCCAAGGAGGCAATCGAAGGGATCAGATGGAAGGGTGGAGCGAAGAAGTACTGCCTGGTGGCCACTCTGGACATCAAAAATGCCTTCAACTCCGCCAACTGGGACTGCATTATGCAAGCCTTGGAAGAGAAAAACGTACCAGGATACCTGCGTAGGATAGTGGCTAGCTACTTCACGGACAGAATCCTGAGATACGACACGAAGAATGGTCCAAAAGAGTACGATATTACCGGAGGCGTACCCCAGGGTTCTGTTCTGGGTCCACTTCTGTGGAATGTCATGTATGATGGCCTGCTGAGACTGACTCTACCAAGAAGTGTCAAGCTTGTTGCATACGCAAACGATGTAGCTGTCGTAATCGTTGCGAAACACCTAGATGAGATAAACCACATGTTCAGTATCACCTTTGAGAAAGTTAACCGGTGGATGGATTCAATGAATCTACAACTGGCTAAACAGAAGACTGAGGCTGTGCTTATTACCAGCAGAAAAGTGATAGAGACCATAAAACTGTAAGTCGGAGAACAAGAAATCACATCACAACCATATATCCGATATCTGGGAGTGATGCTTGATGCCCGACTCAACTTTAAGCAGCAAGTCGAACACGTGACTGCAAAAGCATCAGCAGTGGTAGCTAGCTTAGCACGGCTGATGCCAAACGTCGGAGGCCCAAAGCAAAGCAGAAGACTACTACTATCATCTGTAGTCACATCAGTGCTCACTTACGGAATATCTATCTGGGCGGACGCACTAGAAAAGCAAGAATCATGGAGAAATGCTGGACCAGTATATCGTCTGAGTGCCCTAAGAGTAGCTTGCGCCTTCCGCACAATATCTGAGGAAGCAGTGTGCGTCATTTCTGGAACTCTACCTCTCAGAGTCCTAGCTGAAGAAAGACGGATCCTTTACCAACGAAAGAGGTCAACAACACTGAGCGCAGAAGAACTCAGAACGGAACAAAGACAGCACAGCATCGCACGATGGCAATCTCAGTGGGATGCCGCAGAGAAGGGTAGATGGACGCATCGTCTCATACCAAAGATCGACATTTGGCTGAACCGGAATCACGGTGAGGTCAACTAGTACCTAACACAGATGTTGTCTAGACATGGCTTCTTTCAGGCTTATCTCCACCGCTTTAGGCATGACGACTCTCCAGAATGCTCGTCCTGCCCCGAAGCCACTGAAGATGCAGAGCACGTTTTCTTCGAGTGCTCGCGTTTCAATCAACAACGCGAGGATTTGGAGAAGATCCTGAAGAAGACAATCCAACCAGAGTCAATCGTAGAAGCAATGATGTCTTCAGAAGCTGCCTGGAATGCAACAAACACTTTTGCCACAGAAGTGCTAACAGAGCTGCGTGCCATCGAGAGAAAAAGAGCAAAAGACAGAACCTAAAAGGAAGAAAACATCTTAGCCACCAGAAAGAAGAGCGGCAGCTAATTCCTCCCCCCGCGAAGAAATGCATTACGGCGGTACCATGGGGGATCAGAGGATAGAAAAGAAAGGGGTTTAGGGTTTAATGGGTAGGGGCGTCAGCGTCGAGTTTTAGTATGACGCTGCGTCGAGTCACCACATATCCAGGCCAAGCAGCTCTGCCTGGAATCCGCAAAAAGGATTCCCCCCCCAAAGGATTCCCCCCTCCCTAAAGGGAAAAAAAAAAAACACACACACACACACACATACATGCAGACGTACGGACATCATCGTAAAAATAGTCAGGAAAGCTTCCTGTGACCTTCAAACGTCGAGATTTGATGAAAACTCGATTTTTGTAAAACAATGGGTGTAAAACAAGGGGTGAGAACAATAACTTTCCGATTTTTGAAAATCTGAGATTTTTAGCGGGAAGTTAAAAATTATAACATAATAATAATTTTTTATAAGAAGTGATTGACAATTAACTTGCAAAAAACTTTTTTAAATCATGGTTTTCTAATCAACTTGAAGGTCCAAATAAATTTAACTTGAAGTAACATTAATTTTTCTATAAATTTTACAGTTAAAGTTACAGTAATTTTTTATTAAAAAATCTTCCAACTTAACAATAACTTTTTTATAGATTAAAAGTTGGTTAAAACTTAGATTCAAATTGCGGCAGTAGATCTCTTTTGGAAATATTGCTCTGAAAAAAGTCTTTAAAACTCTTCAAAACTCTTCATAAGACTTTCTGAAAGTCAACGTAATCTTAAATAAGTAAACGAAAGAGTTTTGAAGTCTTCATAACTCTTCGAAAACCTGAAAAAGTCAAATATTTCTATAAATTTCGGATTTTTCGCAAGAGTTTTGGAGTTAAAAAGACTTTTTCAGATTTGAAAAAAAAATATTAGTAAAAAATATGACTTTTCAGTAAAAGGTAAACTTTTTAAGTAAAAATACGAAATATATAAATCATCAATTCGATTTTCACAAAGTAAAATATTTTATTTAGAATTTTTTTTTTTTCATAGATAGAGTGAATAACCTATGATTTAAATATTATTATTTTAATTAATTGTAATTAACCTTAACCTAGATTATTAACCTTAACCTAGACTAACCCAGACTAACATAGATTAACTCAGATTAATTAATTTACAATCATGTATGGAATACACTCACATTCCATGCTTGTAAATGTGGACCTTAAGAACTCCACCGTCCATCTTACGGCATTATATAAATATTATTATTTTAATTAATTGTATTGCCTTAGTTGCAATTTAAAGTGTCAAGAATCTAAGAAACATTTAAAAAGCTAAATAAGTTTCAATGCTTAAAAATACATAATTATACACAAACAAACCACTCAAATATGGAATAACTATACTTGCGTTGTGAAAATTTATTTGTGCAAATAGTGAATGATTTTTCGTGATTTAAATACAATATAACCAGTAGGTATCAAAATTGAACGAATCTTAGTTTTTTGATTTCGTTTTTTCTCAATTTCACAACTAACTTTCAATTTGTGAAGGACGATTTCAACAACAAAGCAAACAAATGCACAGAATAATCCAATGCTCAACAGTATGAAGACGAACTTCAAATCATCGTAAACCAAAGGGCGATAATGATTTTCCGTTGTCAACTCTTCGTTTCTCATTTGTAAATTTTTATTGATGGGATGCAAGAATATTTCATACCATTTATACAAAATTCCAGATTGTACCAACGACATTATTTTATTGTTGATTTGCGAAGATAGCGACCACCCGCAACGATACAGAAATCCAGCGTGTCGATTAAGTAGTGGATGTTTAGCAACATGTAAGTCGTATGAGTGAATCGCATTGACCATATTCAAATCTATCTCGATGCAAGCATTTGAAGTGCTGTTTCCAATAAAATTTTGGCAATTTTCATCGCTAAAAACCATTTTCTCCAGCAGTAGACGATCGGTAATATATTCTTTCATTGCATTGCGAGCATAAATTTTTGAATAACGCGGATCGAGTAAATCTGCAAGATCCTCAACGTTTTTGCGATATACGGGTTTCGTTAGAAATGTGGCTAGATGCCCAGAAAACGTCGCTTGAATGATCAAAAAGTACAGAAAGACTACCGAAAAAAAGACTCTTATTGCCGGTTTGTGCATGTGCGTATTAAGTGAAGTGTTTACCATCAAACGCAAGCATTCAAAAATTGCGAATGATAGTTTATTGTTTTCTTCCTTCTTCATGCCTTTTAAGAAGTAGATCCAAGCGAAAGTTACTAAAGAAATTATTATTGTAGACGATATAATCAAATACCCATAATAATCGTACATTTTTTCAAGCGGGGTTTCCAACCCACGATTATGCGTGACTATAACGTCCGATAAGTATTTCAAAGGATACGACAATTCAGTTATCGTAGACTTTACTTCGGAATTTATTGTCAAAACTACTTCACTAGCAAGCATGTCAACTTGTTTGTTTAAGAACCAATTTCCGAGAACTGTTTCATTACTTTCGCCGTGGTTGGATTCTGGTAAAGGGTATAATTCTATCAATACATCCAGTGCTTTTGCAATTGCAGTCAATAATTTTATGTTTACAGAGTCTTTCAATTCGATAGAACCATAGAAATTAGCTTTGTCTTGACTTATGTAAATTTTTTCCTTGTAAGTTGTTGCAGCTTTGATTGTATAACCATTCAACTTTCGGGTGCGATCAAAATCGAAGTTTTGACATATCTTACCTGTGTAATAATAGAAAAATAGTTGATAATTATATTTATAAAAGTAATTTTAATTCTCATTTATGATAGATTCATTGTTTGAAATATATTATCTCTAAGAAAAAAAGGTTACAATTATACAGCAATACTAAAGCGGTTTGGTTTTTGGTTTTAAAAAGGTCATTTATTTATCCATTATAACAATCAAATTTACATAAGTAACAAATGTCCTTAAACAACTGAAACTATAATTTTATAAAAAATAATTTTTGGTTTGTCATCGTGAGATGCGTCTTACCATAAAACAGTATGCTTATTTTTACTACAATAATTTTTTCTTAATAACTGTGTTATTATACGTATATTTTTATAAAACTATGGTAAAAAAAAATAAAATATAAATTAAAAAAACCATAGATGCCATTTTGTAAAAATAAAGGGTGAGGTAAGGGAAGGGAAAGGGAGAGGACAGGTAGGTGTATGGGACTATTTACAAGAGTATGTACAAAAGCTGTCTACCTTAAAGTAAATAGATAATAACAATCTTGTTTTATCTACGTCGATTTCGGAGATTACCTCGATGCTGTTGTTGCTGCGACTGTTTTGTAATTAAAGAATAAACTTAAAAAAAAAAACAATATTATTTTTAACGAAATTATTAATTTTAGTTAATTTTAATTCATTTTAATGAATTTTAATTAATTTACAAACATGTATGGAATTCACTCACATTCCATGCTTGTAAAGGTGGACCCTAGGATCTCCGCCGTCCATCTTACGGCATAAAATAAATATTATTATTTTTAACGAAATTATTAATTTTAATTCATTGTAATCAATTTTAATGAATTTTAATTAATTTACAAACATGCATGGAGGCTTTATTCGCTACAAACAATTTGTGTAGCGTTCCACCTTTACAAGCATGGAATGTAAGTGAATTCCATACATGTTTGTAAATTAATTAAAAATTCATTAAAATTGATTCAAGAGTATGTACAAAAGCTGTCTACCTTAAAGTAAATAGATAATAACAATCTTGTTTTATCTACGTCGATTTCGGAGATTACCTCGATGCTGTTGTTGCTGCGACTGTTTTGTAATTAAAGAATAAACTTAAAAAAAAAAAACAATATTATTTTTAACGAAATTATTAATTTTAGTTAATTTTAATTCATTTTAATTCATTGTAATCAATTTTAATGAATTTTAATTAATTTACAAACATGTATGGAATTCACTCACATTCCATGCTTGTAAAGGTGGACCCTAGGATCTCCGCCGTCCATCTTACGGCATAAAATAAATATTATTATTTTTAACGAAATTATTAATTTTAATTCATTGTAATCAATTTTAATGAATTTTAATTAATTTACAAACATGTATGGAATTCACTTACATTCCATGCTTGTAAAGGTGGACCCTAGGATCTCCGCCGTCCATCTTACGGCATAAAATAAATATTATTATTTTTAACGAAATTATTAATTTTAGTTAATTTTAATTCATTGTAATCAGTCTGGCCCGTCGTCTCAATTCGTCCATGTATTTAGCGTCACCATGGAGCCACCAATATTTTTCCGATAGCCGGTCAAGGCTATTGATGTCATAGTCTGGAAGATCAGTTGAGTATGCCCATTAGTCTTTAGGAATATCGGTATCAGTGAATACTGCCTTTCTTGCGCAGTGGCGTTGGATATGGCATATAACTGGTATATTATCACTGTCCTGAATGAGACCCAGTCTATCAAGGTTCGTGAAAAGTTCAGGCGGAGAGTAGTTGCTTTTGGCCATTCGTAGAACCATGGTGTTGTTTTCTACCTTCAGCTTGTTGAGTAGATCTTTATTTATTTGATATACATTGCTGAAATAATTTCGTGTGAGTGTCAGACAGAAAGTATCGAACCTTGAGATGTTGGCTGTATCGTAGATGGATTTGTTGTCAATGCGCTTGGTGAAGTTAGAGTCTACAGTTCGATATCTGCCTAAACAGGCTCTCAGGCAGGATCGTTCGAATCTTCTATAGTGTTCCATTACCGAAGGGCCAGTGTTCCACAGGACTGGAGCTGCGTATGAGATTATGAGTCGGACCAGTAGTTGGTAGCAGATGATCTTGGCTTTTGGTTCTATATTTGAGTTGTAGAAAATCCTGTGGTTAGCTCTACAGGCTTTCTTAGCTTTTGATAACTGTATTACGTGGTCGACGTTCATTCTGAAGAGGTGGTCAAAATTAACTCCAAGGTATTTAACGGTCTATTTATTAGGAATTATAGTCTCCAGTCCTGTGTCCTTATCGGTAATTTTTATTTGGAAGGTTTTGATTAGCAACACTGTTGGAGGAGTTATTTCATTGACGGTTTTCCTGAAAAGTATTGTCTCGCTCTTGAATGCGTTCATTTTTAAGTTCCATTGTTCCAAATATTCGTATATCTGGTTCACCAGGCTAGTCAGTCTCTTTTCAATCACAGGGATTTTGGTGTGTGCTACATAAATAGCTGTGTCATCAGCGTAAGCACCGTAATGCGTGTTATTTCCCGAGTTCATGAGAAAAAGGTTTAGTACATTTCGACAGTATATTATAAACAGTATTGGTGATGTTACTGTACCCTGTTGAGTGCCTTCCAGTATTAAAAATGTTAGAGATGAAATATTGATTCCATCCCAAGTGATGAACGATTTCCCGTGTATCATGTCACAGATTAACATTATTAATGAGAGGAAATTCCAAGATGATTAGTATGTATATCAGTCCGTTGAGCCAGACAGAGTCAAACGCCTTTTCTAAATCGATGAGGGCAGCTCCAACCAGTTTGCCATTTAGTAGATATCAATTGATATCAGATGAAAATTTGTGTATTGCGTGTACTGTTGAGTGGCGTGGTCTAAAGCCGAATTGATTGTCTGGGATTAACTTGTTATTATCTGTATGTGTAGTGAGTTGAATTTTAATTAGTTTTTCAAATACTTTACTTATATTTACTGTAAGGCTTATTGGACTGTAACTAGCTGGGTTTGAAGTGTCTTTATTTTTCTTTTTAATTGGAATGACTTTTGCAACTTTCCATCTGGGTAGATAATACGAGTGGTTGAGACAATTATTAAAAAGAACAGTGTACTCGTTGATGAAGGTAGTTGGTAAATTTTTTAGGACAATCATCGGGATGTTGTCCAAACCGCTGGAGGTTTTATTTTTAGTCTTCTTAAGGAGTATTTCAACTTCTATATATGAATGAAGAAACTTTGGCTCGTTTTCATTTTGGACAGGATAGTAGGCACGATTACTACGGTTAAATGTTGTATGCGTGAGATTGTGTTCTGTACTGGATTCTACTCTTGATATCATTCGCTGCGTTGTCTGCTATGGTCTTGGTCATCGTTCCGATGTTTGAGTACCTTGGAGAGTTTATAGATTCGAAATATTTTCCAATAATATTTAATTTAGCTGTGGAATGGGTGATAAGATGCTTACCATCTATTTTTGAGGTCTCAGGATCATTGATGATTTCATCGGTGAGAAGAGGACTGTCTTTGCTAATGGTCAAATTATCAACTCTAGGGGGTTCTCTATATCGGAAGAACCTATTTATTCGTGGGAAGAATTTTGCCGAGTCCCTGTAGTTGATGCTTTTAGTTTTGGCAGTCCAATAAGCCGTTTCTGATTTTTGAAATTCTTTTGTTAATTTTTTGTTAATCTCTTTGATCAGCTGATTGAGTCTATATTTTTCTTCTTGGTTGGTGGCCCTAAATTTTTCTGAAATTAATTTTGATTTCATTGCTTGTAATTTTTTAATTGTGTTATTGACATATTTTAAGCAACCTTTTTTAGTATCGGCTTCAACTTTAGGGACAATTTTAATAATGGTGGTGGTGATTTCCTTTTCTAAATTTAATATATGGGAATCTATTTCACTAATTGTTAGATTTTTGTCTGACGGGATTTGGTTTTTGTGATTGTACAAGAGGTCTTCGGCAAATTTTCTCCAGTTGGTTCTTTTATAGTTGTATCTAATAGTTGGTGGTGGAGATGAGGCGAGTCCCATGAATGTTTTGTTAGTGTCGATAGTAAAGTAGATCGCATTATGGTGACTATCGTAGGGCAGTGTTTTGAGCAATCCATTGGATGATAATTCCTTAATTTCGATTCGGGTATCTGGTAGGCAGTGGTCCAGGTAGGATCCCGCGCTGGGGTATGTTGGTCTGTTAGGGTTGTAGAGAGTACATTTGTGGGTGATGCTGTTCTTCACTTCCCACCTGTTCAGCATGGCTCCATAATCGTTGATCTTACTGTCTCCCCACTTTGTATGCCTGGCGTTCCAGTCTCCAGCCATGATGAAATATATATCAGGTTTATCTAACCTGAAATCATGGTATATTTTGTCCAGTTCAGCGATGAGGGATCTATTGGAGTTGCAAGCTGCATATATGCTGAAAATGATGAGAGATTTCTTCGAGTTAACTTTTAGTCTTATAGCTGTGTACTCGATCACCTTGTTGGAAAGAGAGTTAGGATATGAGATTGGAGTAAAACTTAGCTTTTTATTGATCAGAATAGCAGTTCCGCCTCCGTTTTTGGCATTTGGTCGATCAGTTCTTATTAAATTGTAGTCATTAAAGCTTAATTTATGTTCGGAATGAAGCTTTGTTTCCGAGATCAAAGCTATGTCAATTTGATTATTTTTAACAAATTCTTCCATGTCTAATTTTCTTTTATTAGCTTCTAAGGAGTTGACATTTATTGCACTAAATCTTATAATGCTATTGGACCCTGTTAGTTCTTGTTCAATATTTTGCTGTTGAGTAGTGTGAGCCATTATTCAAAATCAAGTTGGGTTAGTATATAATCAATTCTACGTGAATTATCGGTAATTTGTTTGTTGATGATATCGAACTGCTCCTTAAGAGATTCAGTAAGACTAGTTTTGAAACTGTTCAGCAATCTTTCTCATTGTGTGAAGTTATTGCCAAGGTCCTGGTTGTCTCTGTTGAGATTGGTAAACTGGTCACGGTTTTCTTTTTGCACTGGCCTATGGTTAGGAGTATCATTCCAATAGGATTGTCTATCTTCAAACCTGGTTCTTGGTAATGGAAGGAAATTTTCAGGATTATAGCTAGCTGCTTGATTATAAGATCTTTAAGGATTCACAAAGGTGTTAAATTTATTCAGTCTATCGTTTCTTAGAGATTGCTTAACGAATTGGGATTCTTTTTTAGTAGATTTCATAGAAATCTAACTATTGCATTGGTCCTCATGACGGAACTTTTAAAAAAGTTTTGCTATATTCGACTATATTCGTCGAGCTGAGTTTTTGAACGGCTTAGCCGATCGGATCAAAATCGGTGGTGATCCAAAGAGTATCATAGCCATTAAATTTCGTGAAAATTTGAATCGATTCGGTTGACTAGATTTTTAGAAATCTCAAAAACAAAATTTTCGAAAAATCGTTTTTTTGGAATAACTTTTAAACGGCTCTACCGATCGATTCCAAAAACTAATCAGCTCTTAACCTTGAAAAACCACGTCAATCGCCGTTGGACCGGTCAAAATCGGTTGATTCGTTCGTGAGATATCGAAAACGAAAAATTTGAAAAAAAATATTTTTTCAAAAAATCTCTTAAATGGCTTCACCAATCACTTCCAAAAACTAATAAGCTCTTAACCTTGAAAAACCACGTCAATCACCGTAGGATCGGTCAAAATCGGTTGATTCGTTCGTGAGATATCGAAAACGAAAAAATATTTTACTTTTACTCCAAAAGAAGAAAAAAAACTCTGGAAAACGGTTGACCCTGAAGGCCATCCCTGCAACTTCCCGCCAATTCTATACCTAACACTTGAAATTGCACTTATGACGTTTTAGAGCTCTTCGAGCTCATAAATACAATTTATGTATTATTTTGAGCTCTCCGAGCTCAAAAAAAATAGCTTTTGTATGCTTTCGAGCTCTTCGAGCTTAAAAGTTTGACAGAAGTTTGATAAAACACTATTTTTTTTATTTTCAAATAAAATTCATATTTCTTCACTTTCTTACTTGAATAACTTTTGAATAGTATAACTTATTGAAATTCTGTAAAATTCATTTGAAAGCTCTTTAAATAAGCTTCAATTTTAGTACCATATTATATGTATAGTCGTCAAATTTTTTTAGAAATGCCAGGATTTAAAAATTTTCAAAATTATAAAAATTCACATTTTTTCACTTTTTAACCCGAATAACTTTGGAATGGGATAACTTATTGAATCTCTGTAAATTGCATCTGAAAGCTCTTTAAATAAGCTTTAATTTGAGTACCATATCATATGTGTAGTCTTAAAATTATGTCCTATTCCGCTATGCCAATTATGAAATTTGCTATTGCACTGGTTTTTACATTTTTCCGTCAATATATATTTTTGTCGATTGCAAAGAAGTTAGAAACGCTAGTTTTGTATACAATCCTCGTTATATTTTTTTTCTATTCATGATGAAATCTACTTCCATTTCGGCAGCCGAATGGTCTTTTAAGATCTTGAGCTGTAATTAGGTATAGGCATCCTGGATATGACACTGGGTGACCTTTTTGGCCGCAGTTGATGCAAAAAATATCTTTTAACGCTGCTTTCTCTAGTTCACACTTGTTACCTTCTTTAATTGGGCCGTGGTCTTTACCACACTTGACGCATCTGAATTTAAAGTTACAGTTTCTGCTTGCATGTCTGATGCGTTAACATCTGCATTGGAAAATGGCTTTTTTCCATAAATTTTCCCATCTTACGGGTTGATGGAGAATGTATCTCAGTTTAGTTAGTGCTGAAGACCTGCTTCCGGGGGAAAGATGGACCAAATAAAAGTATTTATTTTCATCTGATTTATCAAATTGTAATTTGGTAACATTTTCTAGATGCACGTCTTGTAGTTTTTTATTAATGATAAATGTTTTAACATCATTTTCATTGTAGTCAGCTTTGACACCTTTCAAAACAAGGGTTATTTTCAACTTCCCGCTAAGAAAATTGAAAATTTTCAAAAATCGGGAAGTTATTGTTTTCACCCCGTTTTTCGAAAATCGAGTTTTCATCAGATCTCGACGTTTTGAGGTCCTAGGAAGCTTCCCTGACTATTCCCGCGATGATGTCCGTGCGGCTGTATGTGTGTGTGTGTGTGTGTGTGTGTGTGTGTGTGTGTGTGTGTGTGTGTGTGTGTGTGTGTGTGTGTGTGTGTGTGTGTATGTATGTAAACCTCTTATAACTTTTGAACGGCTTAGCCGATCGGATCAAAATCGGTGGTGATCCAAAGAGTATCATAGCCATTAAATTTCGTGAAAATTTGAATCGATTCGGTTCGCTAGATTTTGAGAAATCTCAAAAACAAAATTTTCAAAAAAAAAAAATCGTTTTTTTGGAATAACTTTCAAACGGCTTTACCGAT
>CAJNRD030001120.1:6823036-6840459 GCA_905319865.3 Cotesia congregata
AAGTTTTTTCAAAAAATCTCTTAAATAGCTTCACCGATCACTTTTAAAAACTAATCAGCTCTTATACTTGAAAAGATACGTCGACCGCTGTTGGACTGGTTAAAATCGGTTGATTCATTCGTAAGATATCGAAAACGAAAAATTAAAAAAAAACATTTTTTCAAAAAATCTCTTAAATGGCTTCACCGATCACTTCCAAAAACTAATCAGCTCTCAATCTTGAAAAACTACGTCGATTGCCACCAGTCCCATCAAAATCGGTTAATTCGTTCGAGAATTATCAAAAACGAAAAATTTCGAAAAAAGTGTTTTTTTCAGATAACCGACATTTCTTGACGAAATAAAATAATTATTAGAGCCCAAAAAATCACGTCGATCGCCACCAAAAACGTGAAAATTGATTGATTGGTTCGTGAGTTATCGAAAAAATTTGAAAAAATTCAGAAAAAGTGAATTTTTCAAATTTCTCTAAGATTTTCGGTTCGATCAGTTTGTGTTCAATAGTCTATCTTGATTCTGAAAAAGTGCGTGGATTACTGACAACCGCGTGAAAATCGATTCATTTATTTAGCAATGATTGTAGTTTGAAGATTCAAAAAATACTGTTGTATTAAACTTCTATCAGGCTTTTGAGCTCGAAGAGCTCTAAAACATACAAGAGGTAATTCTTTGAGCTCGGAGAGCTCAAAATAATACACAAATTGTATTTTTGAGCTCGAAGAGCTCAGAAACGTCATAAGTGCAATCTCAAGCGTTTAGGTGTGGAATTGGCGGGAAGTTGCAGGGATGGCCTTTAGGGTCAACCGTTTTCCAGGTTTTTTTTTTCTTCTTTTGGAGTAAAAGTAAAATATTTGAGTAAATTAGTATCCATTAGTTATTTAATTTTTTTTATAAGTTTCAAGATTCTGCGGATTGACACTTATATAATTATTTAATTCTCTAACCCAGAAGTCATCTTCGGATATTGTCGCATCAATAATAATTTTAACAATATTTTTCATGTTTGCCCCATATTAGGGTGTGCCAAAATGTAACTCCCGTAGAGAACCTTTTAAAATTAGAATTTTGAGTTCCGCTTTCAACAGGAGCTGTGTTCGGGCATTTCCTAAGATATTTTGGGGGGAGACGATGTACTTGATTTTCATAGAATTTTTTAACAGAAGCATAGTTTAGGCGTTTCCGGTGAAAATTTAAAATTTGGCCGGAAGTGCCCAATTAAATCTCCTGGTAAAAATCCTATAAATAATCAAATACATCGTTTCCCCCCAAAATATCTCATGAAATGCCCAAACACAGCCCCTGTTAAAAGCGGAACTCAAAATTCCAATTTTAAAAGGTTCTCCACGGGAGTTACATTTTGGCACACCCTAGCCTCATATACATGAATAGGCGGGGGTTTTGGTTTTACTTTGAAAGCATTGGCGCTTTTGTTGTTGTTTTGGGAGTCCGTTTGTTGTGGTTTAGAGTTTGGACTTTTTCCGCTGTGAGTCGCTCTGGTAGAGTTATTTGAAATTACAGTAAAATCTCTATAAAGTTCCGCTGCGAATAATTCCGTTCTCCTCAATGTTTTCCCCTTCTCTTTAATATTTCCCCTTCGTCCACATGACATTAGGCGAAGCATATTTATATGTGAGAGCATAAGTGTGAGGTTGATAAGACAGTTATTTTCTAAACTATCTTAGCCTTATCAATAAAAAAAATAGATATTATTAAGCTGCTCGATGGAAATCACTTAAAAACTGACATATCTGATCAATACAGAGTAACAAGAACTGCAATTTACAAAATACATAAAGCTTGTGACAAAGAGTTACAATCAATATAAAACGAATATTTAAATTTCCCGGGCAGTATTTCAGTGTATTGGTGAGTTACCATTCTTTAAATCCATTGGTTTATAAAAAAAAAGCCACGCCTTTTTGAGATCTACTTTGAATAGTTTGCTACCCTCGAGACCGAAACTTTATAGAAAGTTTACTGTATTTCATTTTCTTGGCTCATTGGAGTATTCAAGAGATCGTATTTGTTCGAAGTTGTAGCACCTGTATTATCTTTAGGTTTTGTCCGTCTTGCTGTCTGCTTTGGCGTAACAAATTCAGATGGCGTTGCAATGTCATTTTCAGGATTTTTTCTGTTTTGGCTACATTGGTTAAACAAACGCCTTGTATTTTATATTACTTTTTTAATAAAAAAAAAAAAAAAAATTTTTCTGTTATCGACCGGTGGGTCTTGTGATGCTGATCTTGATCTAGGTCTTGTTAGGTTGGGAATAATTTTAGATTTATTTTTCGCAAAAAATTTATCAAATCTTGTCGTTGAAGTAATTTGGTCAAGTTCCTTGGCTTTTTTCTTTAATTAAGCCACTGATAAATCTTCTGTTGATTTACTGTCCGCTCTTCTTTTGTTCATTGTTGTATTAAAATTTAGTGGCACAGGGTAGCGAGACCCCTGTACCACGCCTTTTTGGTTAGAATTGTTATTTAATTGGTGAATTGTCTTTTAGTTTTAATAATTTAACAAACAAACACTCACAGCCGTCAGGGACACTGATTAAATTATATCACTTGCATATGACACAATAAATATCACGAATCTTTGGGCTTAAATCAATTTTTTCACTTAGCTTTGGTATGACGATGCGTGCCGCTCAAGCTCTCAACGTAGAATGCAATACTAAAGCGGTTTTTTGGTTTTAAAAAGGTAGTTTATTTATCATCTTTTCTATATACATTATATAAATAATAAACAGTCTTACAACAACTTAAACATTCATAAAATCTTTTTGGCTTGTCATCAGCTGATGCTTCTTACCAATTTACAATATATTGAAGTTTTAATATCTTTTATAAATATTTTTATAGTTAACATCTGTATTTTTAGCGCTGAGGTAAAAAAAATAAAATTAATTTAAAAAAACCAATGCAACCTTATAGTATGTGTAGGGAGGAGAGGGTTAGAGAGGATTAGGAAGAGGAATGGAAAGGGTGTAAGGGACTATTTACAAAATTTACAATAATACATCTGATGTAATCAATCTTAGTCTAATAAAACTTTTGATATTATATCAATCTTCATCGACGTTGATTCTTTGACGCAGTTCTCTATTGCTGCTGCTGTTGTTGCTTTTTTAATCGAGCACGCCGTCTCAACTCGTCCATGAATTTTGCATCTCCTTGCAACCACCAGTATTTATCATTAAGTCTATCCAGACAATTAATATCACTTTCAGGTAGGGCCGTCGAGTATACCCATTTGTCTCTTGGCATGTTTTCTGGATCCGTGTATATTGCCTTTCTAGCACAGTGACGTTGTGAATGATATATTATGGGTATGTTGACACTATTCTGGATACAACCCCTTTTGTCTAGGTTTGTGAACAGTTCTGGAGGGGAGTAGTTGCTCCGAGCCATACGTAGTGCTGTTTTTTCTTCTTCTACCTTCAGTTTCTTTAGCATTTCGTTGTCAATTTGATACAGGCTACTAAAATAGTTTCTGGTGAGCATCAGGCAGAATGAGTCAAATCTCGGTATGCTTGCAGCATCGTAGATGGTTTTATTATCAATGCGTAGGGTGTAGTTTGAGTCAGCGGTCCTGTATCGGCCTAAACATGCTCTCAAGCATGACCTTTCAAATTTTCTGTAGTGCTCCATCACCGATGGGCCTGTGTTCCAAAGGATAGGAGCAGCGTACGATATTATTGGTCGTACTAACAATTGGTAGCAAATAATTTTTGCTTTAGGTTCTATATTTTGGTTGTAGAATATCCTGTAGTTGGCTTTGAAAGCCCTTTTTGCTTTTACTAATTGAACTGCATGATGGATATTCATTCTAAACAGGTAACTAAAGTTTACTCCGAGATATCTAACTTTCTTTTTGTTAGGGATTGAGGTCTTCTTTATCTTCCTGAATCTTTATCTGTAATATGTATTTGAAAAGTTTTAATTAATAGAACAGTCTGAGGTGTTATTTCGTTTACTGTTTTTCTAAAAAGTATTGTTTCACTTTTATCAGCATTCATCTTAAGGTTCCATTCTTTCAAGTAATGATACAATTGGTTCACTATTGTTGTTAATTTTTGTTCTATTACTGGAATTTTACCATGAGCAACATATACTACCGTGTCATCGGCATACGCTCCTGAGTGAGTGTTATTACCTGTATTGAGTTGAAATAAGTTTAGCACTTTCGAACAGTAGATTATAAAAAGAACTGGGGAGGTGATGCAACAAGGTGACCGTCCCTTGTTGCATGCCTTCCAGTATCACAAAAATTAACGTTGATATATTGAAACCGTCCCATTTAATAAATGTTTTTCCGTGAATCATGTCACAGATTAACATAAAATTCAATTTTTAATACATAACTGATATTAAAGAAGAGTTATCTTACTTTTATATGCAAAAAATTTTGAATTTGAACCATTTCATGTAAAGAAAAAGATCTTTTAGTACCACCTCTTTTCGTACAGAATCCGGTCAAAATCGGTTGATTCGTTCGAGAGATATCGTGAACAAAAGAAAATCGAAAAAAGTGTTTTTTCGGAGTTACTTCGAAATTTCTAGTTTGACCAATTGAAACTTAGAAATTTTTTATAAGGCTTAAAAAATTGCGTAGAATGTCTCTAACTGCGTAAAAATCGGTTCACTCATTCAAAAGTTATTCGATTTAAAAAATCAAAAAATAGTGTTCTATGAAACTTCTATCAGACTTTTGAACTCAAAGAGCTCAAAAGCATAGAAATGGTTTCTTTTTGAGCTTGGAGAGCTCAAAACGACACAGAGAGTGTATTTTTGAGCTCGAAGAGCGCAAGAACTTCGCAGGCGCAATTTTAAGCGCCCAGGTATTAACGGAACTAGCGGGAAGTTGCAGGGATGGCCTTCAGGGTCAGCCGTTTTCCTAATTTTTTTTATATGTTGACAACAATATTCCGTGAATAAAGTAAGAAAAAAAAATAGTATATTACACTACAAGGGCATAAAGTTGAGATTCCTGCACTGCGCGCCATATGCCCGAGGCGAAGCCGAGGGCATCATGGCACGCAGTTCAGGGCTCTCAAATTTCTGTCCATGTAGTGTATACTAGTTTTCTTGCCATGCGGTCGAAAGTACGTTAAAAATTGCGTTGAAAAAAATTGATGCCTGCCCCCGACATTTGCGGCACAAGCGAAGCGAGTGCTGCTGGTCGGGGGGGGGGGGCATCAAATACACCTGTCAATAAAGATATTAATATATAATCTATCATATTACTACTTTCTTTTGAAAAAAGATATTAATTTAATTCAATAATTTCAAAGTTTTAAATATATTATAAATTATAAATTAACTCTAATTTTCAAATAAAAAAAAAAAAAAAAAAAAAAAAAAAAAAAAAAAACAGAAAAAACAGAAAAATGAATTCATAATCGTGAAATGCTTAGAAAAAAAAAATTAAAAAAAAATCTGTGTATTTTTTCAAATAATTACTTGTTTAATAATGAATTTATTTATTTGAGAAAATCTATCAGTATAAAAAATATTTCTCTTTTTTTTTTGTAATTTAAATATTTAACAAGTCTCATTTTATTAAAATAAATATTCATTTTCTGTAATTAACTTAGTTTCAACTTAAAATCATTGACACATAACAAAAAAGATACATTCATAACAATCACAAGTAAGGTTAGGCTTGTATACATAAGTAATAGAGTGAGCGCGACTACCGACTTTCAGACTTTCTGCCGCCTTGTGTCTCGTTGTCAGTGCATGAATACATTTTTTCGGCTCCCCGTCGTAGAGCGCATGCGCGATTCGACCACGGCATAAATGTGAGGCTTTCTGCAATGAAATCGCAGCGGGAACTCCGTACTTTCGACCAGCGTAGTAAGAAAAAAAAACAATAGTCGTCTCAAACGAAGCACCCTAATAACTGATTCATATATGATTTGATTGGGCATATTTTTACAAGGCTGAGTAGATGGTAGCTGTCGCTAGCGACTTGTGCTGCCTTCTTGTGAGTATACTGACTTATCGGACCCCAGCCATCCGTTTCACTACATTATTATCAACACACACATATAATCAACGTCTTTCCACACACATATTATCAACGTCTTTCCACCCACATATTATCAACGTCTTTCTTATAATCACATCTTTTATTTTATACACTTTCGAATTTCGCACATAATCTATTCTCAATGCGGCTGTGGACCGACTTGTGCTTCCTGTACTGTATTTACCCTAGTCCTCACCCCTTTCTATCGGTTGTTGGAATAGTGGCGATGGGGAAACCACAGAGGAAGCCCATGCCAGTACAGTTCGGCTACCGGAGCGAACCCCGACGGTTGGTGTTGGAACTATTCGAACAACCGTCAGGGCTCGAACCCTCGCCTCACGGCTTGATGTGCGATCGAACTAACGGGATAATGACAGTCCGCTCGGCCATCATGCCGCTTTAGTAGTCCATTCGACGTTGAGCGTTTGAGCAGTGAGCATCGTGCATAAGTGTAGTGACTGAAAAATTATAATAACCCACAGAATTTACTTGATATTCTATTATATCTTTTACGATATGATATGAATATTAATTCTAACGGTAGTGAGTGTTTAGTTGTCATTTGTTTATACAGACATTAACAATTAAACTAGTTAAAAGCTATTTTGACCAAAGATACGTGGCGCAGGGGCCCCGCCTCCCTGTCCGACTCGAATTTACCACGAAAATACACAAAAGACGGTATGAAAGTAAGTCTACTGAAGACTTATCACTGGATAATTTGAGGAAAAAAGCCAAGGAACTCGACCAGATAACAACCAGTAGGTTTGAAAAATTTTTACAAAAAAATAAAACGCAATTTATACCTAACCTTAACCGACCAAGATCAAGAACATCATCACAAACTTCTTTAATCGACATTGATAAAACAGATCAAAATGAAGACACAGCGACATCTGGCTTCGAAAAACCAAAACGCACGGTAAAACGGACTATACGCACTGATAATGTAGGTGCCTCAACATCAAATACATTCAATACCTTGGAAGAACACTCAAACGAGGAAATTGAAAAACTCAAAAATTTGAGCAAAGTGACACCTGATGGAAAAAAATTAAACCCTGGTTCACAACATACAACGCAACAAAACAAGAATGCTTTCAGAGCTAAATCAAGACCACCCCCAATCCACGTGTACGAGGCAAACATGAAAAATATCATTAAAATATTCGATGATGCCAAAATTAATGAAGATGACTTCTGGATATGACAAATTAATAATTATATCAGTGTTAATCCACTAAATCTAGAAGTATATAAACAGATTAAAGAAATTTTAGACAAAAACAAGGTACAATATTATACTTATACCCCCAGGGAAAAAAAAAAGTAACCTTGGTTTTAAAGGGAGTTACATCAAACTATAATGAACACGATGTTAAAAATTTCATCTCAAATAAAAAACTGCAAGATGTCAACATCGAGAAAGTAACTAAACTACAATTTGATAAAAAAGATCCCAACAGATTCTTTTTTCTTGTGTATTTATCGCCTGACAGCAAAGCCGCTGCATTAACTAAATTGAGATACGTTCTAAATCAACCAGTCAGATGGGAAAAAATCAAGAAGAAAGCTGTTTTTCAGTGCAGGAGATGCCAGCGTATTGGGCACGCCAGTAGAAACTGTCATTTTAATTTTAGATGTGTAAAATGTGGAAAAGATCACGGACCAATAAATGAAGGTAATGTTTGCGAACCACAAAAAGCAGAATTAAAAGACCTATTTTGCATTAACTGTGGACAAAAAGGACATCCGGCCTCTTATGCTCAATGTCCCTATCTAATTATAGCACTAGATCTTAAATTTCAATCTCAAAATGTGAAACGACAAATAAGATTTGACAAATACAACAAAATTAACAATTATATAAGCAAAGAACGAAGCTATGCAAATACAACGAATCTAAATATGGAGAATTTTCCTGCACTCCCGCGCAGAGAAAATCGTAATCAAGAAAGTTATTGGAATGATACTCCGAATCCCGACCTATATCAAAGTCAGGAGGCTACTCAATTTGATGGCTACAACTCAAATATTCGAGGCAACAGTAACAACTTTAGCCAGATAGAGAATATGATGATTAATTTCAAAAACAGTTTGACTGAAGCACTCAAGGAGCAGTTTAACACACTAAATAAACAAATTACAGAAAACTCACGTAGAATAGATTATATTTTAAGCCAATTTGACTTCTAAAATGGCTAGTCCAAATCAGCATTTCAACAACGACGAAGTAGATCCAGCAGAATCTATCCTCAATAAAATTTTGTGCAATAAATGTAAGCTCCTTAGGAGCAAACAAAAGAAGATATGACATAGAAGAATTTGTCAAAAACTATCAAATTGATATAGCATTGATTTCCGAAACAAAGCTAAACTCTAAACATATACTGAGTTTCAATGAACACACATTGATCAGAACTGACAGACCCAATACCAAAAATGGAGGAGGCACCGCTATATTAATCAACAAAAAATTTGGTTTTACTCCAATAATATACCCAAACTCATTAACCAACAAAGTAATAGAATACACCGCCATCAAGCTCAATGTCAAAAATAACAAAACCTTTCTCATATTCAGCATTTACGCCGCATGTAATAATAAAAGAACACTCATCACAGAACTGGACAAGATATACAAGGACTTCAAACTGGACAGACCCAATACCTACTTCATCATGGCAGGAAATTGGAACGCTAGACACACAAAATGGGGAGATAGCAAAACTAATGATCACGGTATCCTCTACTAAACCGATGGGAAGAGAAAAACAATATAACACAAAACTACACTGTACAATCCTAATAGACCTACATATCCCAGCGTTGGTTCATACCTCGATCATTGCTTGGCAGACACCCGGATCCAACTTAAAGATCTAAGTCCTAATAAGAAACTCGCCACCCTGCCTTATGACAGCGATCGTAAAGCAATCAGCTTCTCAATAGATTGCAATGATATTTTTATGGGCTGCATTTCGCCACCACCACCTACTATAAGATTTAATTATAAAAAAATTAACTGGAAGAAATTTGGCGAAAAACTCCTGGATATTCATCAAGATTTTTTACCTGCGAACAGAAATCTCACAATAAATGAACAGGCCCGTATCAAACAACTAATTAAAATAGTCAATAAAAAACTGACAACGGAATTCCAAAAATCGGAAACAGCATACTGGGTTGCCAAAGCAAAAAGCATAAACCACAAAGAAAATTCAAAATTTTTACCAAGAATTAATAGATATTATAGATACAAGGAACCACCAAGGATTGACAACTTGCTTATACCCAAAAATAGCTCGCTACTCTCTAATGAAATCATAATGGATACCCAGACCATCGAAAAAGATAGAAAGTATTTCATCTCACAACCAATAGCCAAATTAAATATCGTTGGAAAATATTTTGAATCCATAAACTTGTCCAGGTACTCCAATCTTGGAACAACAACAAAGATACTGGTAGACTCAGCGGCTGAAGACATCAAAAACAGAATAAGCTACAGAAGACAACACAACCTTACACACACAACTTTTAACAATAATAATCCAGCACATTACCCTGTACAAAACCAAGAAGAGTTTAAATTTTTACACTCATTTATTGAAGTTGAGCTTCTCCTCAAGAAGGCAAAAAACAAAACATCTAGTGGGATAGACAACATCCCAATGATAGTTCTTAAACATCTTCCTACAGCTATTATTAAAGAGTATACAATTATTTTTAATAATTATTTAAACCACTCTTACTATCCCACTAGATGGAAGACAGCTAAAGTCATCCCTATCATCAAGAAAGGAAAAGACACTTCGAGCCCAGCCAGTTACCGTCCAATCAGCCTTACAATGAATATCAGCAAAATATTTGAGAAATTAATAAAAATACAGCTAATCAAACACACAGACAGCAACAAAATAATCCCGGACAATCAATTTGGATTTAGAGCCAGACATTCGACAACACATGCCATTCACAAATTTTCATCGGACATCAATAGACACCTACTCAATGGTAAACTGGTTGGAGCTGCACTCATCGATTTGGAAAAAGCCTTCGATTCGGTTTGGCTCAACGGATTAATATACATTCTCATCACATTAAAGTTTCCTCTCTCCTTGATCCTCATTGGTTTATATGAAATAAGTGAGAGGAAAGAAGGGAAAGGAGAAGGAATTTAAATCAAAATGGCTGCCAGGAGCGGAAAAAATTTAAAATTAAACAATAATTTTTTTATTTATTGATTATAATTTATAATTCTCATAATTTATAAAATTCGCTATGTGAATTAACGAAAAAATTAGCAATAAAAAAACATTTGATAAAAATGTTTTCTTTATGCACTGTTAAAAATTTCTATTGTAATTTTACAAGAAATGTGTTGGAAGCTAATAGGCAAAACATTTATTTAAAATTACAATCGGGTATAGTAATATTACAAAACATGTATAGCTCTGTGAGGTTACTAATTTTACAAAACGGTTTTGTAATTTTACAAATATTATTAGATTAGCTAAGTTTGTAAAATTACAATACTTTCCTTGAATTTAATTTTAATTGATATAATAAAAAAGAAAGATTTGATTTAATATTTGTTGTCATTTTATTTTATGAAGCGCTGACTAGAATTTGCATCTCACATAGACCTAATTTTTACAATTCTGATGATATAAAGTGAAAATAATATTTACCCTAACTAAGAATCGAACGCGAGCCGCGCGCTTGCCAGACCGATACCTAACGCCCTACGCCGTACGACCGATAGGTGATTAACATCTTATTATTCTCATAAGCTAATCCTATATGGTGATTGAGCTTTACGGCTTATTGTTTATTATTTACATTATTTGTGTTATTTAATGCTGTTTATTGATGAAAAATTACTAACTTTTACATTATTTATAATTCATTGAGTATTATAAAAATTAAGGTCTAACATATATACTCATTCAAATATATCGATTTCGAAATGATTGTTTGAGCGCAGTATTAAAATTTATAAAAGATAAATGATGCCTCGAATTTATTATTACAAATAAACAATCATAGACTAAAATTTAGTATAAATAAATATGAAGGACATTGTTGTTTTTTAATACATCAGTCTCATTTTTGTAAACCTGAAAAGTTTTGATTTTAAAATTGGAAAAACAGTGAAGTAGAATTACAATTCGTTTAATATAATTAAAATTGTCTGATAACATTACATTGCATTTTGTAATTTTACAATGAAAATTGTAAAGATAAATAAAAGCTTTTTAAATTTTTTATGAAATTATTGTAATATAAATTACAATATTTTTTTGTGATTTTACATACAATACCGAATCAGATCACAAATAATGTTTGCAAAATTAGAAAGCTTTTTCTTAAAAATTGATCAACGGTTCAGTAATATTACAATGCATGTTAGGTTTATACAAGAAGATTGTAAAATTACAATACATCTTAGTAGATTTACTGACAGGTGTTGGAAAATTACATGAATTGTATTTTATTTCGCATTGCTATATACTGATTTGTAATTTTACATATCATTTGTTTTGTAATATGATTCTAATTTTACAAAAATTTTTAACAGTGCATGTCTTTTATAATTTTTCTTTTTTATTTTTTTTTCGGAGTTTTTTAAAGGTGGTGGAGGGGGGGGAGTAAGGTTTCACATCACACTTACATTCATTCATCTTAATTAAGTTTAACGCTTACCTTATAAATAATTTTATAAAAACACCTATCGCTCCAACCGAGATTCGAACAGTACACCTAATGCACGCGAGACTACAACCTAACAGCAACGCTATACGAATGTTGGAGAAATTTTAATGTCAGGAGTTTCATTAACCAAATGTATAAATCTAAAAAACTGATTTCAGCCTGCTTGCCCTCAAGTAGAATTTGGAAGCTGAAATTAGTTTTTCAGCTGACTCGGGAAAGCATTAGCTTCACTAATGAGGAGAAAACGAAGGAGTCCCACACACCGTGCGATCATTTTTTGAGTACGAAATGATAAATATCATAGTCTAAATTTTTAATTATTACACTTTAACATTTTCGACATTCACATAGCGAATATTACTGTTTGAAATAGTATTTTCGCCATGTAAATAATAAATTCTATATAGCATTTAAATGATAAATATTATAAAGTGATCATTAAATTTAATAATTCAAATCACGATTTTACTGTTTGAAATGATAATTTTTTTCAGTTGATCATTACTTATTATAAATCGACTAAAGTAAAAGCCCCAATTATTGACAGGGGTCTAAATATTGACACCCTCAACTATTTTTAAATATATTTAATTATCTGTAATAAAAATAACTATCATATAAATTTTTATTTAATTCTAATTAATTAAAAAATTGAAAAAAATTACTGTCAGTTCACAATATTAAATATTAATTATTAAAAAAAAATACAGTCAGTACCAGTTCATCAAACCAGTTTACGAGCGTCTATTTTCTCAACAACTTTGGTTAGAAAAGCATTTTTTTTAAATGCCGAGTTTAAATTAATTTCTTCATCTAATTATAATGATCTTTTTTTTTTTTAATTAACAATATATGAAAAATTTATAAAATTAAATAATCGAAATTAATTGTATGCTTTACAATATTTTAATAATGGGTGTCAATAACTAATTCAAAATTTTTAAGTTGAATCTCATATTGACAGCCAGTCAACAGCGTGATATGACGCCTTTTTTTACTTTAACCTAAAAAATTTGCTGTACGAGTTTGAACTCTTCTGATTCAATTAATTATTTTTAAATTAATTTTTAAATTTTTAGTGGTAATTAATCATTTATGGAAAGTATTATTAATAAACTTTAATAATATTGATTACTTAATAATAAGTTTCGATAAATAAAAATAAGCAGATAATCGATACATGCATAGTATAGATGTCATTAATTGGGGCTAAGGTATTTTAATAATTTGATCAATCAGTTTTTTAACCTGTCAATAATTGGTGTATCCGGATAATCTATTTAATTATTCAAAATTAATTTGTAAATATCACTGATTATCATTTAAAAAAAAAATTGATTAGTAAAAACATTACTTGAGACATTACCACAAATAAAATTCAACGATATTGACATTTGATTGCTTAAAAAAAATTAAATCATAACTTTGTCTCTTATAGTGTCAATAATTGGGGCTTCTACCTTATTATTTATTAGTTTACTTTTTTCCGTGTAAAAAAATGAGTATTGCTACTAACATATAATATTTTAACCAAATTTTTAAACTTTAGCCCAGTTTTGGACTTAGAATTTTTCAACTTTCTGCTCTCAATAAAATTTTTAAAGTCCAAAAATGGGCTTAGTTAATGTTTTCAACTGTAAACTGATGAAATTCTATGTTTCATGAAATCGTAAAATTAACTTACTTATGCTCTTAGGCTGAAGTACTGCAAAAAAAGTGTTCATAGCAATCCTAGGTTTTGGAGGTTGAAAATATTATTCTAGATCACTAATGTTGGCCTTCATACCCTATTTTGAGTACATTGAGGGTCAAAATAGTATTTCACATTCAGCGGTAGGCACATCATAAAAAAAAAGTAGGCTTTTGAGGCTCGAATTAGTGTTTTAATTTTGACTCGGGAAACGTCATAAACGTCATGCAAGCGTCACACTTACATCATAGGTACGTCATAAGTATTACGTAAGATTCTTACGTCAGGAAGTGGGAAATTATGAGTCATATATGTCTCATATATGACTTACATTTTACTTAAAGCATGACGTCATTCTGACGTCAGTTTGACATAATTGTGTTCACTGGGGAACGAATCAACCGATTTCAACCGGGTTGGCGGCGATTAACGTGGTTTTTTTTATATAAAGAGCTGATTAGTTTTTGGAATAGATCGGTTTAGCCGTTTCAAAGTTATTCAAGAAAAACCACATTTGAAAAAATTTTTTTTTGTAGTTTTTTTGAAATTTCTCAAAATCTACCGGTTCGAATCGGTCCAAATTGTATATAAGATCTAAGTTCAGTTAAGCCCTTTTGAATGACGCTAATCACGATAAAATCGGTTCAAAAGTTATGAGAGGTTTACATACGGCCACACACACACACACACATACATACAGACATACGGACACCATCGCGGAAACATTCGGGGAAGCTTCCTAGGACCTCAAAACGTCATCATCCGTTGAAAACTCGATTTTCAGAAAACGGAGTCAAACCAATAACTTTCCAACTTTTGAAAATTTTCAATTATCTTACCGGGAAGTTAAAAATTATCTCCGGATGACAATGATTTTAATTTTACCACTATTCGAGAGAGTAGGCTGTTCCAGAATATCAATGTCAAGAAGTAGGTTTTTCTGGAGTTTATTATAGCTATAGCTGTGAGTGGTATTTAAAGAAACTTACTGTGCAGAATTTCAATATTTGTTCGGAAAATCATCATATCTGGATGGACGTTCTCTGTACACGGAGAGAAAAATGTGGAAATCATTCCTATAATTTTAATGAAATATTTTCCTATACCATTTTAGGAGCGATTACTTAAATTATGGGAATTATACCCATAATTTTTGGGAAACGTTACTATAATTATGGGAATGGTTCCTATAATTATAGGAACGATACCTATAATTATAACTATAATATCGACATTATTCCCATAATATATAGGAATGGTTCCCATAATATATAGGAATAGTTTCCATAACATTATAGGAATAGTTTCCATAATATTATAGGAACCATTCCTATAATATTATGGGAACCATTCCCATAATATTATAGGGAATGATGCCAATAATATTGGAGCAATTTTTTTCACACAACTGTGGTATTTAATTAATTTCTTTTCACTAGATTTATTTTTTTGATTAAGTGATTCTTTTTTATAATTATAATATATATATATATATATAAAACACAATAATAACTAAGCTGGAACAAATAATTCAAGATTAAGTACACACGTGAATAAAAATTATGAAAAAGAAATTTTTTCACTCTAGTGAAAGATCAATTTTTATTTACCAAAAAAAATTTATTAGCAAAAAAATACATAATAATTACTTTATATTTTTGAAGTGATTGCTTCATTATTAAGAAAATAAACTTTTTTCTATTATCATGTGCGTCATTCCCATAATATTATAGGAACCATTCCTATAATATTATAGGAACCATTCCCATAATATTATAGGAACCATTCCCATAATATATCGAAGTTATTCCATTATTGTATAGGAACGTTTCCAATAAATTATGGGTATGGTTCCCATAATGAGTATAGGATTAATGCCTATAATGATAATTTTATTATAGGATCCATTCCCATAATTGTTGGAAAGATTCCTCTAAATTTCTCTCCGTGTAGCAAATAATAAAAATAACAATGAGAGGGTGTGAAAATTAAAAAAAATCCTGAATGAGTCGGACAACAATATTATTTTTAATGAAATATAATCACGAATCATTTGAAATAAAATTTTATTCAAAAGTGGAGTAAAGTGGCTTGGATCTTTCATACAACATTTATTTATTAGTGCCGGTTGGTAGTACATTTTTGTTTTCTATATATTTGGGAAAACAAGTTTCTTAATTGAGACTTAGTAACCATTATTAAGGTAATAGCTTTTATCTGGTCTTGTAAAAAGTATCATCAAATAAATATACATTTTATTTTATCTGATTTTTACAGATAAAACTAATCATATAATAAATACTTATGATAACAGTTTAATTATTTTTTTATAGTATTCTTCAATATTGAGCAGAAATAAGTTCAAAATGTACATCTTTTTATGGTGTTCTTGAAGCTATTTGGTATATAATATGGAATGACTCAGTTATATTTTCATATTTTTATCTGTGCTACATGAATTGCACTTGAGAACATCTTGAATTTTTCATGATGGTTAGCTTTTGAAGTATGTAACACCATGAAAAATTAGTTTCCATTTAAATTTAATATTAATGAATTTATTCATTTAATTTTTTTTTGTTGTTTTAATTTTAACGGTTTAATCAAGTTCATCTTTCAATTTCATGAACAGTATACTTTTGAACAAATAAAAAGTGCTAAATATGGACTAAATGATATCTTCAATAAAGTAGTTCAATTTAAATTATAAATTTTTCAACAATTAGGGATGGCTTATTATTTACGGTGTTATCAACAAGTCATTTATATTTATAGTTAAATAATGTATTTTACTTAAAATTTAATGGAATATTCAACAATCGTAATAGATTGAAGAATATTTGAAACAAGAAAGGAAATATGTATATTAGACTGTGTCAAAAAACCTACAAATTCATTCACTCAAATGGTCTTAAAATTCTAGTAAAAAATGTCACAATATAGATTCATTTTTAATAAGAGCCCTTAATACGAGTATTTATAGGTCACCTAATTGAATTTCTTCATTAATTATCTGAATACGTAGAGGAGCTGTTTAAAATTTCTTTAAAATATTTTTCTAAGATTATTTAAATTTTGCAACCAAGCTATCGTTGTTAAAGAAAATTTTTGTAATTCACTTGAGAGAATGTTAAATTTCAATTGACTGATCGGCAGAAATTCAAAAAAACTTCAAACTAGTGAATAATAATGGTTATAAGTATTTTTGCAAATGAAGTTTATTATTTATGAGCACTAAAATAAAACAATAATCGCTATGGACGAAAATAACAATCATTATGCAAATAACAATTATTTTATCGAAAAGTAAAAAAATTTATTGTAAGCTAAATATTGACCTTGAGTAATTTTTGAATTAAAAAAATACATCTTAAAATCATGAATCACCTTTTTTTCAAAGTATTCAATGAATATTTTGGAGTTTTAAAAATTATCCCATATAATTTGGATATAGGAAATGAACACTTTTGATTCAAGATCTCTGAAGATTATTGTGAAGGGTTTAAATTTTAACAGAATCTATATTTTACTATTTTTCATTAAGACATCGGGTTCATTCGAGATAAAATATACTATTGGTTTTTTGATACAATATAAATATACAGCTATACAGAAATCAGGTTTATTAACTGCGTGTTATTTCTATTTATAGATTAAGGTTGCACATATCGATAGTATCACTAGTTTTCACTTAATAATTGTAGCTTTATTTTTTGGTCTCAGTTACAACTACTTCCTGACGAACTTTATGGCCTCGGAAACTTGCTTGAATTTTAGTTGCTGCTTTATGTAAATCTGGATCGGTTAAATCGATGCCCTCTAATTCGTTAGCTGCATCATCCATCTGTGAAAAATCAATTAATTTTACTTTTTTTCTATGGAAGCATTATGAAGCAAGACGCAACGTTTTGTCGCTTGATATTGGAAGATTTTTCATTTTTATGTAACATTATATATATATATATATATATATATATATATA
>CAJNRD030001120.1:6852330-6875773 GCA_905319865.3 Cotesia congregata
GGTTTCCATGGATGGATAGAAGGAAGAAGGAAGGGTTTAGGGTTTAGTGGGTAGAGGCGTTAGCGTCGAGTTTTAGTATGACGCTGCGTCGAGTCGCCACATATCCAGGCCAATAACTATGCCTAGAATCCGTAAAAAGGATTCCCCCCCCTAAAGGAAAAAAAAAAAAAAACAACACACACACACACACACACACACACACACACACACACACAATATTATATAGTCACTGCACTCGAAGTATAATTTAATATCATTATTTAATTATTAACAATTATAATTTTAATTAACACACTGAACTAATAATATGAACAATATTAACAAAATAAGATATCGTTAATATTAAACGTTAGAAATAATAAAACGACGACAGACTTGGATAAGAGAACGGATCCACGATCAGAAAGACAGCAAACCGTTATCTCTTAATGTTCGGAGAGAACTAACTATTCTCAAAACTTATTTTCAATCCGTAATTCCTCCAGGTAATTATTCTGAAAAAATATACAAGCTACGTCCTGCAATTGTACATTTCGATGATGTACACTTAGGTATTGCTGTCCCTCGACCGTGGCTACGTTAGACCCGTAGATGTAATCTTTCGAACCCGAGCCTACCGTCATAAAAGACTTAAAGAAAGTTTTACTAAAATTTCCTTAGCGGATTAAATCATAAAATTAAAATACTAAGTTTTATTTTCTAGCTATAAACTAAAAGTACTTAGGATTTTCCCAGATATCCTTTGGAGAAACCCAGCTATTCTCATCTCCAACATATATATAGCATTCCATGCCAAATCACCGAGGTTTCGGCCCGACCCCCTTCGATTTCGCTGAAAATTTTTTATCATTTTCTACCTTACCAAAGACATTTTTCTGAATTTTTTCAGATTTTTTTACCCAACCCAAAAAAAGTTACGAATTTCTAAAAAAGATTTATAGTTATCGTTTACCGCACAGGGGAGGGATACCTCAGTGCCGGCGAGGGAAGGCATGCAAACGGGCCTGAATTCGTCGTCATCAAGCGACCGTTTGGACATCAGGGTAGACCCCATGGCTTCGCTATCTAGTAGTGTTACAGGGTGTAACACAACAGCTCAGATGGAAGTAGACGTACAGCCGAGCAACGTTTCTAAAGAGAGTGGAGGGCCTATTGCTCACATTAATACTCATGCTCACCGAGAAAGGATCAACTCTCTACCGACCGTCACCGGCCAAAAATCACCAATGGAATGACTCGGCAGCAAGATCGAAGAGTTAGTTGATTTCATTAAGGACAAACGCATACATCTCTGTGGATGACTACAAAAGCACAGCCACCTTCGGTCACGCCTGAGAAACCACAACAGCAAGGAGAGAAAAACAACAAGAAGAGGCTGCTGTCCACGCCCAGCCCTTCCTCAGTCAATGATAAGCCAGCACAGAAAACGACAGCCCGGGAAGATACCTGGACTAAAGTGACTTGGCAAAAGAAAAAGAAGGAAAGAGAACAGGAGCCAGCGGCTCAATCTGCTACAGCCCAAAACCAGCCAAGCAATGGTGGCTCCAAGAAACCGAGGAGGAAGAAGATAAGAACCAAAGCTCTGCTTGTCCAACCAGTTGAAGGGCGAACGTACGCCGATCTGCTCAAGGAAATCAAGGCCAAGGTAAGCTCTGCTGAGACGGGCGTAAACATAAAGTCTATTAAAAAGACGAAACATGAAGGCGTTCTCCTTGAAATGTCTCGAAAGACCGAAGACAGCAAGGCTTTCACCGATGCAGTAAAGTCAACCACTGCAAACATCGGCACGGTCAAGATGCTAACACCAACAACAACGATCGAGATCCTCGACTTGGATGAAATCTCTACCGAGAGCGAAGTCCGTGAAGCACTCAAACGTGAATTCACTGACAGCCTGGAGGTCAAACGGGTAAATTTGACAAAACCCACACCACGAGGCAATCGGGCAGCCTTCTGCGAAGTAGATGAGGCCAGTGCGATTAAGGCCCTTAACAAGGCCCGTATAATGATCGGTTTGGTGAACTGTCGTATACACCCAGTTGTAAAAGTAACACGTTGTTTTAAATGTCTTGGTTTTGGACACCAAACACGTCAGTGTGTGGGACCAGACAGAAGCAGGTACTGCTACAAATGTGGCGGAGAGAACCACAAGGCCGTAAACTGCACGGAGAAGCTAAAATGCTTCCTTTGTGCTGCGGACAAAGATGCCCAGGATGGGTTATGCCATATTTCTGGCACTGGAGCTTGCAAGGCATTCCGCACAGCACTTGCAGAAGCCACGAGAGCGCAGAAATGACACGCATACTACAAGGCAACCTGAATAGGTGCGCCTTGGCGCAAAACCTGCTGCGTCAGCGTGTCTTTGAAGATAAAATCGACGTCTGCTTCATCTGTGAGCAATATCTAAACATCGAAGATAAAACATGGTTCGCAGACGAAACTGGCACGGCAGCAATTTGGATTGTGAACACAAGGAGCGTTACCGTCAGCAGCAGCGGAAGTGGAGCAGGTTTTGTCTGAATTCAAACCCCCACAACCTGCTTCATGAGCGTCTATCTCTCACCTAACGAAGGGATTAGTGTGTTCCGACAGAAACTGGCAAATATAGAAGAAGCAGTCACTAAGTTCGACGGCGAAGTCATCGGAGCCGGAGATTTCAACGCTAAACCGGCTGAGTGGGGCTCTGCTTTCTCCGATACCAGAGGTCACTTACGTCGCGGCTAGACTCGACCTCATAGTGCTGAACTCCGGGAGCACCACAACCTTTAGAAGACCAGGGTAACAAGAGTCCATCCTCAACATTTCGTTGGTGACTCCAAGGACTACCAACATGATCGAAGACTGGACTGTATCCGAAGAATATAGTGGCAGTGATCATCAGTTCGTGATATTCAACGTTGGATTGGAATCTGCATCGGTTTCACAACGCGACCTTTCTAAGCGGAAGTGGAATGTCAGGAGGCTTGATTCGAAGACACTGCAAGCTTCGCTTGCACGAAGCTAGTCTATTTTTCAGAACAACCCGACTCCGGATACCTGCAGCGAGACGGAAAAGGCAGTGCTAAACACGATGAAGGAGATTGCTGCCGCATGTGACGCTTCTATGCCGCGGCTGAAAACTCGGAGTTTCCACCGGCTGGCGTACTGGTGGTCACCAGACATAGCAGAACTCCGGAAAAAATGCCACAAACAACCTCGGCTAGCAACGAGAGCTGCGAAACGCTCCCTTAATCAAGAATTACTTTCGAGCGAGTATAAGCAGGCCAAAAAGAACCTAAACTGGGCAATCAAAGCAAGCAAAGCGAAATTGTGGCAAGAGATCAACAGTCGGCGCGATCCAGAAAGTCGTAGGGACAGCGAGAGAAGCATGGACTGGTAGCCTCAAAGCTCGTAAAGTATGCATTCTCCTCACGCTAGATGTCAAAAACGCATTTAAGAGCGCGAATTGGGGAGATATCCTAGACGCTCTGGAACGCGAATTTGACGTAAAGCCAGAGAATTTGGTACTAATCGACAACTACCTTGAAGATAGAAAGCTAATAGCGGAAACTACAGAAGGGCCACAAGAATACGCCATAAAGGCTGGCGTGCCGCAAGGCTCAATAATGGGGCCCGATTTATGGAACGCGGACTATGATGAGCTTCTTAAGATTCCGTTACCAAAGCAAGTAGAGCTAACGGGCTTTGCAGACAACGTCGCGGCCACGATAATAGTAGACAGCGTAGAGGATGCCGAACTACTAGTTCGGGAAACCATTGATGCCGTCGAGACTTGGCTTGATTAACACCACCTGAAACTTGCCAAGCACAAAACTGAGATGGTCGTTCTGGTTCTGACTCATCTAAAATGGTTCCCAACACCATTCGCTGTGGACATGGGAGGAACAACAGTAACGTCAACAAGGGCCCTGCGCTATCTGGGGGTAATGATAGGCGAGAAATTATCTTTTCGCGAATACCTCAATAATGCATGCCAGAAAGCTAGCAAGACGGTGTCTAGCCTAGCAAGAATTATGACCAACACCATGGGACCAAGAACAAAAAAGAGAAGAGTTCTTCTAGAAGCAGTCCACTCGGTACTGCTTTATGGAGCGGAGATATGGGCAGATATATTAATGCAGAAGACCTACCGGCGTAAGATAGCAGCAGTACAGCGGCGAGGCGCTCTCAGGGTTGCCTGCGCCTACCGCACAGTTTCTGAAGTGGCTGTATTGGTCATTGCGGGAGCCACGCCCATCGACCTATTAGCGTTCGAGAGAGCTAAACTCTATGACGCTATAGATAGTGACGAAAACATGAAGAACGCAAGAATGAGGATAAAGGTGGAAACGCAGCAGAAGTGGCAGGACCGATGGACATCGGGAGAGACGGGCAGATGGACAGCGCGCCTGATCCCAAACATCAACGTCTGGCTTTCTCGAAAGCACGGGGACACGGACTTCTTCCTGACCCAGCTATTGACGGGACATGGGCAGTTCAATGCCTATCTTTTCAAGATGGATTTGCACAGCACACCAACGTCCAAATACTGCCCAGACAAAATTGACAACGTCGAGCACACGTTTTTCGAGTGTGATCGGTGGAAGGACGACAGAATCAGCACCGAAGAAACAATAGGCACAACGCTCTCCCTTGAGAGCTTGATAACCTGCATGATCAAAAAAGAAAAAAACTGGTCAGCTGTCGCAGCTTACGCGCAGCGCTTTTTAAAAGAAAAAATCGCAGAAAGGGATTGGAAACCAGTAGTAACAAGAAGTAGGAGAGACAGGATGTTTAGTCGGTATTGTTGCAAAATAATATTGACTTCTGAGTCCGACATACCCAGGCACCAACACCAAGTCTTGACATACGTAAATGTATTTTACCTCCTCTATATAAAAAAAAAAAAAAAAAAACATACATACATACATACATACTTGAGTGTTTCAAAAAAACAAACTATTTTTTTTTTTTCGAAGAACTTTGAAAATTCTTCAGAGTATCCCTAATCAAAGACATTGTGAAAATCTTAGCCCTTAATATTAATGTATAGAGGTGGCTGTAATTAATTTTTTATTTCCATTTAAATAACATCGAAAAAAATTTTTTTTTACTTTTGAATTTTGCTAATCGACAACGAAGCATTTTATAGCTATGATCGAATCATATTCTAGTAGGAAATTTAACGATCTACAAAAATTGTCTGAATGAATATATGCGTACGGAGAACCATTTCGGAGTTATCAGGCCTCAAACATCGAACTGTTTAAGAAAATAATAATATTTATTTATAAATACGAAAAATCGACTTAAATCATATGAATAAACAATATTATATATCAAAAAATTAAAATGATAAATTTCTAAGAGGTTTTTGATGAAAAGTTTTTATTAATTATTGATTATTGACTAATTTCACTGAACAGCGCTAAAAAATTACAGATGTATTACGAATTTATAGTAAATATACCTTCAATAGTACAATTTACATAAAGTTTTTTTTAGAACAGCTCGGAAAGTCTTTTCTATGTTTTTTTACCGTTTGTAGCAAACCTTGAAATTGTTCTTCACTGTTAGTTAAATGCTGATTATATTTAGTAATTAATGCAACATTCCTCTCAGCAACGTCATTCACTACTTTTAATGAACTAAAAAATTGAATATTTTCTTGAAAGCTTCTGTGACTAGCCCATAAAGTGATGTCGACATCAAGAAACTCAGTAGACAATCCAAATCGTTCAAATAACACCAATGATCTTTTACAAACGAAATGACTTAGATCTTTTGTTAATAACGTATTCAACTTATTCTTATTGATTATGAAGCGCTTTTTATTTAATATACTACTATCTCGGGACTTTATAGCAGTTACCATTCTAATTTTTATTTCCGGTGAAATCAAATAAAGCCAAAGCTGCTAATTCTTCAGAAAGGTACCATAGATGATTAGCCATTTTCTCAGATGTCTTTTTTGAAATAGCTGAATTAATTTTTTTGTCGAGAAGCAAATTTTTTATCAGCAATAAATCATTACTTGGCGCTGTTATCGCTGACGTTGCTGAAAACCACGCTTTTATGTGAAATTTTATCACAAAAATACAAATTTGACGGACTCCTACAATTTCGGTCTTTGTTAGCTTTAACTGATTTCTAAACATGAATATTTTTTAATTATAAATCGCTTTTGCCATCCACCTTGCATGATGAACAGCTTCAGGATATTTAAAAACTACTCCGTCAGATAGCGAAGCTCCCAAAAAAATCAGAGCTAAATCCAGAAGCTCCTTGTAATCTCCTCTTGGTTGAGAAATCTACAACACCAAGAACCATAATCAACATTACTTGTAAGTAATTAGCAATAAGTATTAGGATTTCATCTTTTATATCTGCAAGGGCTTCTTGAACTTCTCTATCTGAAATCCCAGTAGTATATTTTTGTTGATCAATATCACTCCATTTGTTTTTGAACCGAGTAAAAATCGAAACATTTGGACCTGAAGATGTAGGCCAATAAGTTTCAAATGCGGATCTTAAAACTAGCTCAATAGTGTGATGACGGCATGGTAAATAAGTCAACTCTCTTCTTAGTGCTTGTTCAACGAGGACACATGCACCACTGTGAATTCCTTAAAAAAACCATGAATTACAAATTTAAATATAAGTACTGATAAATAACAAAATAAATAACCAATACATTAGCTGAAACAATAAAAACAAAAAAAAAATTATTATTTGAGTTATGGGGGGTATTCTGGTTTGATGCCCTGATTTTTGTGCATTTTTTTGGGAATCTTTTTGTAAAGACCAATGAAGAGATAGAACTTTGAACCTTTAACCATTTATTTATAGATATTTCAAGAGTATACAGTTAAATTTTCAACTAAAAACATTCAGTAGAATTAAAGTTATAGTGGTCTGAAAACACTCGCCACGACAAAAATTGACGCTCACTTCCTCCATGATATCAGCTGATTGGCTTATCTGAAACAAAAAAACCCGACGGGGTTTTAATCTGTATTCTCAAATACACCGATTGGTTCACGATAAAAAAAAATTTTTTTTTGATTTCTATTCTTTTTGTATCAAGAAGTTGACAAAAAAAATGAATTTCGAATTTTTTTGTTCCGAAGTCTGTCAAAAATCCAATTTTCAAAATTTTTTTTTGATCTTAGTCCACCCGGTGTATTTGAGTATACAAATTAAAACTCCGCCGGGTTTTTTTATTTCACATATGCTAATCAGCTGATATCATGGAGGAAGTAAGCATCAATTTTTTTCGAGGCGGGTATCTTCTAGCCACTTAACTTTAATTCTACTAAATGTTTTTAGCTAAATATTTAACTGTATACTCTTGAAATATATATAAATAAATGGTAAAAGTTCAAAGTTCTACCTCTTCATTGGTCTTTACAAAAAAATCCCAAAAAAATTCACAAAAATCAGGACGTCAAACCAGAAGACCCGCTTAAGCAAATAAAGTAGAGGAAAAAAAGTTTCAGATATATCTAAATTTATAGCATAGAATTTGTTCAACTTCGATTTTACGTAAATACAGATCTATTATAATTTGATAAAAACCTGTATTTACAGCCGCAGTATCAAAACATAATGCTGTAATACTGTCAGTGATAGACCATTCAGTCAGGACAGAAATAATCGCTGAGGCTTAATTTTCCCCAGTTCCAGAGTCAATTTTGGGAGCACCAAGTAGTATTTCTTGTCCCGAAGCTGATAATACGATTGGTAATCTGTCCACATCTTGGCGCGTTTCAATGTCAGGTATTATCTTCCCATCCCAGTGTAAAACGCATTTATCAACTTTTAAATTTTGTTGTAAATTTGCCATTGTACTTTTTCTCGATAATTCACGCTGACGATGGATGGTTGAGTGACTCAAATTATATTGACTTATATCGAGTCCCGCGCTGATTAAAGTAGCAGCTACAATGTAAGTAGCATTTCTGCTACTTACATTTGCACGATCCAATGCACTGACAAGTTTAGGCGTGATTATTTCAAGTTTTTTTCGCTCCGTGAAACCTCTATATCATCTTCGAAATCAGATGTTGCGTTTGAAGTTCGACTTAAACTTGAATCTGTTTTTTGACTTAATAATAATCCAGTATTATTCTTATCACATTGAATTTCGTCTGCAAAATATAAAAAGTTTAACTTTTGAATCCTCGGAGATTGAAAGAAAACCAAAAATTTTAAAATATATCAGACACAGTATAAGTTACGCACAGAAAATAAGTGTGAGACATTCAGGTTAGTCAGGATTTCTAAATAATTTTATAAAAATAAAAAAGAAAAATGTTTATTATTTAACTTGTTTTCAAGAATAACTAGAAATATTCAAAATAATTACTGACCAATTTAAGAAAAGGTAATACTGAAAAAAAACGTTTAAAAACATAATTTTATTCAATTGTTAGAATTCAATAAATACTTCGTGCATAAAAAATCAGTAAGAAGATACGTAATTTTTTTTGCTGATAATAAAATTATCTTTAAAAAATTTTGTGGAAATGAAATAATGCTAGGTTTATAAATGACTATTTTTTGAGGATTTTTGTGCTATTTACCCTAGATTACAATTAAAAATGAAAATCACTCACCAATTCTATCTTCATCAATATTATTAGCTACCGTTTTTACTGGAGGATTAATGTGGAGAAAACCTCGTCGATTTGGCCTTGCAAAAATAACTTTTGATTTTCATTAATGAGTTTCATTACTTTGTGATGTGCTATGTCGAATAATTTCTCAATATCGGCACAAAAAATAGAAACTTTTTTTTTTTGAGTAGATGACAGCTTTTGATTTTTATTTTTTAGCAAATTTTTCCCAACAGTGTGATGGCGAATGAGTATTCTTACTGCAGAATTTTTCGCACAAGTCGGAATTCCAGCTTCAGACGATAAATCGAATACATTCTCAATCGTAATTAATGCACTTTTCTTAATAGTCAAGCTTTGAGAACAATGATAATGAAAGAAAAGAAACATAACCTCTTTTAAGCTCGGCAGTTTACTTCCTACAAATTTTGTAATTTGATAACCAATTAAATAAATTTGCTTCTCCATCTTAAGCTTAACAATGAGATTTTATAAACACAATTACAAATAATTATAAATAAATTAAATATAATATTAAACTAATTTTAGTTTAAAACATTGACAATTACGTTGTTTTACTACGAAGTAATGTAAGATGAAAAAGCTCTGAGAGAGACAGGTTTGTGACGGTAGAAAGCGGAAATAATTAATGTACTATCATTTCTATAAAAATCATACTAACAATTCAATAAAAATTGATTGTTCAATTGAAGTACTATGTAACTATATAGCACTGAGTTAAATTACATAACCTAGAATTTTTAAAACTATTTCGTTAATAACAGTACATGACAATTTAAAAAATACGATAATTAATAAATTTTATCAATTAATAAATAATTTTCTTTTTCATGTTTAGAATTTATTTTTAAAAAAGCAAAAAATTTTTTAAAAATAGTAAAAAATTATAACTTCATAATTCATGAAATTTTATTATAAATTTATTATTTTAATTTTTTGATATATAATATTGTTTATTTATATGATTCAAGTCAATTTTTCGTATTTATAAATAAATATTATTATTTTTTAAACAGTTCGATGTTTGAGGCCTGATAACTCCGAAATGGTTCTCCGTACGCATATATTCATTCAGACAATTTTTGTAGATCGTTAAATTTCCTACAAGAATATGTAACGATCATAGTTATAAAATGCTTCGTTGTCGACTAGCAAAATTCAAAAGTAAAAAAAAAATTTTTTTATGTTATTTAAATGGAAATAAAAAATTAATTACTGCCACCTCTATACATTAATATTAAGGGCTAAGATTTTCACAATGTCTTTGATTAGGGATACTCTGAAGAATTTTTAAAGTTCTTCGAAAAAAAAAATAGCTTGTTTTTTTGAAACACTCTAATACATACATACATAATACAGGTGACACGACAAAATCTCCCCGGAAAAAATCTCCCCGACAAAATCTCCCCCCTAAAATCTCCCCGCGACGAAATCTCCCCAAGACAAAATCTCCCCGACAAAACCTCCCCAAGACAAAATCCCCCCGCGACAAAATCTCCCCACTACACAAAATTTATAATAAAAATAAAAAGTTTGGGAAATCAAAAAGTGCACGACTTATAATGCTCACTTAATTATGAAATATTAAAAAAAAAAAAAAAAAACATAAGCTGTTCAAAAACGATTATCCGCGTTTGTGTTGGTCTAATGTCGAATATACACACACAAAAACCATGTTAAAAGGGTGCAACACGGTCACAAGCAAAGGTAATAAAATAATCATAAAATATTTAAATTATAATAAATTTTTAAAATTAGTTAAGAGAGATTTTCTTAGTGAGATTTTGTTGTTGGGAGATTATGTCGGGGAGATTTCGTCTTGGGGAGATTATGTCAGGGAGATTTTGTCGTGGGGAGATTTTGTCGTGGGGAGATTTTGTCGTGGGGTGATTTTGTCGGGGAGATTTTGTCCGGGGAGATTTCGTGGTACAACCATACATACATACGTGCATACATAAATACATACATACATACATGCATACATATATACATACATACATACATGCATACATACATACAGACACCATCGCGGAAATAGTCAGGAAAGCTCCCTAGGACCTCAAAACGTCGAGATCAGATGAAAACTCGATTTTGCAAAAACGGGGTAAAAACAATAACTTCCCGATTTTTGAAAATTTTCAATTTTCTTAGCAGGAAGTTAAAAATCAAGAAAATATATATAATTAGGAAACTTTTTTTTACCAAAATGTGTTGCTTTTATATTATCCGAAGGAACTTCGTTCCTACTTGGTGTCCCACGACACGTCATCATTTTTAACTTCCCGCTAAGAAAATTGAAAATTTTCAAAAATCGGGAAGTTTTACCCCGTTTTTCGAAAATCGAGTTTTCATTGGATCTCGACGTTTCGAGGTCCTAGGAAGCTTTCCTGACTATTTTCACGATGATGTCCGTACGTCTGTATGTGTGTGTGTGTGTGTGTGTGTGTTTTTTCCCATTAGGGGGGGGGATCCTTTTTACGGATTCTAGGCGTAGTTGTTTGGCCTGGATATGTGGCGACTCGACGCAGCGTCATACCAAAACTCGACGCTAGCGCCCCTACCCACTAAACCCTAAACCCCTTTCCTCTTTCCTCTAATCCCTCATGGAAACCGCCGTTAGGCATTACTTCGTGGGGGGAGGATATAGCGACTGCTCTTCTTTCTGGTAACTAAGGTATTATTTTACCTTTCTTCTAGTTGTTGTAATTTGCTCTTTTTCTTTCGATGGAACGCAAGTCTATAAGGACTTCTGTTGCAAACGTGTTTGTGGCGTTCCAGGCATCCTCTGATGACAGCATTGCTTCTACTATTGTCTCTGGTTGGATTTTCTTCTTCAGGATTATCTCCAGCTCATCTCGCTGCGGGTAAAATCGTGGGCACTCAAAGAAAACGTGCTCCGCGTCTTCATTGATTCCTGGGCAGGACGGGCACTTCGGTGAATCATCATGCTTGAAGCGGTGAAGATACGTCCGAAAACATCCATGTCCTGACAACATCTGCGTCAGATAGTAATTGACCTCGCCATGACTCCGGTTTAGCCAAATGTCGATCTTCGGTATGAGACGGTGTGTCCATCTTCCTGTTGTCGCGGCGTCCCACTGCGATTATCATCGTGCGATGCTGTTCTGCCGTTCTTCAGCTCTAAGTTCCTCGGCACTTAGTGCGGTTGACCTCTTTTGTTGGTAAAGGTTCCGTCTTTCCTCAGCTAGAACTCTGAGCGGCAAAGTTCCTGAAATGACACACACTGCTACTTCTGATATCGTGCGGAATGCACTGGCTAGTCTTACAGCGCTCAGTCGATATACTGGTCCAGCTTTTCTCCATGATTCTTGCAACTTCAGCGCGTCTGCCCAAATGGATATTCCATATGTGAGCACCGATGTGACAACTGATGATAGTAGTAGTAGTCTCCTGCTCTGCTTTGGGGCTCCGACGTTCGGCATCAATCGTGCGAGGCTAACTCTTACTACTGATGCTTTGGCACTAACGTGTTCTACCTGCTGCTTGAAGTTGAGTCGGGCATCAAGCATCACTCCCAAATATCGGATATAAGGTTGTGATGTGATTTCTTGTTCGCCGACTTTCAGCTTGATGGTCTCTAACACTTTTCTGCTGGATATAAGCACTGCCTCAGTTTTGTGTGTAGCCTAGGGTGGGTCAAAAAAAACTTTTATTTTTTTTTTTTTCATTTCATACACAAAAACTTGTTCCTAGGCACCTTTAGAAAGTACTCACCCAGTATGGGCTCTTAATATTAATGGGAACATTATCCTCATCATAGTTTTATATTTTCAACTTAGTTTGGTATTGAAATGGTCATATCTCTATCACCAATAGCTTATTAAGCCCGTACCATCGTCAATATTCATAGCAAATTAAATGTTCTACAAAAATGGTATCTTACACTTTTTCGATAAATCTTACCATTTAAAAGATATTTAAGGTCAAAAATTAAAGAATTAAAAAAAAAATAACTTTTTTTTCTGAATTTTGTTACTGACTGAGTAATAATTATTATCGAATAAGCTGCATTGATTATTATAGGAAATTTAACGCTCTACAAAAATGGTCTCTTATACTTTTTCGATTACTCGAACCGTTTCGAAGATATTCCCATTCGAATTCCAATATGCACTGATATTCATAATTTTTTGATAATTATTTTCAATTTACACATTCAATTTATCAATTTTTAGATAATTCATGATTCAGAAAGTTTCTTATTCAAGAATTATTATTGGGTACATAACTAGAATAAAAAATTCGGTTTCATCATATGAAATTTTATATTTTAATATAATAATAATACAAAAATATATTAATTTTTTTAGATTTAGTTATCAAAATTGACTTTTATTACAGTTAGGGAATTTCGCTCTATGTTCTTTGACAACTTGCAGTAAATATTGAAACTGGTGTTCGTTTTTTGTCACACACTGATTGTATTCAGATACCAACGCTACTCCACGCTCTGCAACGTCATTAACAACTTTCAATTGCTTGAAATATTCTTCATTTTCTTTATAACTCTCATCCAATTTCCATAGTTCAATATCGACATCAAGAAAATCATATGGTCGATCAAAGATTTTGAACAAATTTAATGATTTTTGTGAAACGAAATCACTCAAATCTTTTTGAATAATCGAATTGATGTTCTTTCGGTCAATCTCAAATCTCTTAACTTTAGAATCTATACTATCTCGAGTTTTTACAGCGTCTACTATCCTCTTTTTCAAATTAGTGGTACAGCGTCATCAAACAGTGATAAAACGGCGAGTTCATGATTTAAATACCACAAATGTGAAGTCATCTTTTCGCAAGTTGCTGAAGAAATTGAGGCATCAATTTCTTTATATTCGATTAGTTGTTTTCTAAATCGTGATTCGGAGCTGCAATCGCAGAAGTTGATGAAAACCAAGCTTTCAAATATACCATTATTGTAAAAATGCAAATCTGCCGCAAATTATTCAATTCTTTGGCAGTGAGACCAAACTCATCTCTAAAAATAAATATTTTCAGGCTATAAATGGCTTTCGCCATCCATCTCGCATGATGGATTGCACCAGGGTACTTAAAACAAACATTATCTTCAGGGACCACTCCAAGGAAAATTAGTGACAATTCTAAAAACTCCTTGTAATCATCTCGTGGTTGTTTCAACTAGCAAACAAAACAAGTAAATTCATATAAAAAATGACCAATCCAATTCTATATTCATAATTTATAACTATATTTTAAACATACTTGCAAGCATTGTGTGATGAAAGATGATATTTCATTTTTTTTACTCAAAACAACATTAGCGACTTTTAGATCTTCAATACCAGCTTTATAATTGGTCTTATCAATTTCGTCCCACTTCTTTTTGAATCTTCCAAATATCGGTACGTTGGGTCCTGATGATGTTGGCCAATAGACTTCAAATGCACTTCTCAGAATGAGTTCATAAATATGATGGCGACATGGCAAGTAAATTAACTCTCTTCCTAGAGCTTTTTCAATTTCTACACATGTTCCGTTATGAATTCCTGTAAGGTAATAACAGAATGTAAAATAACAGAATTTAAAAACTTTATTACTTATTTAGAAAAAACTAATGAAAAAATATAATCAATTTGTTCCTAAATTTAAACACATAACTGGATAAAAAGAATTGGATCGAGAAAAAATCTTGATATTGCTTAAACATCATAAACCTTTAATTATAGTTACCTGTGTTCACAGCAGTTGTGTCAAAACACATAGCCTTTACATAGCGACTAAGACCCCATTCATCCAAAGTCCTCAAAATAGCTGTTGTTTGATTCTGTGCTGATCCAGAGTCCATTTTTGAGACTCCTAGTAATTGTTCAACGCCAAACGCCGTAAGGAGAACTGGCAGCCGATCTACGCTTTTTGATCCAACAATATCCTGCAGTAATTTTCCATCCCAGTGTATGACGTACTTATCGTGTGATTTAAAATCATTTTTCAATCCTACAGCAATCTCTTTCCGTACTATCATGCGAGCTCGTTGAATTGTTCTGTAACTCAGAGTTGTCTCTTCCACTTTGATGCCAACACTTGACAGAACAGCAGTTATAATAAACATTGCATTTCTACTACTGACATTAGTTCTGTCAAGTACAGCAATGAGCTCTGCAGTTAAAACATTAATTTTTGGTGTTTTTACAACCGGCATTGGAGGTTCATACGATAAATCCGAACCAAAATTAGTAGCTAAACTTAATGATTGCTCCGACAACAATACTGACTTTTCACTGGCAATAATCGTGGGGCAAGATGATGAAGGTTGACTTGGACCTATAAGAAAACAGTTTTAATTTTTTTTTAAATCTATCCAATACAATTACGAATTACAATGAAGAATTATCTACTTTATAAAAAATTTGTCAGACTTACTGGTTTCTTCTACTTCCATCAACTCTTCATTTATGATAGGAGTTTGTATATTGTGATGGATAAATTCTTTCCGAGTGCCGCTTTTTTGATTCAAATATATATCTTTGATACGGTTATCGAGCAACTTTAAAGACTTTTGATCAACTATATCGAATAAAATTTTTAGTCCATTCTGAAATATTGATTGTTTCTTTTTTTGTGCTGGCGATTTTTTACGTGTAAAGTTTTTTTGTAAGCTTTTCCATTTGTCATGACATCGAATGATTCTTTGCACTACATTATTAGAACCAGAAGTCGGAATGTCATTTTTTTTCCATAATTGTATAACCTCACCAGCTACATTTTTAGCACTTTGTTTCACAGAATATTTAAGAAAATTCAGATGATGAAAAAAGACACACATAACCTCTTTCACTGTAGGTAATTTAACTTCGAGAATTTTTGGCATCGGCTTGCCGATTAAAGGGATTTCTTTATTCATATTAGGTAAATATCAGGTAATTCACAATTATTGGAAATATATTAAATCATAGCTGTTAATTATTTAGTTATAGTTATACACAAGAAGACACAACTCAGAAGCTCCAAAGACTTTGTACACAATGTAGAAAGTAGAAATATAAGAGAAAATATAGAAATGACATAAACCCACAGATGGCGCTAGTATGACAAGTAATGAATAACAGAACTACCAATATTTAAAACTAAAACCCCAGGAATAAAATATTTAATTATAAATTTTGTGGAAAAAAAAATTGTGTTACATTTTGAATCAGCCTGTGGAGAAATATTGAATTACGATCTTTAATTGTGATAAGAATAAAATTATTAAAAGAAAATTCCAAAAAAGGATAAAATATAACTCGGAAACTGTCACTCCATCAAAATAAACTAAAATTATTATTAATATTGTCAAAATTGATAAATTAAATGTGTAAATTAAAAATAATTATCAAAAAATTATGAATATCAGTGCATATTGGAATTCGAATGGGAATATCTTCGAAACGGTTCGAGTAATCGAAAAAGTATAAGAGACCATTTTTGTAGAGCGTTAAATTTCCTACAATAATCAATGCAGTTTATTCAATAATAATAATTATTACTCAGTCAGTAACAAAATTCAGAAAAAAAAGTTATTTTTTTTTTAATTCTTTAATTTTTGACCTTAAATATCTTTTAAATGGTAAGATTTATCGAAAAAGTGTAAGATACCATTTTTGTAGAGCATTTAATTTGCTATAAATATTGACGATGGTACGGGCTTGATAAGCAATTGTTGATGGAGATATGACCATTTCAATACCAAACTAAGTTGAAAATATAAAACTATGATGAGGATAATGTTCCCATTAATATTAGGAGCCCATACTGGGTGAGTACTTTCTAAAGGTGCCTAGGAACAAGTTTTTGTGTATGAAATGAAAAAAAAAAAAATAAAAGTTTTTTTTGGCCCACCCTAGTGTAGCCAGATGCAGGTTTACCGTATTCATCTACCGATGGACTCTCTCGAAGGTGATGTCGAACATGTTGTTAATCTCGTCAAGGTGTTTAGCGACGATAACTACGGCTACGTCGTCTGCATACGCTACGAGTTTTACACTTCTTGGCAATTTCAATCTCAATAGGCCATCGTACATGATATTCCACAGCAGTGGACCAAGTACAGAGCCCTAGGGTACACCTCCGGTAATATCGTACTCTTTTGGACCATTCTTCGTGTCGTATTTAAGAACTCTATCGGTGAAATAGCTGGCCACTATTCTTCACAAGTATTCTGGAACGTTTTTCTCTCGAAGAGCTTGCATGATGCAATTCCAGTTGGCGGAATTGAAGGCGTTTTTAATGTCTAATGCCGCCACCAGGCAATACTTCTTTGTGCCACCCTTCCATCTGGTTCCTGCGATCGCTTCTTTAGCCCTGCTAACAACCAGATTGATCGCGTCCAGGGTTGATCGTTTTTTCCGGAATCCATACTGGTTGTCTGCCAGGAGTGGGTCGACTACTGCATTTATTCGTTGACGAATTATGCGCTCAAATATCTTACCCGCCGTATCTAGCATGCAAAGTGATCGGTAAGATGACAGTTCTTCTGGTGGTTTCTTCCCTTTAGGTAACAGTACCTTGCTGTTTTCACTTACGAGGAAAAGTCCCCTCCTTGAGGCATGCATTATAAGCGTCTAGGAATAATGTTGGAGCTGCGTGTGTGTGTGTGTGTGTGTGTGTGTGTGTGTGTGTGTGTGTGTGTGTGTGTGTGTGTGTGTGTGTGTGTGTGGATGTGTGTAAACCTCTCGTCACTTTTGAATGGCTTGACCGATTTCATCGTGGTTGGTGTCATCCGAAAGGGCTTCGCCAAACTTAAATTTCCTGTAAGTTGGAACCGATTCGGACCAGTAGATCTCAAGAAATTGCAAAAAAAGTGAAAAATATCTGACAAAAAAAGTTGTTTTTTTTTTTTTCATTTTTTTTAAATATCTCCGAATTGGCAGAACCGATCAACTTCAAAAACTAATCAGCTCTTAACCTTGAAATCCCGCATCGATCGCCACATAGAAAAAAGTGTTTTTTTATAATAACTCCGAAATTTTTCATCAGATCAATTTTTTTGTTCAGAATCATTTATAGAGCTCAAAAAACCACATCGATCGCCGTCTACCGCGTGAAAATCGGTTGATTTATTAAAAATTTACAGTAGTTTGAAAATTAGAAAAATCGTGTTTCATCGAATTTTGATAAGACTTTTGAGCTCGCAGAGCTCAAAATAACACATAACTTGTATTTTTGAGCTCGAAGAGCTCGAAAACGTCATAAGTGCAATGTTAAGCACCTAGTTATGGAATTAGCGGAAAGTTGCAGGGATGGCCTTTAGAGTCAACCGTTTTTCTAATTTTTTTTAAATTTCGCTACGACTATATGTCGCTGTTGTCCAATATTTTGATAACATTGCGGCGCGATGATCACTACGCGCCTAACTCAGCTGGAAAACGCACGTGACCGACGAAAAATAAATAGTTTCTCTGGTTTCTTTGTTAGTTAATTGAATGCAATCAAACAAATTTTGCAATAGCTTTTTCAAAATAAATTTTGGATTGCTCAGATCCCTGTTTAATAATTTACACTGACTTACTATCAACTAAAATTATTAGTAAGCGACCTAATAGTGGATTGTTCCACATTCTAAGAGTGAGCTCCGACAACAAAAAGCTCGGTTCTAAGAGGCTAAGCTCCCTTCTATCTTGTTTCTCGTGGTGGCGTCCAGAAAAATCTCGGGCGCAAGACTTTAGGTATCTGGCCAGGAGCTCACTTAGCCTGACCAAGGACTTACTGTTTTAACGTCACATGACAAACATTGAATCGCAAACCTGAAACGGGGTCTCAAAAAGGAATTTGGGATCAAGGATCTAGGAGAAACTAAGTAGTGTCTAGAAATTGAAATTACGCAAAAGAGAAGTAGGACAAGGTTAAGCCAAAAAAAGTACGTCGAAGATCTGTTTCATCCGTACTAATTATACAGTGTAAACTCTATATAACGACAAACTCCTTGAAGCGTCGAAATCACTTATCTTTGGTTAGTTTAGCTTATCTTTCATACAATGATACACTCTATATAGCATTACACTCACTCTCAATAACGACAACAATTAAGTGGCATCATGGATACCGAACTTTCTAAGAAATTCTTTTTTTTGTTTACAAATTGGAATAGCTTGCACGTGTAGACTGTTGTTCAACATGACTAATAAGTAGGAGTCATGGATTTTCTATACCTTATCATTATCATATTCTTAGTTGCTCACAAGCTTTCAAACTGTAAACATGGCTAATAAAAGAAAATCACTGTGTATTGACGAAAAAGTTTTACTGATACGTGCAATAGAAACTAGAGAGAAGATAAGTGATGTTGGCAGACGCTTTGGATTTTGTCACTCTACAGTCTCCACAATATGGAAAAATAAAGAATAAATTCAAAAAGGCTGGCAATAGCCTAATCGGCTCGATGCCTACATTTTGAAAGAGTGGAACCCGGGTTCGATTCCGGCATGCACCAACATTTTTTAGTGATTAATAATCACTGATTATAAATAAAAGAATAAGTGTGTTACGGTGCCAGCCTCTGTACCGGCCGGGTTTTCTGTGGTTTTCCCGTATAGCTATGGAGGTAAATTGTCATTATAGAAGTACCCCCATACTATTTAAGGCCGTAATGCAAATGCAGGTACTGATTATAATGCGTAAGTCGGCCACAGTCGCAGCACAGTGGATTATAAGTGGGAAGAATATGTTGAACGCAAAAGAAACAAGTGTTAGTCAAAGAAGCGAAAGCCAGGTACAACATTATCCGAACAAAAACAGTTTCGCTGTAAAAAAAACCGCGCCAAGTCCACGTTCATAAGACTATGAAAAAAAATAATCGTTTTTTACAAAAAAATATGAAATCAAAAAACTCCAAGTACTGTTTATAACTTTATTAAAAACATGAAAAAAGTTAGTAGCAAGTTTAAAACTTAATGAAAATCTTTTTTAACGTACTGGTCATATGTAATTGAATACCTAAAATTTTTAGAACTTAAGACATAAGCGTTTTTTTATATGTTTGTGCATTTGAAATTAAATATTACTCACGAAAAAATTTGGAGTTTACTTCACGAAAACATTAGTATAGTTCTTTTAAGTTAGACAGGATAAGCCTTTTTTGGACGGGTACTCGATTACCATCATTATTTCGAACCGAAACAAAGTCTTTCATATCAGGCATCAAAGCACTGTACTCACCACCGTTGTAAAAATTTTCAACTTTCAATATCACTTGATAAGTAATCGTCCTCTCTATAGAAACTGTGAAGTAATCGAGTCTTGAGATGTATCAGAAACATCGATTTTACGCTATACCTACCTAATTTTGAGAATCAGGAGATCGAAAATATTACATATAAGTATTGGATATCAAAACTGAGAAGTAGTTTAGAAACTTTTATAAAGCCTACAAAAGAATTTGTTGAAAATTTTTGTAGTGAATTAAAAGTTCTTTTACCTCACTCATTCATTGCTAAAGAACAAGCCAAGTTTTTGAAAATATTGAAAGAAACACTCAAACCAAATGAATTTTTCATCATTTTTGATTTTGCAGAGAATTATGCGTTTGTAGTACAAAATGCAGCATCTGGTTTTCACTGGAATAATAACCAGGCCACAGTTTTTCCGGTGGTTATTTACTATAAAGTAAATGACAAACTTGAACACAAAAGTTTAGTAATTATTTCAGACTGTAATAATCGCGATGCCGTTGCTGTTCATGATTTCATCGAATTATTAACTGATTATGTAAAAAGTCTTCCTGAACGCTGTAATAAGAATTATTATTTTACTGATAGGGCTCCTCAACAGTTCAAAAATTTAAAAAATTTTGTAAGTTTATCATGAAGATGATTTTGACATTCCTGCTGAATGGCATTTTTTCGCGACTACCCATGGCAAAGATCTGTGTGATGGGATTGGTGGCATCCTCAAACGGCTTTTGCAGCAAGAGCAAGTCTCCAACTCGCAATTGATAAACAAACAACAACACCTATAGGACGTTTTGAATGGGCTTCTGATCCGGATAACTTGCCAAATATCATAGTCAACTTTTCTCCAGAAGAAGATTCCCAGTGAACACATGACGTTCATCTGACGTCAGTCGAATGTCATAAGAATGTCACAAGATGTTGACATAAGTTTGACGTAAAACTGACCTTCTCTATGATCTTATTATGATGTCAAAACCTGTGATGTCATTTTTACATCATTCTGATATAAAAAATGTTATGTCGTATTAAAGTCATTATCGTACGTCATAATGACGTAACTTTACCATCATACATTTACGTCACTGGTAAGTCACGGTTTTACGTAATACTGATGTAACTTTCAAGACATACATTTACGTCACTGGTAAATCGCGGATTTACGTAATACTGATGTAATTTTCAAGTCATACATTTACGTCACTGGTAAGTCACTATTCTACGTAATATTGATGTGAGTTTCAAGTCCCAATTTTACATCAGTTAAAAGTCACAGTTGTATGTAATATTGACATAATTTTAAAGTCATCTTTTTACATAACTGAAAAGTTCTGATTGTAAGTTTAAAATATATTTCAAAAAAACGAATTTTTGGAAATTTTATTTTTGAGATTTCTCAAAATTGATCAACTCAAATTCTGTAAATTATCATCAGAATTCTAGGGGCAAAGGAACTCTTCAGAACGCCGCCTATTTCGATCGAATCGGATGATCCGTTTAAAAGTTATGAGAGATTTACATATACACACACACACACACACACACACACACACACACACACTCGGGGCAGAAGAGATACTGCTACCGGGCGCGTCTCCCCGAGTGGATAGGAAAACGCTCGCTGTCCTTGGATGACACTTGGATAATCTCTTAGTTGATGAGGTACAGCGGGTAGGAGCCAAACAAAATAACCAAACAAAATACGCTCCCATGGACCAAACTCCCCTTTAATGGGTTGGTCACACTAACTGACCTAACAAGACGATCGGTTTCTGCTGTAACTCACTGGGAGTGTCCGGAACCTTTATCGTAGTTTCCGACGATGCAGGCCACGGCTGATGTGAGCTTGCTCTGCCGAGGTGTAAGTTGCAGTAGTGGATCAGGAGCCAGTCACTTCGGGCCTTGATCAGGAAGTACGCAATGAGTGTTAGAGATCGGAATCTTCACCGCCCCGAGCGAGTCTAGTCCATCCGTGTATTCCGGGACTGGCTAAGTGTCGGCTAGGCCTCAGGGAACTGGGGTAGGAGTACTATCTCCGAGGGTACACCCGTTCCTAGTTATGACAACCCGCTCCACTCCGTACGATGCACTGGTAAACCAAAAAAGTATGAGTAATTTACAGGAAACAAACAAGAGTAGAAACGGGCTTCATGCCCAACAAGCAGCGATTGACGCAAGCGCTGAAATGAAGCGGTCACAAGCGCTCGAACGCCTCAAAAAACTGACCAGTGAGTTGAATGACTTCGTCCAATCGAAGGTCAATATCCACAAGGAGATAAAGTCCAAGACGACTAGTGTAGCTAACGCCCTTCAAAGGTTTGAGAAACTGGACGAAGATTGGTGCTCATCATTGCTGCGCACTTCCCGTGCTATACAGGAGAAAACCTGTTAAGTTGACGTCATGACTGACGAAGCAATGGACACCGGAGCCGAAGGTGACGGTGAATCAATCGCCGAAGAGAAGGGTGAAACTAACACAAGGCCTGGAAAGAGAAAGGAGCGAAATTCACCAGAGCCAACCGACAAAGTAACAAAGAAGAAGGACTTGAAAAAAAGCCCTCCTCAACGACTGGCAGAGCAGGGCGACGAACCTAAGAAGACGACGACTGACTGGGAAAAAGTACAGTCTAAGAAGGAGAAGAGAAGGCTAGCTAGAGAGCAACTCTCAAAGCAGCCGCCGAAGGAGCCCAGGCCAGAGCCTAAGCGGAAAAAACCACGAAAGTGGATTAGGCCTGACGCTCTGATCATCCGTCCGGTAGAGAAGGAGAAGTACGCTGAAATACTGCGTCGTATAAAGCAGTCCGTTCCCGACGAACAGGTCCGCACAACCGTGGAAAAGATCCACAAAACCAAAACCGGGAACATGCTGATTACGCTCTCAAAGAAGATTATTGACAAAGGTCAAGCCTTGCAAAAGGCCATCACAGACGTTCTTCAAAAAGAAGCTGAAGTAATTTGCAAAGGACCGCAGGAGATGATCGAAATCCGAGACATTGATGATGACACGACGAAAGAGCACATTCAGACTGCCCTGAAAACGGAAACCGGAGAAACTTGCGAAATACCGCTAGAGGTTATCAAGATCCGTAAGATCTACAGAGGTACGCAAACGGCTACAGTGACATTACCAGCAGCTGCAGCACAACAGCTACTGGAAAGAAACGGCAAAATAAGGATTGGCTGGGTCAACTTCCGAATGAGAGCAACAAAGAAGCCGATACAATGCTTCAAATGCTGGCACTTTGGGCACTTTGGATCTCAGTGCAAACGTGAAATCGACCGATCTAAGCTCTGCATAAGATGCGGAAGAGAAGGACACAAGATTGTTGAGTGCAAAAATCCAGCCAAATGTGTATTATGCACTGACGATCAAAGTGCGCAGGACGCTGCCTACCATGCTGGCACATACAGATGCCCATTCTTCAAAGAGGCGCTCGAGAAAATGATAAATAAACGAGCATGAAGATACTGCAGCTCAACCTCAATCATTGTGAGGCTGCGCATGACTTGCTCATACAAACCGTGCGCGAACTAGAGCTAGACTTAGTACTGATAGCAGAACCATATAAACATCTAAGTACCCAACCCTGGGAATCGGACAGTAACAACAAAGCTGTCATTTGGTCCTGTGACAAA
>CAJNRD030001120.1:6886574-6900265 GCA_905319865.3 Cotesia congregata
GTGTGTGTGTGTGTGTGTGTGTGTGTGTGTGTGTGTGTGTGTGTGTGTGTGTGTGTGTGTGTGTGTGTGTGTGTGTGTGTGTGTGTGTGTGTGTGTGTGTGTGTGTGTGTGTGTGTGTGTGTGTGTATGTGAACCGCTTATAACTTTTGAACGACTAAACTGATCGGAACCTACGAAACAGCGTTCTAAAGAGTTCCTTCAAGCTTAAATTTCCTGACAATTTGAACCGATTCGGACCAATAGATTTTGACAAATTTTGAGAAATCTCTAAAATACTATGAAAAAAATTGTTTTTGAAGGTGGTTTTTTTGGAATAACTTTTAAACGGCTTTATCGATCAACTACAAAAACTAATCTGCTCTTAACCTCTAAAAACCACGCCGATCGCTGCCAAGGACGTCAAAATCGATTGATTGGCTCCTGAGTTATCGTTGTATAAAAAATTCAGAAAAAGTGAATTTTTAAAATTTCTTCAAAATTTTTGGTCTGATCAATTTGTGTTTGAAAGCGACATTAAACTATTGGAGCAAGTCTCGGGGTAGACTTTCCAAGGCTCGAATCAATAGTATTATACCAAACAATACCATTCGCGAACAAACAATACCAGGTAGAATTCGCAGCATTCGCGAATTCTACCTGGGTAGTTATATAAATAGCATAGACAATAGAGATTTGTTGACTTTTCCATATATGGATACACATATGCATATACATAGAGTCAACCGTTTCTAAAAGATTATTTACTTTAAAAAAATAAAACATATTTATTCGTCAAAAAATTGAATGCAAATTTCTGCATTTGTATAAATAAAATTAAATTGAAAGTCTTACCAACGTCATCCGCACGAAATTCTTCCTGCAGCTGTTCTTGTGTTGGTTCACTCTCCACTTTGGTTTGCTTTTGCTGCGATGTAGTTTCTGTTCCTTTCATACTCTTTCTGGTATGGTGTCCTCGAAACACAGCTTGTATCTTTACAACTGCTTCTTCTAGATCCTTTTCAGTTGAGTCAACTGTGTTGTTTTTTTCCAAATTATCTTCACGTAATTCTTCTTTGTCTGAGTCACCAGTATTTGTGAACTTTGGAATTTCTGTTAATAAAAAGTAACAATTGAACTCCTATGTTTAATATTTTACAAAAAAAAATTTAGATGATCGTTTAACTTTTCAGGCCATCCCAGGAACTTACCGCTTCCTATATTCGAGCTCAAAACGTTTAAAAACTTGGAGCTCAAAAAGCTAGTAGTTATTGTACACAGTTTTTTGAAAATTTCAAACTGCAATATCTCTTGAACAATTTAACAATTTTTGATGCAGTCGGCGACATTCACATTGTTTTTTAAAAATAAAAAGACTTTTTCTTACTTCCAAAATTTAACCAGCTCTTAGCTTCAAAAAACAATTTCGATCGACGAAAACCACATCAAAATCGGATAGTTGGTATAAAATATATCGTCTTCGAAAAATAAAAAAAAAATGTTTTTTTAACATCACTTCAGAATGTTTGATCAAATAGTTTAGCATACAACAAGTAATCTCGTAGTTCTCAAAAAATTGCGTTCAACACCGTAAGCTAGATCAAAGTCGGACAATTTATTGAAAAGATATCGGTGTCGAAAAAATTGTAAAATAGTTTTATTTTTTTCAAAACTTTAAAATTTCACGTCACATTTTTTTCAAGGAGTTGCAATTTAAAATTGTCAAAAAAAAGTGTACGTCTCTTCGAGCTTGAAAATATATGTATTTTTAAGCTCGTTGAGCTCAAAATCTGTAGTAAGAAATTTTTTGAGCGTTTTGGACTCGAATATAGCGGAAAGTTCCAGGGATGGTCTTCAAGATAAACTGTTTTCAGATTTTATTTTTAATGTTTTTACAGAATTACTTCTTTTGATTTCGTATTTAATACACGAAGAGAATTTAATGGTCAATACAACTATCCAAGTATTGTAAAAACATGCTTCTTGATATGAATAATTGCAAGAACTATTAAAATTGTTAACTGAACCATCCAGATAGTTACATTTACCATCTGGATAATAATTATTACCATCTGGCTGGTAACTTAAAGATAGTAAACTTAATCATCATATATGTTCACCACTAAAATCATGTTGATTGTAAATTCTACAATCATAATGGTAATTATTACCATCGCAGCTAGTAATATGATTAGTCACTATCTGACTACCGTGACTTGTGAATTATAAATAAACAAAAATTTCCCTTTATTAAATAATGACTTTTGTTAAATTGCACTATACTTTCTTAAATATTGACATTTTTTAAGATATAAGCATATATTTCATATATTTATATACAATATATATAAATTTATAAAATATATGAAAAATTGATGTGGGTACTCAAATGAAAGGTCTCGATGAGTGTAATGTCTGGGTGAATTTATATCTTCAGAATTAATGTGATTATTAAGACACTTAGATATTCGATTGATCTTTGATTTATTAACAAAACTGACTAACAAAAATCATAAACTTGACTTGATACAAAATCATAAATATTACAAAAATATAACTGAATAATTTACTGACAAAATAATAATTAATTAAAACTTCAATATAGCGTGATAACTCAAAAATAATAACTAAAACATAACCTGGAGCTCTAACGATTCTCATAATAAATCTCAATCACCCCCATACTTTTACAAAACCCAAAATACTCAATAAAAATCCCAAAAGTAAACTGACTCTAAAACCGTAACTATAAACGTACTCAAAAATTATCCCATGATAAACTCAACAATAAAAACTAACATACCGTTCCTCGAGCTAGGATATCCCTTGGTGATTATTCTCCTGGGATTGGCTTGGGATTGGAACCATGAACGTAAACTCAAAAATAATATCGCAAGATATACTCAAAAATGACCATTTGGCTTCCACCGCCGACATGGTCAGCTGCCTTCGGTGGCCTGCCACCCGTACCGTATCTGACCAAGTGCTGACTTCCAACGAGATTGGTCAATCCTCGCCGTAGCCAACTAAAATTAAAAATGCCATAAATGACATACCGGTTCCAACCTCAGCTCAAAACCCTTATACTGGAGCGCTGACATTACAGTCAGACTTCTATAATTCACCAGGAAATCTCAGAGGGCTAGATGCCTAGCATCTACGAGGCTGGGTGACTCCAAGGTCCCGCTTCACGACAACGTAGACTCGTTCACCAGCTCGAGACGCCAACTTAATTTTCACTAAACTTTAACCTTCTACTTAAACTGACTCTAAACTAACTCTTTCCAAAATATAAAATACTGTAACTCACATATAAATTGATAAAACAATAATAATAGCTGTAGCATTGTAACGTGGCTGGTCTCGACTGTTCGTAGAGTGAAATAATTTTGTACTCGAAAATAAATTATTTAAGTTTTAATTCAATAATTAACTACGAACTGGGCCGAAAAGACACGCTCGTTACACCCGGAGTGTAACCAACTCGAAGCCGTAGCTTATAAGAGTCGATGCTGCTCTAGATGCCTGTAGCTTTAGATTTTACGGCGGACCAAGCCGATAGCTTTCAAAGCTACAAATAGCTAAATTGATTTAATTCGCGTAAAGAATATGGTCCAGGGCAAATCGTGGGTGGCGATACTCGTTGGAAGGTGGGTTCAGCTCCGACACAAAACCAATCTTTACCGCGTACTACTTCGCTGATCGCTCAGTATGGAAAATAGAGCTAAATAGTCGTCAAATACAAATATTGAAAAATACAGCTCAAAGTAAGTTCAATACCGCGTCCAATTGTTACCAATATACCACCTGACTTACAACAGGTACTACTACCACTTCGGTGTGCTTTAACGTTGTCCAGCGGTGGTAGATTCCTCGTGGCTGCAGCTGGGCCGGTTACTGGATCAGGAACAGACGAATAATCGAGGTGACCAACAAACCAGGATCTTCCTCGAACAATGAAACGACGCTTTCCTCAACAAAATGGCTGACTACTCGAGACCTCTTGAGTACACGACATGCCAAGCGAAATTATCTCGTATATGCGTCGATTTAATTAATAAATGTACGACATACTCCTTGTTAACTAATAATCAGAGTCGTATCATACTATTGTAGATTAAAATGACGTTATTATTTAATAAACCGTGTAAATTAATAAAATACCGAACATTACGTTGTAACACAGTAAAAATAATTACTTATATTTTAACAAATATATCAATTACAGAAGTATACATTATGGGGGTTGAACAAAGACTGGCTGCACGCGGCTTCCGCGTACATAAATTAGCATAAAAGGTGGGGACGCGTTCTAGTGCCACTCTTAAACGATCTTCGTACTATTGTCAATTATCATCTAATTTCTAGACTTACTTACATATTATCAGTAAATGCTAGTATTAGGTGGTAAATTGGCGTTTACCCAATGTGAGCCAACTGGCCACTTTGCAGCATAAACGAAGTCTTTAGTACAATAAAACTGTATCTCAAAATGGCTGAAAAGAGAAGCCATGAAAGACTATCTGCTGTATTCTGTAACCTGCGACTGTACTCGGCGAAAGCCGGACTAGAAGTTTGTCTTCACTCGGCAAAGGCCGGAACACAAGTTGATCTTTACTCGGCGGAAGCCGGACTAAAAGTGATCTGTTCGCGGGATCGACGACGATCGTTCGGGTCGATACCCCTTCCCTATAACGCGAATATACCACGTGACTTTAACTACTATACTGTTTCCCTACCTATAGCTTTACTTAATACCCAAAATATCTACTTTATCTACCACTGAATTATCACAATTTAATTAATTATAAACTCAAACCAAATAAAATAATTTTGAGTTATCACTAGAGGTATCAAAAGACAGATTTATAGGACTGTGCCATGTGACGTTCACTTAACATAGACCCCTATCAGAAAATAACGTCACAATATATATGTAGCGACAGCTACACAAAATTTTGAGTCCGACTCGGATGACTTCGGCGAGACTCGTGTGTAGACGCCGGTGCGAGCCTCACATACACACACATACATACAGTCTCGAGCAACCGTACTGCGTCACGCACGTTTTCGCTCTGTACAATTATTCCTCATATTTTGTTATCAATAAATATCACGTTAATATTTAATTCTTTTGAGTTTATTAATTTAAGTAGTGATTTTCCCCAACCATAAGTCCTACATTGGTGACCCCGACGTGATCATAAGTGATATAAAGTGAGTGAAACGGTGAATAACCCGCGTTTTTACCGGCTTACGCAATCACCACGTGTTGTGAAATTGTGAAATAAATTGAATTAGCGAAAATTATCACCACCGGTGCATTGCCGGGCAACATTTGGACGTTTTGCCGCATCGGTAATTAATTTAAGGGACCATTAGTGCGAATTAAATTAGTGAAAAATTTTATGACGAAATCTCAGGAATTTAGCACGTACTACTGCGCAGGAGCTTCGCGCGTAATTCTCTCGTGTTCACGTGACACTCGTGTGATTCTTTTGTGTTCTAGTAGTGACGTAGTGCATTCCATAAACAATGACATAGCACAACAAAGACGCAGCCACTGCCGCTGCCTCAGCCGTCGCACAAACTGCTCCACCGCCGATGTTCGTCACTCCGCCCCCAGTTTTTAATCCAAAAACAGCTGCGCTGTGGTTCGCGCAACTGGAGGCGCGATTCGAGACATATAAAATCGACGACAAGAAACAAAAGTTTAATCATGCAGTTTCTTTTTTAGATACAGATGCCGTAGTAGAAGTCAAAGCGCTGATCGTCACACCTCCAGCGGTCACACCGTACACGCAGCTCAAAGAAACGCTAATAAAATGTTTTTCAGCCTCTGAATCCTCGAAGCTGCGAAAACTTCTAGATGGCGAAGCCATCGGAAACCGCACATCGATACAGTTCTTCTGTCACCTCAAAGCACTCGCTCCAAGGATTGACGAGGCGGTAATTAAAGCTAAATGGATAGCTAACCTGCCGAAGAAGACCCAGGAACTGCTCTCTGTATCTCCAGACAACGCTACACTGGACCAACTGACAAAAACTGCCGACAAAATCCACGAAGTCTACCCAGAGAAGCACACGGTAGCTACTGCTTCAGCAACGCCGGAAACTTCGCCACTCGAGAAGGTAGTCACAGAATTGGCTCAGCAGGTCGCGCCTTTAGCCAGCGATCTACGCCAAGAGCGTGGAAGAAGCAAATACCGTGGATATAACCCAGCGTCCAGGAGTTCGAGCCGCAGTTTATCAAAACCTCGTCTGAAGAAGTCAGGACTCTGTCGATACCACGAGAAGTACGGAGCGCAGGCTTTTCGTAAAATATACTCTGCATCGACAATTCACCAGATATCGATAATGGTGCGACGCAGCACTGGTGCGTCTCGATCTTCGGGCATTTTAGGTAGTGGGGAGAGGGACGATAAGCCGGGAACCGAGCACGAGTGAAGGAGCGACCGGCGGACAAGACAGAAGAGGTTGTACTACCGAACGTTCCGGACGCAAATTGGAAAACTCAGGTAATTATCCAGTCGCACGTTCACTTAATTGGAACGCAAGCGATGTTTAATATTTATTAATTGTTCCTAATTAATAAATAACATTATACTAATCCAATTGGTACGTCTAGAAAATATTGTTGCGGTTGGAAAGCAGTACAAAATCCCCGAGAGTACGAGCAACGACGAGGCAGCAGCAGAACAAAGCCGTGGCTGTAAGTTGGCGGGAAGCAGTTTGTCGATTGCAAGGTACTTTGTCAAGTCTCGTGGACAAAATTCGACTGTGGTTAGCACCCGGTCTTATTTCCTCTTCTGGACAAGGTTTAAATGCTTAATTGGATTGATAAATTAAAATAATTATTGGGTTTTATTAATTAAATCAATTATTGGTTAAAATAAAATTGCTAGAAAATTCTGTGGTCCGACACCCGGAAAATATTAGTTAACCTTGAGGCGAGTTTGTGTTAAAATAATTACGCGCCATTTTATAGTCAATTTAATTAAATTAATTTAATTAATTATTTATAATTTTCGGTTAAGTAAAAATTAATTTACTGATCGTTAATTAGAAAATTTCATAAGAAAGTGGTGAATTAGTTTTGTTACTACGCAGTATGTTAACTGCGCGTCTAAAATCACAAGGTCACTTTTACTGGCGTCATGTAATTCTATTGTGTTGAAAATAGTCACCGGATAATTTTGTTAGTTCGGTTAGATAATTTATAATTAATTTCAATAAGTTTTGGTTGGGTTATGAGTGATAGAGAGTGAGATCGTGAATAAATAGCTTCTGATGCATGGTACGATTTTCCCTCTACATCAGAAGTTATTAAAATTGGTTATTGGCAATTCGGAATACTGGTAAATAATTGGAGGTCACGTGGTCCTCGTACCCGTGAATTATGGTACGGTTCCCCTTCTGTCTTACGGGTATTAATTAAGGAATCGGTTATGAAAAATTGGCAATAGAATTTATAGAGTGCGTGTGAGAGTGATTTTTGTAAAATAAATAATTGGTAACCACGAATTATTGATTTTATTTATTTCCAGATAATTTCCTAATTCTCTCTACCCTGTAGATTATCTCTCATGTTCTTACGGTTTCCAGGATACCGTTGTAACAACCTGGTGGCGCCCTAAATTTAATATCTTTAATAATAATCTCATCGTATTTGTAGTTAACATCTAATTGATAAATTAAGGCTATTGAACGGCGGGAATAAAAACCCCCGTTACAACTTATTGACCTCAAGAATAAACAGCTACGTGACGACACAACTGGTCTCCAGACCAGCGTAGATTCCATCGAGTCCGCTATTAGTATTGTTATAGAATTTTATATTTGAGATACAGTATTTTATATTTTGGAAAGAGCTAGTTTAGAGTCAAATTAAGTAGAAGGTTAAAGTTTAGTGAAAATTATGTTGGCGTCTCGAGCTTGTGGACGAGTCTACGTTGTCGTGGAGCGGGGCCTTGGAGTCACCCGGCCTCGTAGATGCTAGGCATCTAGCCCTCTGAAATTTCCTGGTGAATTATAAACGTCTGATTGTAATGTCAGCGCTCCAGTATAAGGGATTTGGTTGAGGTTGGAACCGGTATGTCGTTTACGGCATTTTTAATTTTTGGTTGGCTACGACGAGGATTGACCAACTTCGTCGGGAGACAGCATTTGGTCAGATACGGTACGGGTGGCAGGCCACCGAAGGCAGCTGACCATGTCGGCGGTGGAAGCCGAATGGTCATTTTTGGATATTATTTTTGAGATATATTTGACGTGTATGGTTCCAATCCAAAGCCAATTCCAGGAGAATAATCACCAAGAGATATCCTTGCTCGAGGAACGGTATGTTAAAGGTATGTTAGTTTTTGTGTTGAGTTTATCATGGGATAATTTTTGAGTACGTTTTTAGTTACGATTTTTGAGTTAGTTTAGTTTTGGGGTTTTATTGAGTATTTTTGGGTTTTGTAAAAGTTATGAGGGTGATTGAGATTTATTATGAGAATTGTTAGAGTTCCAGGTTATATTTTAGTTATCGTTTTTTGAGTTATCACTATATTGAGGTTTTAGTTAATTATTATTTTGTCAGTAAATTATTCAGTTATATTTTTGTAATATTTATGATTTTGTATCGAGTCAAGTTTATGATTTTTGTTGGTCAGTTTTGTTAATAAATCAAAGATCAATCGAATATCTAAGCGTCTTAATAATCACATTAATTCTTATCTGCATCCGAATCCCTCCCTTTCTCCATAAACCAGCCTACTGAGCGACACCGTGGTTTACCTGTCTGTCCGCTTTAGCTACCAGTCTCAGGTTCTAGTTTTTATTGAGTTTTTAGAGTATTTTCGTTTTGAGTTATATTTATAGAGTTTTGGTAATTTCTCTTGTGTTGAAATTATCTGGCGCCTTGGGTTTTAGTTGAGACTGGAAGCGAGAGTGAGAGACAGAAGTATAACCAACATTGAGTAATCTGCTACGTAGTAGCAGGTCTACACGATTTTAAAAATTTTGGTTATTATATATATATATATATATATATATATATATATATACCCTGTTTAAAAATATTGATTGAAAAGATTTGAAAATGATGGAATTCGAATTCTTTTCAATAATTTCAATTATTTTGTTTGTATATATAGATATACATTTTGCATGGAGTGACCGCTTTTCAATCAGTATTTTTAACCAGGGTATGTAATATATATGAAAAATTGATGTGGGTACTCAAATGAAAGGTCTCGATGAGTGTAATGTCAGGATGAGCTTATATCTTTAAAAATGTCAATATTTAACAAGATAAAAGATCATTTCTTAATTATGTGTCTAGAAATGGAGCATTTTCGACTGCAGCCTAAATACTTATCATGATCAATTGACTATCGATGAGAATGATATGAAACCTTGAAAAGGCGGAAATTCAAGTCAAGACCTTTGCAATGACACTAAATTTCACAAAAAAAACCGATTTTATCATATGACTATCTGGGAGACAAAATTTTTGTTATTCTCTTAATAATAGAGATATACTCTTTTCAATACTCACTCTTATGTCAAACATTAGAATGTTATTATATTCTGACTCTAAAATCATAAAAATTTAGTTTTTTATACTTCTCATTGCAATCATGATGATTTTAACTATCTCCGATGATAAAAGTTACCATCTAGATGATAAACCGTGTAATGTAAGTGGGGAATATACTAGAATAATTCTAGGTCAATAAGCAACAACTCAGTTAATATAAAAATATATATAAATATAGTTTAATGTGTTAAGAGATAAATAAAAGAGTACAGAGGTTCACAACTATGCAAGCTTACTCTCTGGTTGCACACAAGCGACTAATGCTGACGCACTACAATGCAGAATACTTAAAGTTAACTATGAGCGACATCTATCAAACATTACAAACCGTATCATCATAATTGTGGGAATTAATATATATTGATTGTACTAATTACAATCACCGGATAGTTGCATTTATCATCTTAACTTTGTAAAAGTTAATAACCATCATGGATAGTAGAAGCTACAAAATAGGGATGGTTACCGTAAACATAAAATTCTCTCCGTGTGTAGTTGACTAATTCAGAGTCATTAATTTATAATTATTAAAAAATTGAAATTGACTGGCCCACATAGGAACTGCCAAAGGTGAACGACGGGGCCATTCTTGTCAGCATTGGCAACCCAGCTTCGGCGCACGAACATTAGCTCATGCTTGAATCAATACTGAGTGTTCAATCGTGACCAACCGAATGATTACCCGAGCTTGGGCCAGGACTGGGTTTCCTTGTCTTGGCCATTCAATGGCAATCCAGACTTGGACCAAGACTAGGAAGCCTAGCTTTGGCCGTTTAATGGCGACACAGACTTGGGCCAGGATTGGACAACCTAAACTTGGCCATTCAATAGGAAACCTAAACTTGGGCCAAAACTGGGTGAGCCGATTTAAAATAGGTAGTGCTTATGATACATTTTGAGTCAAATCCATAATCTATTTGAGGAGTTATGTTTATAAGTTACATCCTTAATTGATATATAAGTCAACATAAATAATTGCACATCGTCAAAATTGATAGTCTTAAAAAAATTGAAATATAATAATTTGCAGTTTAATTTTTAATATTGATAGTTTTAAAAATTAAAATTTACTATAAGATATAAAAAATATACAGAACGGTGTACAAAGTCTAAAGTAATATAAGAACTTGACTTTTGCACTTTTCAAATTAATAAGTATTTGTAAAAATATTTAATTTTCATCGAAACACAATATAAAATAACATAAGTTATATATATAATTAACCGTCACACTCTGTCACCATATAGAGTTAGCTTATAAGAATGATGAGATGTGCACCAACTCATGGGTCATACGGCATAGGGGTTAGTTATCGATCTAAAAAGCGCACGGCACGGATTCGAATCTTGGTTAGGACAAATGCGATATTCACTTTATTTCTATAATTAGGGGAAGTTAGGTCCAAATTAAAAGTCAAACGGTCTAAACTTACGTTAGCGCTACACTGAAATTGAAATAAATAAATGACAATTTAAAAATTCCTTTTCTTGATCTCTGACCCAAAAATACGAACTTTTGGGCCGCGTTTCATTCCAGAAAGCACGACTTTTGTGGCTCGTTTGAATTACAGCGCGCTCTAGTGGACTACGAGTTTTTTCTGGCTACGTGTTTCCGTATTTTTGGATGGGAATCAAGAAAAATAGTACACAACCCATGACCAAAACTTTCTGGCCTAGAGGGTCGTAATATACTATTTCGTGTAGTTTTGAGCTCTTCGAGCTCAAAAGTCTAATAGAAGTTTAATAAAACACTATTTTTTGAATTTTCAAACCGCAATAACTTTTGAACGAATGAACCGATTTCCACCCGGTTGACGGCATTCGACGCAGTTTTTAAAGTCTCATAAAGAATCTTCGAGTTTAAATCGATCGAGCCAATAATTTCAAAGTAATTCCGGAAAAACCCTTTTTTCGGTTGGCTTTCGACAACGATAACTTACGAACGAATCAATTGATTTCGACCGGGCTTGCGGTGATCGACGTGGTTTTTTCGATGTTTAGAGCTGATTAGTTTTTGGAATTGATCGGTGAAACCATTCCAAAGTAATTTCAAAAAGACCACATTTCAAAAAATTTTTTTTTGTAGTTTTTTTGAGTTCGAACTACTGAGTTCGAATCGGTCGAAATGGTATTCAAAATATAAGTTTGGTCAAGCCCGTTCGAATGGCGTCAACCGCGATGAAATCGGTCAAGCCGTTCAAAAGTTATAAGAGGGTCACAAACATACATACATACATACATACATACACATACACACACAGACACACACACACACACACACACACACACACACACACACACACACACACACAGGTGTGTGTGTGTGTGTGTGTGTGTGTGTGTGTGTGTGTGTGTGTGTGTGTGTAAACCTCTTATAACTTTTGAACGGCTTGGCCGATCGGATCGAAATCGGTGGCGATCCAAAGAGTATCATAGCCATCAAATTTCGTAAAAATTTGAATCGATTCAGTTTGCTAGATTTTTAGAAATCTCAAAAACAAAATTTTTGAAAAATGGTTATTTTGGAATAACTTTTAAACGGCTTTACCGATCGATTCCAAAAACTAATCAGCTCTCAACCTTGAAAAACTACGTCGATCACCGTTGGACCGGTCAAAATCGGTTGATTCGTTCGTGAGATATCGAAAACGAAAAATTTCAAAAAAAATATTTTTTTAAAAAATCTCTTAAATGGCTTCACCGATCACTTTAAAAAACTAATCAGCTCTTAACCTTAAAAAACCACGTCGATCACCGTTGGACCGATCGAAATGGGTTCGTTTGTTCGTGAGATATTGAAAACGAAAAATTTCAAAAAAAAATTTTTTTTCAAAATATCTCTTAAATGGCTTCACCGATCACTTCCAAAAACTAATAAGCTCTTAAACTTGAAAAGATACGTCGATCGCTTAGACTGGTTAAACCACATCAATTGCCACCAGTCCCATCAAATTCGGTTGATTTGTTCGAGAGTTATCAAAAACGAAAAATTTCGAAAAAAACTGTTTTTGTCATATAACGTCGAGATTTGTTTTTGGCTCATTTTTGACGAAATAGAATAATTATAAGAGCCCAAAAAATCACGTCGATCGTTACCAAGAACGTGAAAATTGGTTGATTGTTTCGTGAGTTATCGTTGTCGAAAAAATTCGGAAAAAGTGAATTTTTCAAATTTCTCTGAGATTTTCGGTTCGATCTGTTTGTGTTCAAAAGTATATCATAGATTCTGACAAAGTGCGTGGAATACTGCCAACCACGTGAAAATCGATTCATTCATTTAGAAATTATTATTGCAGCTTAACAATTCAAAAAATACTGTTTAATTAAACTTCTATCAGCCTTTTGAGTTCGAAGAGCTCAAAAGCATACAAAAGCTATTTCTTTGAGCTTGGAGAGCTTGAAATAACACACAAATTGTATTTTTGAGCTCGAAGAGCTCAGAAACGGCATAAGTGCAATCTCAAGCGTTTAGGTATGGAATTGGCGGGAAGTTGCAGGGATGGCCTTTAGGGTCAACCGTTTTCCAGATTTTTTTTATTTTCAAATCGCAATAACTTTTGAATGAATCAACCGATTTTCACGCGGTTGGCGGCATTCTACGCAGTTTTTTAATTCTCATAAAGAATTCTTAAGTTTCAATTGGTTAAACTAGAAATTTCGGAGTAATTCCGAAAAAACACTTTTTTCGGTTTTTTTTCGTTCACGATATCTCTTGAACGAATCAACCGATTTTGACCGGATTGGCGGCAATCGACGTGGTTTTTTTAAGGTTGAGAGCTGATTAGTTTTTGAAATCGATCGGTAGAGCCGTTTAAAAGTTATTCCAAAAAAACCACTTCTGAAAAAAATTTTTTTCCTATTTGTTTCTATTTTTTTGGAGATTTCTCTAAATTTCTCAAAATCTATCGGTCCGAATCGGTTCAAATTTTCAGGCAATCTAAGTTTAGTGAAACCCTTTCGAATGGCACCAACCGCGATGAAATCGGTTCAACCGTTCAAAAGTTATAAGAGGTTTACACACACACACACACACACACACACACACACACACACACACACACACACACACACACACACACACACACACACACGAGAGAACACACACACACACACACACACACACACACAC
>CAJNRD030001120.1:6903761-6916413 GCA_905319865.3 Cotesia congregata
TTACTACTACACACACACACACACACACACACACACACACACACACACACACACACACACACACACACACACACACACACACACACACACACACACACACACACACACACACACACACACACACACACACACACACACACTCACATGTGCAGACATAGTGACAACATCGCGGAGGTAGTCAGGGAAGCTTCCTGTGACCTTAAAACGTCAAGATCTGATGAAAAATTGATTTTTGCAAAACGGGGTAAAACCAATAACTTCCCGGTTTTCGAAAATCTTTGATTTTTTTAGCGGGAACTTAAAAAAACCAAATATCAATTAGATATACGTTGGATATAATTTTTTTATATCTTTACTTATATGTTTTCATATATATTTCCCCCAGGGGGATCATAAATCAAAAAAATGCTTTCTGTAAATTTTTAATTTTAAAGCAAATCTGATCGTATTTATTGTATGCCGCACTAAATTTTCGTTTTGACTTCGTAGCTCACTTCAGGGTCGTACAAATAATTGTAACCGTGTTGAACAATTGATCAATATCTCCATATACTTTTTCTACGTCTTTTATGAGGAAGTTTATTCTATAAAGCAGTGTAAAGAATAGTACAATTTTAGATAAATATACACATAAATGTAATAAGTTGAAATTCTTGTCTAGATTTATGATGAGAATGACTTCAATTCATTAATAATTTTGATATTCTTAATTAAGTATCACTAAATATTGCGTATGCTCCTGTAAAGTATAGCATGTCATAATAATCATGGAAATAATGAAACATGAATTTTTTCAAAAAATTTGAATATTTCCAATACTTTTGAATTTCGTCTTTTATAGGGAACTAAAATTGTCAGTCGTTTTGATTTTTATTTTCTAACTAAGGAATATGATTTAGTCTCTTTGAAAAAAATATATTTGTCTATGAAAGTTTTTATATTAAGTTCTTCAAAATTATATACTTGATTCAAGAACATTTTTTTTTTCTGTGTATGAATGTAAACTGTAATATTTAAAAAAATTTCCTTACAGTCAGTTTACGTAAAAATCATCCTAAAATTTTTGAAAGTTCAATGAACATCTTTAACTCATCTAATCTAAAATCAAATTTTTATAATTATGATAATCAAAGAGCAATTTATAGGGCCTTGGCCTTAGTTTGACGATAATATATGTGTCAAGCATCAAGCACGCATTGAAATTCAAACCTTGACCCACGTGAGGATAATATAGCTACTCAACTATGACCACGTCTGTACTCCATGAACTGTATTTAAAGTTTTCAACTTATTCTCACGAAAAATTAATATTTTTGAATGCCACCAAGTAAACTTTCTAAATAGGACTATAGTATTGAGAGAAATGATAGAGGTCTTTTAAATTCACACAGTCGATTCGTTACGAAATTTATTCTCACACTTCTAGATTTTGTTGTTAAATATGTATTTATATTATAATTAAAATCAAGATTTTTTTTAATAATCATATAAATGACTAAAATCATTCTGTTATTCATTCGACTCTGAATAAGTTTTTTTTTATATAAACTGTTTTTATATCACATTCAAAATGAAAAAAAAGCAGTTGTAGAAGAATAGTTTTTTAAAAAATTTTATTATTTCTTCAGGATTTTATAATTGAAGAAGTTAACTGTTTAATTATTTAATTAAGGAGGTATGGTGAAAAATCAACTTTCTTACAATATTCCTCAATTTTTGAATACGCGTACTTCTAAGTGTCCTCAATACGAATAAATTTTTTTTAATAGTCCTTGCGGTGTTAATTTTCGAAATATTAGCAATTAAAAATCGTACATTTAACATGTATTCCCTATCCTGACCGTAGTTAGAGCGAACATTTTATTGAATAACAACCATACTTTTCTTAGGATTTTTTTTAAAAACTGAGAATATTTAATTGAAGTTATAACAAGTATTTTTTTTTTAAAAAAAACATAAACGAGCGGTATTAGTTTTTTTATAAACAATGTTTAAAGTTTGTTACTTTTAATGATTTTCAAGCGTTCTCTTATAACCTAATAAGTGAGAGATAGTGACTTAGCAACGTTGCACTGCGCGGGAAGTTCAAAATACAGTAGAAGCCCAACAGATTCAAATAACTATAAAAATTTAATGGATATAGGTTAAGCACAAATTTACTGTATAGGAAAAATAAATATGTAAAATAATAAATAGTATAAATCAAGAATATAGCTACAATAGTCATTTATTTAAAAGTACATTTTTCAATAAATATTTTATAAACGCACTCATTTAAAACAAGTTATTTTTAACTGTAGAAGAACATTAATACTACTAATTATTTTATTCTTTTTTGGAAACTCTTTCTTTCCTAAAATTATTTTTTTTTGCTTTCTTAAATTTTTTAAATTTAATATTTCCACTAAATTCTGTAAAGTAAAAACGTCATAAGCTGCATCATGGGATGATTGTTGTTCATCATCTGAATTTTTAAAAAATCTTAACTCTAATTTAAATTTACCAGGACCTTTTCTATCACTCAAGACTGATCGAAATATTGCTAAATTAAAATCTGCCATTCTTTAGCCGCGAAGTCATTATTTATTATTTGCAGTCTCCAACTATACGTAACCTCAAAATTATTTCAATCAAAACATTAAATTTTTCTACAACACATGTCTCAAGGGGCAAACGATTCTGAGCGAGAATGCAACGTAGCCAAGTAAAAAAAAAGACGCAGTGGGATTATTTTTCTACTTCTGCGCATGTGAGAGGAGGCGCAAAAGTGTACTGCATCTCAACTACTTCATATTGTAGTTATAATGCTTTACATTGGGGCATATGGGCGGGAAATTTTTCTGAAAGTTGAGAACTGTTTTAGGGTAATACCTCCTTAAAACCCTTGGGTAAAGAAAAGAAAATTCTCCAACTTACTTCATTCAAGAATTTTTATTTCCTGGGATTGAGATAGACAATAAAATTGATTCAATATTTTCCTCACTTGTTTTTAGAATGCCGTTACAACCGAAAATAATCAAATTTCTAATCGTTTTTACATCATCGAAAAAACAATGTCTCCATTAAGTTTCAAAATAAAGACATAAAAATTTCGTTTCTTCAAACGGTATTTGTTGCTACTTGAGAATTAAATGAAGAAAATAGTACATGCCCTGGCGGATTCGTATTCACTATAAAATAAATTTTTAACACAAAATTTTTTGACGCAATGACGCAAAATTTTTTACTGTGTGGTGTAAAACCAGGAGTGCATTGACACTTATTGATTACACAGTGAGAATTTTGTGAGAAGCAATCGGCATTTTCAGAGCAAACCCCGTTCAAAATTGAAAGAAAACTAATTTTATCAATTGTCGTTGTGTTGAACGAGCAATCACATTTTTTACTTTCTGTGCATTTTACAAATTTACCTTGTGAACAAAATTCATCATCGTCACAATTTTCACCAATAATATCTGAAAAAGAAAAAAAAATATTTTATCAGTTGTGTCCAACAGGATTTTTTTGCAGATTACCCTTGTTAAGAAAAACAATTTAAAACAATTTGTATGGATTGAATCATTTTAAATTGTTTTTTTTTTTAAGAAAGTATGATAGAAAATAGATAATTAAATAATCTATCGAGTTGCAGAGAGTTTTATCTAAAATTTTTCTTGGTTTAGAAGAAATTCACAAAACTGCAATAGCTGGTAATGGCTCTTAAAGGTGTAGTCTAGTTGATCACTTTGAAAAATTCAATTTTTTTTACATTTTTCGAATGTATAATATGTATCTATAACAATTCTCGGAGATGTGAACTGTTTCGGGCGAAGGCTCGCAGATTAAAATTTGGTAAGATTTTTTATGATTTTTTGTTCAAAGAAACTTAAAATGCGTTTTTTCTTATAACTATTTTTTAACAGAGGTTCAACACGATTTTTCCGGAACCCGTGGGCCGTTCCTTCTAAAATTTTAATCAGATATTTTACACATAAATAAAAAAAAAAAAAAAAACAATTTCTTTTATAGCAATCTCAAGAAAAATTTTCAAAAATCGCCTACTTTTTTAGCCGACGAACCACTATCCTTAATAAGGGTACTTACTTAACATGCATTGATTGTCAGAGCGCTGGGAATAACCATTTTTGCATTGACACTTAAAGTTAATACATTCGGAATATGCGGTTGCGCAACTTTGATGATTATGCGTACAAAATTCTCCTAATATGGGTAGACATTTATTATTCCGATAAGCGTTTTTTGGCTTGCAAACACATTGTTCGTCTTCGGAACATTCTGCATGCAGCAATCGTCGACAATCTCGATCAAAGGTACACGATGAATTAATTAATTCAGATTTAAATTCTTGGGGTTCTGGAAAAATTAAAAAATGTACTCTATTATTTTTAATTAATAAAAGTAGGTTTTAAAATACCTTCTATAACGCATTCGGATATACCGATTGAATACTGTATGCATCTGTTATTCGCATCACAACATGGTTGCAGAAGAGATGAATTACACTGAAAAACAATTTTGATTTATTAAGAATACTATATACATTATATGTCTTCAAATGCAGTTAATTCTTACCCAAAAATTAACGTGAGCACAGTTTTGTTCTTTGTTTTTTCCAATAAAACTAATCGTTGGATGGAAAATTGACATCAACGCAATAATAAGCAAAAAATAAATTCTACTAGCCATATTTGACTACCGCATCAAAATTTTTGACGATGTAAATGCTGCGTAATATCTTGATAATGATAGTAAAAAATAAAAGAATTTTTTTATAAAAAAAAATATATATGTTTTTAAGTTGATAAATTGATGCTATAATTTGAACTGGTAGTTGCCGAACTTTAATGATCCCAGTTTAATTGAAAATATAACATGTACAACACCAGAATGTGTTGATTTTCAAAATAAAAGGCCTACATTGTCTGTCAATTATGAAATTCTTCTTAAGAATGGTATACAAGATTTACAAAATGCTCTCATCTATCATGGAACGTTCCAATCAATCTGTACTGTTTGTAAGAATAAAACACGAATCTGTGAACAAAAGTTAAACTCTTACATTTATAAGCTGCGTAACCAAGATAGCAGCATGTCATACCAGTTACGAGACTTTCCAACTTTTTTAAATATCAAAGAAAATGAAACAAAAAATATACGGTATCGGTTGGTATGATTTTATTACATTATTTCTAAAATTCTAAAAATTGTATTCTAATTTTTTTTTTAATTTTCAGTTTGTGTGGACTTATTGGTTATAATGCACATCATTATATTGCATATTGCCGCAGATTATGCGGAGATTGGCGATTTTATAATGATTTAATGAAGGAGTCAAAGCCAATTAGGAAACATACAAAAATTTTACCACATGGAGTTCTTTATATATTAGAAAAGTGATAAGCCAAGTAATTTTATTAGTTTTTTATAATTATAAAGAACAAAATTTTCATGGTGATAAGGGTGACGCAAAAAAACCCACTATTTTTTTTTTTTAAGTCGAGTAAAAAAATATTAGTTTTTGCTGTTTTAAGAGCCCTCTCCAAAGAACAGCTCAAAAAAAAATTTTTAAGAGGTCGCTCCAAATTTTTTTAAATTTCAAAAATCGTAAAAAATCGAAATTTTTTTTTTTAATTTTTTTCTCGTTACGTCGAAATTTTATAGACAAAAAAAAAAAGTTCCTAAAAGTTTCAATTCAAAATTAAAATTTTGATAGGTCGCTAGTAATTTTTTTTAAATTTCAGAGTTAAAAAATGCTAATCCAATTAAATAGTCACTAATAAATTAAAAAAAATTATAAGCGACCTTTTAAAATTCACATTTTGAACTGAAACTTTCAGGAAAACCTTTTTTTTTGGTTTATAAAATTATGACGTCACGAGAAAAAAAATTAAAAAAAAAAAATTCGATTTTTCACGATTTTTGAAATTTAAAAAAATTTGGAGTGACCTCTTAAAAAAATTTTTTTAAGCTGTCCTTTGGAGTGAACTCTTAAAACATCGAAAACTAATATTTTTTCACTCGAGACAAAAACAAAAATTAGTCGGTTTTTTTTGCGCCACCCTAATGGTGATAAAAAAATATAGTTGGAATGTAATGTTATTTAGACAAATTCACCTCACAATAATTACTATATTAAAATAGAGTTTCAAGAAATAGAAACTGAATTCTTAAAAAAAAAAAAAATCTGCTCAGTAAATGCTGATGAATTAATTCATTAATTCAAATTATTTTTTTGTTTAATTAAGTACTTAACCGTAATGTTTACTGAATAGCAACCGTAATACACGATTATTATGATGAAAATTTGAATACATATTTTTAGAGCATGTTAAATTAATCTTGAAGATTTTTAATTTTTATCTATGTTTTTGAATAATTTATTCAGAAAATTGTTACAATTTTAGTGTATGAGTATGGTGCAAAATAATAGGTAATTTAAAAGAATATTTTATTTAATTTATTCATCTTTGTTGAAGAATTTATTTATTTATTAGTTGTAATTTTTTGTTTGCTAATTCTACGTACAAAATAGAAACCATTCATGTGCTAATATATACTATATAGTTATATGAAAATTTTCATTTGATATTAATTATTAATAAGAACCAGCTTCATGTTATGTATTTTATTTTTAATAATACAAAATCCTTCAATCCAAGACTAAAAATTTTGTATTAAATGTTAATTATAATTAAAAGAGCAGAAGTATGCCACTTTTTATTTCAATAAAAAAATCATTTTTAATTATAAATGCGTAGTTTTTCAATATTTTTTTATCCTGATTGATCGAGTATGAAAATTCTAAAACTTGTTAGATGTTTGTCAATTTTAATATGATTATCAACTATCATAATAATAATAGGCTATAAGTTGATGATGAATAAAAATATTTTTTTCAATTACAGCTACTAAGACTATTATATTCACCTAAGCATCTGTCACAACCGAATTAATTAAAACCAAGCTTAGATTTTATATTCGGGAAAAAGTGATGCATCAAAAATATTCTGATAGTATATATTCGGTAATCCTTCCTAAACACATTTGTATTCGTAATATAATAATTGCTTTTATTAAAAAATTATTTGTTGTTATGCTATTCTTTTTCCTAGAAATGGGTATCTAATACACAGAAATATTTTTTTAAAATTAACTTAAAATATCGTAATGAAAAGCTGGTTTGATAAGTACATGAGTCTAACGTTCAGCTTCACCGGTCTCTTGCAATAACAGTGCTTTCTGATCTTTCTTAAAAATTAATTTTATTTATAACGATGGAGAGACACTGTATTGTTCAATCGAACCTAAACTTATAAAGCTAGAAAAAAAAGATATTAATAACATTACGGATGTGTCTAATTCACGCATAAAAAAGTCCTTACAATCCATACAGAGTAACTACAAAGGCTATATATTTCCGCACTGTGGATGTCAGACCCTTATAGACACACGTAATGGATATATAAGGACGTTTTTGAGTATATCTGATAATTGATCATGCTATTGATGTATCAGAAGTAACTATTCATACGTAAAAAAACTCTGAGTTAGTCACGCAGCGTGGATTTATTAGGATTTTTTTACGCTTAAGTAGACATGTACTAAAGTTTTATGAAGAAATTATCTTATGTAGAAATTAAAAATTTTATCGCTGTGAATTTCTGAAATTTTTGAAAATACTTTATCAATAATTGATAATATAATTATTATAATTGATTTGTTATAAAATTCTGAAAAAAATTATCAGGTGTTTGCTGATTTCAGTATCAGTAAATATTTACGATACTGGATATTGGATCTAATAGACACGCAATAATTTTTATAGAAGCTACAAGTGAAATTTTTAAAAAATATTTTCGTAGAACTAGTTTTTTAAATGAAGTTAAAAATATTAAGATGTCTGCTGATTTGAGTATCATTAAATAGTGATGAAATAAAAATATTTAAATAAAAAAAATTATTTGGTACATGTACTACAGACATGCAATACATATATTTAAGATAATAATTATCAACTTAAATCCTAAAAAATATTGACAGAAAACTTTTTATGTCCCTTGGATATAACGATGATTTACAAATAATTCTCATTTAAAGATTGCCGGGTTACTTACAGTTCGAATGGCCTTTGCGCATGCGCGGTGAAAATAAATTGGCTTAGAATAAAAAAAAGTTTATTATTAAATTACAGGATAACGAAGGACGAACAAATGTTTTTTTTAATCGAACAATGAATAAATAATTATAAACTATTAAAAAAAAAAAAAAAAGTGAGAAAATCAATATTTAGTGTTAACTTGAGAGTCAATTTTTGAAAATTAAAAAAAAAAAAAACTAAAAACGAACAAAAGAAATTTTTGATTAAACATTGAAGAACAATTCAAGAAGCCAAAAAAATTAATGAAAAATCAATTACTCCCCGCCAACTTAAGAGTGCCCATGATTTACATTAAGTTTTGTATCCTAAATAAAAATATATATGATTAAAAAAAAAAAAACATTTTAAAAGATTCAATCTATGCAAAGTGTATATCTATATAGTAATAAAAATCAAATCTTTTTCAATCACTTCAAATGATTTTAATCATTTTGAATTTTTTTCTCTAATCAGGGAAATTTATTCAGTTTAGTAATGATTTTGAGTATTGGTTTTATTTTTTGACTTGTTAATATATTAATAAGTTTTTTACGACAATATGTATCTGTGGGTTTATATTAATAAACTTATGATTCGTTCATGTTTTTATGTAACCTAAAAATTCTCATCCCTATATGAGGTGTCAAAGTCAAATAATAAAGATTTTACGACATTCATCTTTTTATTTTTAACAACAAAAGTGTTTAATGAAATATTAACGAAATCCAAACGCAAATCTAACACTTTAATATCATTAATTTATTAGAAGAAGAATTTTGTAACGAACCTTTAAATTGTTGATAATATTGCGAATGTTTGTTTATATGTTGTAAACTAGATAGATGTTTCTTTCTAGCTTCTGAATCATCTTTAAAGTGTCGATCACAATAATCACAGTAATATCTTTTTCCCATCTAGCTTTTAAAACAAAAAAATTATAATTTTCTCTTTAAAAATATTATTGAATATTAAATTTCAAATTAAGACTTCAACCTCAAAACCAAACAATAACGTTTAAAAGTATATATCTTGGATAAATCGACAGATATGTTTACCTTATGGACCTTATGAGCAACTGTAGCAGCTAGCACTCATTTATTTAAGTAGAGAGTTAGTACCTTTATCATTCAAAGAGAGCACCACAATACGTATTACATACGTATTACATATACGTATAACAAATATAAATAATGCTGTGAAGCGGGAAAGAATAGGAGTTACGGATAATTATTACCTGAAGCGTTCCAACATTCACGTAACAGGATAATTGGTAGGAAAGGATTGAGAAAGGATTATGGAGAGGAACTTCTTAATATGTCCTCAAAATATAAAATGCTCCCCCAAATAAAAATACATGAAAGTCTTGAAGTTAGTCATAGGTCGAAATTCGCAAAAAACTATTCAAATTTATAGTACCCGATTAACTTGCAACGGGAGCCAGAAACGTCCTCTTGTGGAATATGGAACGAAAAACGATATAAGTAAAATTGAGAAAGAAAGGCGAGGAAATTTACCGTAAAATAGCTATTAGAGTGAATTGAATGTAGAATTTAATATCTTTCGAGACGTAGTGCTGGAATGAGTGAACCTGATAATTTCCATCTTTTTCAGCAAGATTTTTGTTCATTTTATTGACCAAATCATTGCGTACTAGTCTGGGTTTTTCATGTTTTAATCGTTCTTGTAACTTAATTCGCTTGGAATTGCGTAGTTCATAAGCTAAATTAAGTTCGTGATTTGTTCGTCCAGTAGTTGAAAAAATTTTAATTTGTGTGCAGAGACCAATTGTAATACCGTGAAATTTGAATTTGATTGGACATCCTAATTGAGCACAATGGGCATAATCCCGGAAATTATTATTTTTACCAATAACAAAGCCATCAAAAATAAAAAAGCAGTTTAAATTAAATTTTGCTGGCAATGATTCCCGTAAAATATCATGTACTAAATTTGAATTAATAGTATTTTTGTAAACAACATCTACTAAGGATATACTTAACACGCCTATGTATTCATAATCGAATCTTGTAGTTGAAATAATGTTATTTTCATTATTTTCTTCTTCATTTGAAGATATTGAAGAGGTACTCAGCTGATGACTCAGCTGTCGAACTAATTCTTCAGTTTCATTAGCCTTATCTTCTAAACCAGCAGTGGAAGAGTCTTGTTCCTAATTTTAAAAAAAGATTTGAAAATAGAATAAAGATAGTTTAAAGAGATAAAAGATTGGATTTGGCAGCTATATAAATATATACTTTGTGTAGATTTAATTTTTTTTTCTTGAATCGGGGGCGTCAAATCAGGCTGTAAATTTTTGAAGGTAGTCTTGTTGTTGTCATCTTGTGCGTGATTTTTTTTTAATTCTATTTTTCGGAGAATTTTTTCTTTAAAAGAATGTTTATTGTTTTGCCAAGCAAAATATAAATTTACTTTGAATCGTTGAATTTCATTTTTTTTTAATTTGAAATAGTCACAAATTTTAGAGAATAGAATTGGATTGTGAGTTGGATTGTCACCAATATCATCAATTGTATCAGCAAATAATAATATTGCGAAATATGTTTTTGTGATATCAAATTTCATTATGACTTATAAAATGCGATCATTAATAATCTAAAATAAAAATAAAATTAAATTAAACGTACATAAACTCAACGTATATCTTCTAAAAAAATTTTTACTAAGTTTTCTTACCAGATCAGCGAAAATAACCTACTTAAAATCGTGAAATCATTAAAATTCATAAATAAATTAATTATTAATTATATTGAATAAATTATTTCTTGATAATATTGCTAATTGAAATTATATTGCTTGTGACCTAATATAATGTCGGTTTTACATTTGCCAAATACTTCAAATGATTTAATTTCGAGATAACAGCGCCACTGAGGATAGTGACAACCTTCAGGAAACATTTTGAATTTCGAATAAAGTGAAAATTTACTTTATCGATAAATTCCAGACTTGATTGATAAGTCAAGGAGTGAAGTATGAGCAGTGTGACAACAATGTCGAAACTGGGCGGTTTATGTTTGACATTTTTGGAGACAAAAGTCATTTTATGATTACTTGTAATGTTCTTAAAGATTAGAAAGCTTAACGAAGTCAGTAAGACTTTTATAAAATTTTTCCCGTTTATAAATAGTATTAAATGGATTTAAAACATTTTTTTTTCATTTAAATAATCATGTAAACTTGAATTTTCATCTAATACATTTTTTTCCATAAGTTTACACTCTATATTTTCAATTATGTTGAGAGTTAATTTTTTTGTAGCTTCAATAATATTTTGGAGCGAAGACTTAGGAATATTAGACGCAACTAATTGGAGAATATACTTTCCACCAATAGAGTTTTTCAAATTATCAGGTGAAATTGAATTTTTATTGTCAACAATCCAACTCTTGTTGGAGTTATTGTTTAGTTGTAGTCTGGTATGAATCTTTCTAATTAGTTTATCACGAGTTAAAGCATTGATAGATTTATTTTTTAAGGTTCTTAGATTATTTTCTTTTGCGCAGACTTTTGGTTGCATTGATACTTTATTTGAAATTCGATTTAAATGTTGATTTAAATGTCTTCGATAACCACTGAATGTTCTGTAAATTTTTTTACAGTGTTGAACTGTGCAGGATAAATGTAAATTAACACTTTCTGAGAGTTCATGTTTTTTGCGTAGATGTTTTATTAATAAACAAATAGTTGTTACATTTTCTTGACAAATGTAACAAGAAAGATCCATATTTTGAAGAGTATTATAAATGACAAACTGTTTAGTTTGTATTTCAACTACTAGTAAACTTGAACTTATTAACATAAAAACTGGAAGAATTTAATTGATATAAATCAACTAACTTTAAAATCGAAAACAATTACGATATTTAATTATTACTTGATAACCAAGAACGTACATCGCGCATTCTTGGTGTAAACTTGATTCCTTTCATATCCCTGGCGGTTTCGACAACACGGTGAAAGCACAGTCGATCGACGGTTGTTTTACGGTCGTTTCACAGTCGTTTCACCGTATAAAGTCCGTTGTTACCGAGCGAGTTGTCAGTCTGCATCGGATACAGTTGTGAACGATATTCACTGTGAATTAACAGAATATATACGGTGCAAACGCAAGTGAATCTACGATGTTATGACCGACACCGTACGCTCAATATACTGTCGAAATACGGTGATTTTACGCTACTGTCACGGACAATAAAATAAAAAAAAATACTTCGAACAGTCTAGACCGGGACTCGAACCCGGTTCATCTGGTCGCGCGCCCGAAACTTTACCAGTTAGGCTATCTGCGACGTTGCACGTAAGATCGATTCAGTGACATGATAAGGTGTCAAAACCAAGTCATTTTTTTTATCGTACAGATAAAAATAGCTTAAATAAAGTTATATTTTTTCCAGGACTTCAAAATAATAATCGTAATAAATGATTAAAATTTTTTATGATTACGAAATTCTTGATTTCGAAATCACGGTAAAATTATTAACTGTATAAAAAAAA
>CAJNRD030001120.1:6916557-6944200 GCA_905319865.3 Cotesia congregata
GTTGAATAAAATATCTTCCGATTTAAAAAAAAAAAAAAAAAAAAAAAAAACAATATTGATTATTACATTTTTCACAATCAAAAAGTATTATAGTTTCTCATTTAAAACTATGAAAAAAAATTCAACACTTGTAAGCCATAAACTCTTCTGAAAAGTATTGAAATGATGGATCTCTGTTGATTGCCTATAGTCTGATTAATTTTTTATGATTTTACTTTGAAATAAACAAAATTACAATAATTTAATATTTTTTTCAAATTTTTCATCCCAATTATTTATTGAAAATTTCTCATTTTCCTATCTTTTTATACACTTTGAGTATTTTTAATGAAATAAAAAAAAATATAATATTGTCAGCACTTTTTCATCGTTGACTAGTAAAACATTCCTGACCTACCGAAATTATACACTCGTTTCACGGTCGTTTCACCTACAAACTACTGTGCAATGACAGACGATCGATCGATGATCTACGATTTTTACTTAGGTAAAAAATCGGAGAACTCAAGTAAAAATTTGGTTTTTCGACGAGTGAAGTATGATAACTATACAGAATAAAAATCATAAAGTAACAGTGAAAATCGTTTTTGCATCGATTGGTATGAATTTTTCATCCAAAGCAATATAATAATGGCTGATCGTGGTTTTATTTTCACCAATCGCTATCAGAACTGGTTGCGTCCCTTCTAATTTTATATCTGACAATATTTTGCCTTGCTAAAAATTAAATTGAATGTTTTTAAAATTTTTCACTTTAATCTTATACAAAAAATTAAATATTTATACCTTATGAAAAATGATTAAACGATCAATTGTTATTGAGAAATTAATTTCTTTCTTTTTACTATTTGATGGAGGCGGTAGAAATTTCAAAAGCATCAAATATGCATTTGTAGTAAAGTCCCAATCTACAACTAAAAGAATCATTTTGTTATTAAATGAAAATTATGATATGTTAATAAATTAAAGCAATTATTTTCTTACCAGTTTCTTCATTAGCTGTAAAATCAATATTGTGTTTTTTGGCTTCTTTAAAAATTTTTTCAGAACAAAATTTTTTGATTTCGAGTTTTGGATGCATCAAATTGAACTCCACATTGATCTACATAACAATAATTAGTTTTTATCTTATTATTAACGAGAAAAAAATGCACAATCAAAATGTTACTGTTGTTACTTACAAGATACGGAATATCCACAAATCGAGGATACAATGAGAGTATTTTAGGACAATTTTTCCTTCTATCCTCAAAAGTAATTTTCATACTTTGAATAATTTCATTTTTTTGTGTTTTAAAATTTGCATTGTATAAAAATAATTTTTTTTTTTTCAATGTAACTTGCGCTGTAACTATGATTTTTGCTTGCTTCGTCGACGTTACTATCATCGACAATGTAATCACTTTTATCTTCAACCGTTACTTGTGAATCTTCTAATATCTTATCTTCTTTTTTCTTTTTTTGTCTAATAATATTCTTTAAGCGATTTCCCAAGAAACCACCTCGACTCTCAACTTCATAAAACGCTTCCTAATAATAATAATTAAGTAAAAAAAGATTGATAATATGTCATTTTAGAGCCGAATTTATATTTTTTTTTTTTTTAAATAAACAGAGGAATTATTGTTTCAAAACAAAAAGTACTGACCCATCCTTCCACAGAATGTGTATCCTTTAAATTTGGGAATATACGAATAATTTCTTTTGCGCAAGAAATTTTTTCATCCTTTGAAGGATATAAGCCGTAAAAATTTAGCAAAGCATCCGCCGCTAATTTGATTAAACTTTTTCGAGTTCGTGGTGTCAAAGCTTGCTGTTGTTTATACTCTTCCAAAACTTCACAGCCAGTAGAAGAATTTTGGAGCACTTACTACTACTACTACTACTACTACTACTACTACTACTACTACTACTACTACTACTACTACTACTACTACTACTACTACTACTACTACTACTACTACTACTACTACTACTACTACTACTACTACTACTACTACTACTACTACTACTACTACTACTACTACTACTACTACTACTACTACTACTACTACTACTACTACTACTACTACTACTACTACTACTACTACTACTACTACTACTACTACTACTACTACTACTACTACTACTACTACTACTACTACTACTACTACTACTACTACTACTACTACTACTACTACTACTACTACTACTACTACTACTACTACTACTACTACTACTACTACTACTACTACTACTACTACTACTACTACTACTACTACTACTACTACTACTACTACTACTACTACTACTACTACTACTACTACTACTACTACTACTACTACTACTACTACTACTACTACTACTACTACTACTACTACTACTACTACTACTACTACTACTACTACTACTACTACTACTACTACTACTACTACTACTACTACTACTACTACTACTACTACTACTACTACTACTACTACTACTACTACTACTACTACTACTACTACTACTACTACTACTACTACTACTACTACTACTACTACTACTACTACTACTACTACTACTACTACTACTACTACTACTACTACTACTACTACTACTACTACTACTACTACTACTACTACTACTACTACTACTACTACTACTACTACTACTACTACTACTACTACTACTACTACTACTACTACTACTACTACTACTACTACTACTACTACTACTACTACTACTACTACTACTACTACTACTACTACTACTACTACTACTACTACTACTACTACTACTACTACTACTACTACTACTACTACTACTACTACTACTACTACTACTACTACTACTACTACTACTACTACTACTACTACTACTACTACTACTACTACTACTACTACTACTACTACTACTACTACTACTACTACTACTACTACTACTACTACTACTACTACTACTACTACTACTACTACTACTACTACTACTACTACTACTACTACTACTACTACTACTACTACTACTACTACTACTACTACTACTACTACTACTACTACTACTACTACTACTACTACTACTACTACTACTACTACTACTACTACTACTACTACTACTACTACTATAAAAATTCAATTGAAAACGCACCAGAACTAATAAAGTTGTCATATTTTATAGTAAGATCATCCGATACAATTTTGACCCATTTTCTATCACCTTCATGAGTCACACGACGAAGACAGTTGATTATTGTTGTTTGTGTAAAATCTTCATTTTGATAAATGTCAGACATTGTTAAAAAGACATCGATGCTTTTTTGCTCTTTAAGTTTTTTTATTTTTTTCTATCAACATATGATTGTAACAATAACAACAAACATAAACAACGAAGAAAATCCGAAAATGGCTGACCTCCAGTGTAGACAGTTTAACGCAGTACCTAGAGAGGGCGGCTTATGTCATCTGGTTACTTGTATACATTTAGTTGGCTGCATTGGTTTTTACTAGTCATTTAGAAATACCATTCAAATTTTAAAAATTTATAATATTATAATTAACAAATATTATAATATATAATATTATAATTTATAATATTATAATTAAAAAAAAAAAAAAAAATTTGACCGAATTGGCGCTAAACAAAATCATTTAATTATTCAAATCACGGTCGCAAAAAATGAAATTATAATTAACTTATGATGCTCAAATTCCAAAAGATCAAATAATTTTTATGATTTTTAGTGAAAAAAAAAATTGTGCCTAAAAAAGTTAAGAAAAAAATGTATAACATAAAAAAATATGAAAAGTCCATGAGTATCATCCAGAACAAATTTTAATTCTGGTTTGTAGTTATTTAAATTGTCACCTATGTAATACGAACTTTATTTGAAAATTATACAATTTTACACCTACCATTTCAATAATTAATAATTTTATGAATTAATGAATATACTGTCCAATAGTAGTAATTTAGTGAATAAAAATATTCACAAAGTAAAATATCTTCAACATCGACAAATATTTTGACACCGGAAAATTTTTAACACCGCTTTAACACCGGAAAAAAATATTTACACCGACAGCGGTGTTATTTTAACACTGCTTTCGGTGTTGAAATTTAACACCGCAAATTTTAACACCTACACCGCTTTGGACTTACCCCGGTTTTTTTTACAGTGTAGAATAATTTTAGTAATTTTTAATTAAAAAATTAGTTGGGAGGGTGTGTAAGAGACACTGATTGGCTAGTAATGAATTTTCATTTTTGTTTGGAATAATTAAAGTCGTTTTTAAATGAAAAACAAGTACCGAGGGTCTGTAAGAGGCACTGGGTGGCTATTTATGAATTTTAATTTTAATTTGGAATAATTAAGTAATTTCCAATTAGAAAAATTTGTAGGGAGTGTCGAGTAGAGACTCTGGGTGGCTTTAAATTAATTTTTATTTCTATTCCGATTAATTAAAATTATTTCAATTTAAAAATAAGTAGCGAAGGTCAGTTAAAGGTCCTGGGCGGCTATGTATGAATTTCTATTCTTATTTCGAATAATTAAAGTAATTTTTAATTGAAAATCAAGTTGTGAGAGTGAGTAAGAGGCACTTAGCAGCTATGAATGAATTTTTATTATTATTTCGAAGAATTAAAGTAATTTTTAAATGAAAAATAAGTAGCAACGGTCAAGTAGAGACACTGGGCGGCTAAGAATGAATTTTTACTTTCTTTTGGAATTGTAAGAGCAATTTTTAATTAAAAAAAAAAGTAGTGAGGTTCAGTAGGAGGCACTAGGCATCTATGACTGAATTTTTAGTCTTATTTGGAATTATTTAAATAATTTGTATTTAAAAAATTCGTAACGAGGAGCACTTAGAGGCATTGGGCATTAGGTACAGGATTTTTTTATTTATTTTAAATTATTGAAGTAATTTTTAATTAGAAACCAGTTGCGGGGGTCAAGCAAAAGCACTGGGTTGCTGATTTATTACGGTTAATTACTAAAATAATAATTATTATTATAAAAATAAAAAAACGATTAACTCGGACGGAGTAACAAAGTGTCGGCGGCTAATTTATTTTGGTAAGTTAAGAAAATAATAACTATAATATTAACAACAATAATTATAATTACTTAAATGAAGAACCGACGTTTTCAGACGGGTTAACAGTGTCTTTTGCTGATTTATTTTACTCAAAAAACTTCTGTATTTTTATCGCTCGTTCTCCTTGTTTATTAACTTTTCCTTATTTTAATTGTTACTATTATTCCGAGTCTCTTGTTTTATTCATCGTTGTTTTTTTTTCCATGTGTGTCGCGATTCGATTGGTTTTCCGATTTCATTTGTTTTCTTCCCGTCTCTTAGCTAACTATTTTCCGCTGTCAGTCGTTTCTGAATTTTCTCTCAACGAACTTCGTCATCATGGTTTATACTGCTGCTGAATTTACCGAGATGATTATTCTTTATGGCGAGTGTAATCGTAATGCTGTGGCAACTGCACGCGCTTATCGTGAGAGGTTTCCGAATCGTGACAACTATCCAGATAAAAATGTTATCCTCCGCGCTCTTCATCGTTGTCGCGAATCCGGCAATCGGATGCCGAACAATGTCGAGCGCGTCGGTCGACCTCGAGAGGTTCGGAATGTTCGCAACGAAGAACGCGTTCTCGCTGCTATCCGTGCGGATCCCAGTACGAGTACAAGACGGGTTGAACGTCGGATCCATATTTCACGCTCTACGGTGAACCGTATTACTCGCTGTTTAACCGCTAGAAAAGAGATCTAGTCAAATACTTATAAGAAGAATTACGCCTTCGGGCTTAATCGTTAAAACTCGGGAATAATCGTATAAACTCGGGAATAATCGTATCACGCTATGGCCGTCGCTCATGCGGGCCTTGGTTAGCGGTAGAGAAGCCGGCTCGCGTGGTCTGATGCAACAGTTGTGCTTGGACTTCTGTACTAGTACGACTACTCTGTGCTAATCAATTTGATAATTCTTACTTGCATCTCACATTCATTCAAATATTTAAATCATTCATTAAATATAAATAATTATAGTAGATTCAATTATACTTTAAATTCTCAATTCATTTAAGTCAGTTTAATAGTTCAGTGAATTAACATAAATAAAATCAAGTAAATTTATTTAGTGACGCCATGCGGCCATTACGCGCCACCGTTGACAAAGGATTGCATCAGCCACGCGGCTTTAGTCAATCCATAATTGACGCGTGATATTAACCATTAATTACATTGAATTAATTATTAACATTTAATTACAATCTTATTTAATTTAACTCATAAATAATTAAATTCCAACTTCAAATCATTTGACTAATTTCTACACGAAAACATCAAACTCAATTGACTAACATTCTGTTATCAATTGAATATTATTAGCTCTCGCCTTGAGACTATTTATTTAACTAATTAAACATTAGTAGCTCTCACCTTGAGACAATTCATCTAATTAATTGAACATTATTAGCTCTCGCCTTGAGACAGTTCATCTAATTAATTAGATATTACTAGCTCCCGTCTTGGGACAGTACAAATTCAAATTATCGATAATTTTCTTTATACGGCGGCTGAGCTCACCCCTATTGCGTTATTGCAACGTAATTTATACACACACACTTACACACATACAACTTACTTGTATAATTTTCATCAAGGAGGTTTTTTCCCAGCCTAGCTGGGTTTTCCTCCTTTGGGGACAAATAAATTCTTTTAAATTGTTCCCCAAAAATTCCAAGTATTATTATTTAATTTCCTAATTCCAACTTTATCATATAATTTAAAACAATTACGGGAATTATCCGCATTGGATAGTTTTCGACAAAACACTCGCACTGAGAAGATCCATCCTTATCACAGAAGGAAAGTACAGAAGTTAGAAGCTGGAGATTACCGCTTGCGAATGGACTTCTGTCAGTTCATTCTTGACTCCAACGACGCGGATCCAAATTTCTTGCGGGGAATATTGTGGACTGATGAATCACTCTTCACTCGGGAGGGGTGTTTCAATCAACACAATAGTCATTGGTATGCAGAGGAAAATCCGCACATGACGGTGAACCGTAATTTCCAGAATAAATGGAAAATTAATGTTTGGGGTGGAATCATCGGTGACCACGTCATTCTTTACGAATTACCCGAAACAATGAACGTAAGTAAACATTTAAATACACCAGTAAAAATTCTTATGTATTGAGGATTTGAATTGAGTTTTTTTAATAATTTATTGAGAGCTTTTATCATTCATAAAAATCGAGCCTTATTTACGCGAGTGATTTTTGTGTTTTAATGGAATCATTCGATTTTTCATAATAAGTTAAGTCGTCCTTGTCGTCCTCAAATGTTCCTATTAAATCATTACAGTGTTTTTATCTAAGCTTAGCATTAATTATTAACCTTAAAAATAACTTAAATAATTCTAAATAAATGAAAAATTTCAGACATAGCTAATAAGTGCCTCTTAGTGACTCTCGCTACTAATTTTTTAAATAAAAATTACTTGCATTATTCTAATTAAAAATAAAACTTCATTCAGAACTGCCCAGAGCCTCTCACTTACTCTCACTACTTATTTTTTATTTAAAAATTACTTAAATAATTCCAAGTAAAAATAAAAATTCATTCATAGCCGCCCAGTGCCTCGTACTGACCCTCGCTACTTATTTTTCAATTGAAAATTACTCTAATTATTTTAGATAAAAATGAAAATTTATTCCTAGTCAACCGGTGACTCTCACTCGACCTCGCAACTTGATTTTCAATTGAAAATTACTTTAATTAGACAAAATAAGAATAGGAATTCATACATAACCGCCCAGGACCTTTAACTGACCTTCGCTACTTATTTAAAAATTAGAAATAATTTTAATTAATCAGAATAGAAATAAAAATCACTTTATAGAAGCCCAGAGCCTCTACTCGACACTCGCTACAAATTGTTTTAATTGGAAATTACTTTAATTATTCCAAATTAAAATAAAAACTCATAAATAGCCACCCAGTGCCTCTAACTGACCCTCGGTACTTGTTTTTCATTTAGAAATGACTTTAATTATTCCAAATAAAAATTAAAATTCATTCCTAGCCAATCAGTGTCTCTTAGACACCCTCCCAACTAATTTATTAATTAAAATTTACTAAAATTATTCTAAATGAAAATAAAAATTCATACATAGCTTCCCCGTGCCTCTAACTAACTCTCGCTACTTATTTTTGATTAGAAATTACTTTTGTTATTCGTAATGAAAATAAAAATTTATTCATCGCTACTTATTTTTCAATTCAAAATTAATCCAATTATTGTAATTAAAAAAAAATTTTTTTTCATGTCTACCCAGTACCTCTTGCCGATCCTTGCTACAGATTTTTTAATTTAAAATTGCCTCAATTATTCCAACTAAAAATTAAAACTCAGTCATAGCCACTTAGTGCCTCTGACTAACCGCGACCACTAATTTTTCGAGTAAAAAATGATTTAATTATTACAAGTAAAAATTTAAAATTCATTCATAACCGCCCAATATCACTAACTAAGCCTCGCTTTGGATTTTTTAATTTAAAGGTTCTTTGATTTTTCTAAATAAAAAAAAAATCATTTATGTCTACCCAGTACCTCTCACTGACCCTTGCTACTCATTTTTGAATTTGAAATTGCCTCAATGATTGCAAATAAAAATTAAAACTCAATCACAGCCACTTAGTGCCTCTGACTGATCCGGACTACTAATTTTTTAATTAAGAATTAATTCAGTTATTGTAAATAATCTCGGTTCCTCTAACTAACTATTCCTACTAAATTTATAATTAGAAATTACTTCAATTATTTTGAATAAAAATAAAAATTGATTCATGGCTACCTAGTACCTCTCACTGAACCTTGCCACCCATTTTTCAATTCAAAATTGCCTCAATTATTTCAAATAAAATTTAAAACTCAGTCATAGCTACTTATTGCCTCTGACTGACCCTAATCACTAATTTTTTTAATAAAAATTAATTTAATAATTCCGAATAAAAATTAAGAGTCATTCATGACAACCCAGTTCCTCTAACTAACCCTTACTTCTGATTTTTTAATTAAAAAGTACTTTTATTTTTCTAAATAAAAAAAAATCACTCATGTCTACCCAGTACCTCTCGTTGACCCTTGCTACTAATTTTTCAATTTAAAATAGCCACAATTATTCCAAATAAAATTTTAAACGCAGTCATAGCTACTTATTGCCTCTGACTGACCCCGACCACTAATTTTTTTATTAAAAATTAATTTAATTATTCCGAATAAAAATTAAAAATTCATTAATGACCACCCAGTATCTTTAACTAACCCTTACTTCTGATTTTTTAATTAAAAAGTACTTTGATTTTTTTTATTAAAAAAAAAAATCATTTATGTGTACCCAGTTTCTCCGACTGACCCTCGTATATTTATTTTTTAATTTAGAATTGCCTTAATGATTCCCAATAAAAATTCACACTCAGTCATAGCCACTTACTTCCTCTGACTAACCTCGACAACTAATTTTTTTAATAAAAATTAATTTAATTATTCCGAATAAAAATTAAAAATTCATTTATGACCACCCAGTACCTTTAACTAACCCTTACTTCTGATTTTTTAATTAAAAAGTACTTTGATTTTTCTGAATAAAAACAAAAAAAATCATTCATGTGTACCCAGTTTCTCCGACTGACCCTCGTTACTCATTTTTTAATTTAGAATTGCCTCAATGATTCCTAATAAAAATTAAAACTGAGTCATAGCCACTTAGTGCCTCTGAGTGACCCCAACCACTTATTTTTTTATTAAAAATTAATTGAAATATTCCAAATTAAAATTAAAAATTCATTTATGACCACCTAGTACCTCTAACTAACCCTCACTTCTGATTTTTTAATTTAAAAGTACTTTGATTTTTTTTTAATAAAAAAAAAATCATTGATGTCTACCCAGTAACTCTCACTAACCCTTGCTACCCATTTTTCAATCAAAAATTGCCTCAATTATTTCAAATAAAATTTAAAACTCAGTCATAGCCACTTAGTGCCTTTGACTGACACTGACCACTTATTTTTTTATTAAACATTAATTGAAATATTCCAATTAAAAATTAAAAAATTTTTAATTTAAAAGTACTTTAATTTTTCTAAATAAAAAAAAAAGTCATTCATGTCTACCCAGTACCTCTTACTGACCCTTTGTACCTATTTTTTTCAAATTAAAATCGCCTTAATTATTCCAAATAAAATTTAAAACTCAGTCATAGCCACTTAGTGCCTCTGACTGACCCCGACCACTAATTTTTTAATCGAAAATCAATTCAATTATTCCAAATAAAAATTAAACATTTATTAATGACCACCCAGTACCTCTAATCAACCTTTACTTCTGATTTTTAGGTAGATTTCTTTAGAAATCTATCTATTGTAGCCGGTCTCATATCGTAATTTTTATAAAATTTTGTCATAATATGTTTCATTTTATCGAGTAATGTCGAAAAATGGCATTGGCTCAAAAGTTTATATATGTATTTATTAGGGTGTTTCAAAAAAATCAACTTTTGTTATTTCTTCAAATGGTCAGCAAATTCTCTCAGAGAATCCCAAAATAAGGACCTCGTCAAAGCATGAGTACTTAATTTGAAGATTTACAGGTCGCGGATCGTAATTTTCTATTTTCATTTAAATAACATAGGAAAAAAACGCATTAACTTTGGAATTTTGTATCTCCAGATTGAATCAATTTATTGCAATGATCATCTCGGATTCTTATACAAAATTGTACGCTTTACAAAAAAGGTCTCTTGTCATTTTTCCATATATTGATTCCTACCCGAGTTATTCGAAGTCAAAATTTAATTTTCATCGAATTTTTGGGTTTTTTTTTTTAACTTTTATCGTACAATTATAAATAAGGCACACAAAAAAGAAAAGTCTGTACATTGGACCAGACCCACCAACCGACATATTTATCGACCCGCTGAATCCGAATTTGAAGTCCGTTTGGCCAGGTCACCCTCCAGTTTTGAGTAAAATGAAAAAAAACCTAAAATAAGGCAAAAAATTGCGAAAAACAGTAGTCACAGCGATAAAAAAATGTTTGTGGACCCGGATTAAGTTTGATTTTTATGTATTATTTCAATTAACTGAGTCTGAATCTGAACGTTAATTAGCCCGTTGAGCCGTCAAAATTTGAAAAAATAGAAAAAAACCCAAAAAAAAATTGCCCTTCATTTCACTTATGTCTTTATGGAATCGTTTTCCTTGTTCTTCGCTATAGTTTCCAAGATTTTCAGAAAATTGGTCGACGTGAGAATCCATGGAGTGTAGTTTGAGGTTTATTAAGCAACCTAAATTTTTGTAATTTGTCACCAATTGTTCTACTAACGTCCTGTAGTTGCGAATTTAGGGTCCATCAAAAATTCTGTCTTATAATTTTGCATCACTTGTCGCAGGAAACTTTTCATTCAAATACTGAAAACAATTACCATGTTTGTCCAAAGCTTTGGCAAGTTGTTTTATGAGACCTAGTTTGATGTGAAGTGGTGGTAGCAGAAATTTTGAAGGCGGAATCAATGGTGCTCGTATGACATTACGAGTACCTAGATTGAATTTCACTCTTGTTCGCCATTCTTTCTTCACATGGTTTCGTATACCTTCTCCTTACATGCTATTTCTTATAGATTTCAAAATTTTGTCAATTTTTTAATTCTAAGATCATATCCCATCCATGAAAATGGACCCAAGTCATTAACAATCGTGTTTAATAGATTTTTTCCTCATATTTATAACAGCAATTTTCCCAATTTTTTTGGTTTTTTGAGATTTTTTTAATTGTAAAACGTTAATGGGACAAGATTTCAGATTTCAATTCAGTGGAACAAAATAAATAGAAGTCATACTCAATCTGAATCCAAAAAATTTTTTTCATCTCGATAATTTAGATTTTTCATCATTTATTGCAATTATTTTGGGTTTTTCGCTATTTTTTCAAATTTTGACGGCTCAGCGAGCTAGTTAAAGTTCAGATTCAGACTCAGTTAATTGAAATACATAAAAATCAAACTTAATCCGGGTCCACAAAAATTTTTTCATCGCTGTGACTGCAGTTTTTCGCAGTTTTTTGCCTTATTTTGGGTTTTTTTCATTTTACTCAAAACTGGAAAGTGACCGGGCCAAACGGACTTCAAATTCGGATTTAGCGGGTCGATAAACATATCTGTTGGTGAGTCTGGTCCAATGTACAGACAACTTTTCTTTTTTGTGTGCCTTTATAATTGTACGATAAAGGTTTAAAAAAAACCCGAAAATTCGATGAAAATTAAATTTTGACTTCGAATAACTCGGGTAGGAATCAATATATGGAAAAATGACAAGAGACCTTTTTTGTAAAGCGTACAATTTTGTATAAGAATCCGAGATGATCATTGCCATAAATTGATTCAATCTGGAGATACAAAATTCCAAAGTTAATGCCTCTTTTTCCTATGTTATTTAAATGGAAATAGAAAATTACGATCCGCGACCTGTAAATCTTCAAATTAAGAACTCATACTCTGACAAGGTCCTTATTTTGCGATTCTCCGAGAGAATTTGCTGACCATTTAAAGAAATAACAAAAGTTGATTTTTTTGAAACACCCTATATATATATATATGAGATATAACGCGTCATGTCCGCAGGATTGCGCCCACAGTTCTCAACCGATCGTCATGAAATTTTGTGAGCTTATTCTGTGGATCAATACCAAGATCAAGTTCGAAGATGAGCAAAATCGGCCGGTTAGTTTACGAGTTGTGGGTGTTTAAAAATTTTTTTCATTTTCAAAAACTTTTGAATTTCGTAGATTTTATGGAAATAATTTTCCAGATTCAGAAGATAGATAAAATCTATCAGATTTATCCCAAACTTCATTTTATTACCTTCAATATAAACTATCATTTGTCTAGTTTTAATGATTTTTTAATTAATTTCGTGACTTTGAAAATTTTCAAAAATGTTTCAATGAACGTATTTCGGCCCTTCTTTTCAAATAATTTTTAGGTCGTAAAAGATAGCTTAAATTTATTAAATTTATGTTAAAATTTACATAATTATCTTTAATTTGAGCTATTATTCGTCGCCTTTTGATCCATTTTTCAATTTATTTCGTAGTTGGGAAAATTAAAAAAAATCTAGAATAAATGAATTTTCAGCTATTATTATCAAATAACTTTCATCTGTTACAAATTCTATTTTTTTAGGTAGATGTTTTTAAATATCTATTTATTGTAGTCGGTCTCATATCGTTATTTGCAAAATTATGATAAAAAATACATTTTAGGACATTATTGCCTTTTAATAACGTGTTTTTTTTAATATTCAAACGAGAAATCTACCTATCCGTGTCGGGTATGGCCGAATGGCGCTTTTTTCATAAAAAAGTACTTTGATTTTTCTAAATAAAAAAATAAAATCATTCGTGTCTATCTAGTACCCCTCACTGACTCTTGCTACTGATTTTTTAATTAGAAATTTCTTTAATTATTTGGTTAAAAAAAAAAAACAATTTATTCATGGCTACCTAAAGCCTTTAATTGACCGTTACTACTGATTTTTTAATTTAAAATTGCCTCAATTATTTCAAATAAAAAAGAAAAAATCCAGTTACCGCCGCCGAGTGCCTTGCTACTGATATTTTAATCAAAAATTACTCTAATTATTTCTCATGAATAATTAAATTCAGTAACTTTTTTCCTGTGCCTTCGCCTGAGCCCCGCTACTGAGCTTTTAATTTAAAATTACTACAATTATTGCTATTTAAAATCAAAATTATGTCATGGCCGATTTAATATATTAAATTCTCCTGTTTTTCCCGTCAAATTCATCAAATCTTGTGCCTGTAATTAAAGAAATATCCTCATCCACATTCATACGTGCATTGTAGCCGATACACTCACACTAGTACACGATCTTACACATCTACCTAGCATCACGTACGTCCACCGTCCACGGCCGGTCCGTCTCCACTCTCTGTCTACTGCTCGAGAATCCGGCCGTAGCTCTGGCATCTCACTCTCGCGTCTCTTACCGCTTTCTCACTCACTTCTTATTCTTCTGTCGCGCGCTCCTGATTGGTCACTTTCATTAATTAATAATTAATTACCTATGCGTCTGATAAAAAAATGGCTCAGGACTTTTCGTCTCAGAATATTTTTCTCTTTCGATCCCTACAATGGGGTGCGCGACTTCTGGGACACCCTGTATAATATCATATAATATTATATAATATCAAATAATATTATATAATATCACATAATATTATAATAATAATAATTTGTAGCTTGACATCATACACAAAGATTCCCACCAAATTTGGAGTCTGTAGAAGTTATAATTGGTAAATTAGAATTGTAGATTTTAAAACCCAGCCCCGCACTCCTTATCAGGAGTAGAATTTGTTAAAATCCATTTTGAGATGATCTCTATATGAGAAATAAAAGATTCCTACCAAATTTAGAGTTTTTAGAAGCTATATTTTGGAAATTAACATTTTTCATTGTTAACACCCACTCCCAAGATCATTATTGGAGTTGATTCGTTGTAAAATACATTCTTAGATCATTTCTATATCACATATAGAAGACATCTACTAAATTTGGAGTTTATAGGAGCTACAGCTTGGAAATTAAAAATTTTTATTGTTAGTACCCACCCCCGAAACCCTCTCTGGAGTGAGATATCGTAATATTTGTTTATAGATTTTTTCTACATCTCTTACAGAAGATTCCTACCAAATTTGGAGTCGATAGGAGCTGTAGTTTAAAAACGGGAATTTTTCATTGTTAACGCCCCCGCAACCACCCTTTTGGGTGGAATTTCGTAAAATCCGTTCTTAGCTGAACTCTACTAGGTGAAATGAATATTCCTACCAAATTTCAAGTCTCCGGGTCTTATAGTTCCAGAGATATCGTGATGAGTGACTATATCTATAGAAAGTCTCCTATATATTGTAACGTGGTAGATTTTTATTCGACGCTCAATACTTGGGGTATTATAATATTCCAGGCTCGAATCCAACGTCGTGAATGTTATGTGTGAATGAATGAAAATTGTACTAATTTTTATGAATTTATTTTGTGTAAAATGCGTAACGCTGGACGAGTAACGAAGACAGAGCGAGTCACAGCGGGTACGAGGCTATGCATTGGAGCGACAAGGATGGAGCTACGACGTAAACAAGCTAGTACCGAAGCGAGTACCGAAGTGACGAGGCACCGAGCGGTGTAAACACCCGAGAGGCCTGGATACCGATCGACGCTGCAGTGCCGCTATTTTCCAATACGACTTGTAACGGGGTGGTTAACCCTGTTCAATTGGTCACCCCTTTCCTTATGAAAAGGGCGCCACTGGGATTATTTTCGCGGTGTCCCAGGAACCGGAAGAGCACGAGCAGGAAAGTCGGGTCGTGAGAAGTTGAGATAGGCTGAAAATAAATACTGAGGACAATTTTATCTAGTTAATCGAATTTATTAAACAATAAAAAATAAACCTTAAGAATTAACAAAATAACAAGAAAGTTTTACAGTTAAAATCTTAATACAAAATTTCCGAGAAACGCTTTCTCAACAGGCACTTGCCAAAAATCCTTATAAACTAAATATCATTAAATTCTTTTAAACATAGATCATTACGCATCTATCTTATTAATTTCTTAACTCAATTATAGACCATTACGCATCTATCTTTAAATTCCTAATTCAATCATAGACCATTACGCATCTAGATTCTTAAATTTTATTTCAAATATAGACCATTACGCGTCTATCTTCTATTCCTTAATTACTTAAAACCCTCGTTATTTGACGGAATAACTGACAATATAAAATTTCCCAAATTTCATAAAAAGCTTCCAAATTCATATTCATTCTTAATTCTTATTCATTTATCTAAATCACTACTGAACTAAAATTCCAAATTTTAATCCTAACATAATTCACAATTCTTCAACAAAACTCTTCACATATTCAGGTTCACTAAATTTAATTACTCATAAATTTCTTATTGTCTAAACTCATTTCTTAAATCTTCTTAAATAACCTCTTAACAATTATCCATAAATAAAATCCAATTTTTAGATTTACTAAACTTACTAAATTCACCGAATTACTTTATCGAAATGTTCTAATAAATTATCTTTAAATTCAAACAATTTCTTAATAAATTTATTATGCACCTTTTCTAAATTAACAATTCAATTACATTATCCACCGGCCTAAATTAAACTTTCCAAAACTTACCATACTATCATAATCTACTAAATTTCACTTCGACACTGATTTACTGCAAATAAATTCAACTACATTACATAATCACTAAATTTCTGTACTAGTTCACTTACTAAATTTTCTGCTAATATTTTCAATTAATAAATTCTACTGAACTCGTTACAAAATTTACTAAATTAAATCTTTTCTAAACAAAATTCTAAACATCAACTGTTCATATCTTAACGTCTCAATACAAAATTTTCAACTATAGAACATACTAGAATGACCTTTACTGACTTAATTACACATTTTCCTTTACTATACAAATTCACTTTTCTTTATATCTTGAAATTATTAACTAAATTAATTTATTATAGCCAACAGACCTATAATAAATTACTGATTCAATTATCTACCGTAAATTCACCAATAATCTATTAATTTCATTCTCTAAAGATAAATATCCAGTAATGAAAACAAACTAAATGACCTTGACGCATAAATTTCTAAAGTACTAAACTTGCTAATGTAACAAAGACCGCTCGAGAAATTAACTTTAATTATTTCAGCCTCTTAATTAAATAATTAATCAATTCTGGCCTAAAATACTCAAAAATACCTGGTAACTCAACTTTTGTTAACCAACGACGAATGATACTCCTGTCCAACTTAACTGGCCCAGCTGCTTGGCGTCTTGTCGTCTCAACCCACGATGCTGGCCCCGATCAGGGCTTGTCCACTTCCAAACAACATGGTAAAACTCCTCCGTAGTTGCTTCTTAATTACCAAGACTGCACTGTCTAATTTAAACTGGTCTTAAAAAAAAGGTCACTGATTTACAAAAGGCAACAGGCCACTGGCTTCCAGAGGGAAAAGGAAAAAGCCCCCATCATTTTCGTGTACGCTCTTTTATAACCCCGAACTCGGGCTCTCGAACTTTCCTATAGTTACATCCCGCTTCGTTTTTCGGGGGCAGTAGTAGGGACCTGTGATCTGCACGCCCGGTGACAAGTTGAAATTCTTGTCAAAAAAATCGAACGGTAAGAGAAAGCCCTTACCTACCATGCGTCAATTATTGGGGTCGAAAATGACCCCGGGAAGTTCGATTTTCCCTGTCACAGACTACTATATTACAATATCGACGATCAACATCGATGACAGTTGGTTAGTCAGTACTGCAGGAGCAGAGGTGACTAAAAACTGTCGTGAAGGTCCGTTGACTGTTATGCGGACCTAGATCAACTATCGACGGGGGTCAATTCCAATGGAAATGAAGACTAGCGCCGCCAACTTCAATGAAGGAAGAAGTGGGTACTCCTCCATGAAGAAAACGATTCGAGGCTGGACTGTCGACGGAAACGGATGCGCTTTTGCGCGCTCCGCAACCTAAAATTAATTTTGAAGTATTGTCGCGAGTTGTTAATTTGAAATTAATTGTAATTTTTATTGAGTATTTATTTTCTAAATTCATTATTTATTAAGTCTGGCTTGGTAAATCGCCGCATGATTTATTGAGCCTGGCTTGGTAAATCCCCGGGTCAGGCAAAATCCCGTTATAATATATAGAGATATATAGAGAGCAATATACAGCCATGCAGGATTATATATCGTTCCATATACAATAATATATAAGTATATTAGGGTGTGCCTTGTTAAAAGCGGAACTCAAAATTCCAATTTTAAAAGTTTCTCCACGGGAGTTACATTTTGGCACACCCTAAAGTATATATAATTATACTAGCCGTGAACACCCACTTCGCTGGGTTATTTTTAATAGAACAGTTATTTGTTTTAATATTTAAATTTTTTATGATGTTTCAAAAGTTTCTAAAACAATCCAACATATTTTCGACCGATAAAAATATTGACATACATTTTGAAGCTTCTTATTTTATTCGGAGTTACTCTAGATCATTCTAGAATTTTTTGAATCACTCTCATTCAATCAGAATTGAAACCTAGATTTTAGAACTTTCCAGACCATTCTAGAAATTTACAAAACATTCTCATTGAATTAAAATCTAAAAGTAGGTCTAGAACTTCCCAAATCATTCTAGAAATTTCTGGATCATTTTAGAATTTTCTGGAACATTCTCATTTGATCAGAATCTAAACGTAGATTTTAAAACTTCCTATATCATTTTAGAACTTCCCAGATCATTCTAGAATTTTCTGAAACATTCTCATTCGATCAGAGTCTAAACGTAGATTTTAGAACTTCCCACATCATTCTACAACTTCCTATATCATGAACTTCCCAGATCATGTTAGACATTTCTGGATCATTCTAGAATTTTCTAGACCATTTTTATCCAATCAGTATCCAAACGTTGATTTAAGAACTTTTCAGATCATTTTAGAATTTTCTAGACCATTCTCATTTAATCAGAATCTAAACGTAGATTTTAAATCTTGCCAGATCTTTCTAGGAATTTTTAGATCATTCTAGAATTTTCTAGAACATTCTCTACCGATTCGAACTTTGGTATACACATTAAAACTTTCCAGATCATTTCAGAAATTTTCAGAACAATCCAGACCATTTTAGATCCATGAGAGTCTCACATTTTCGAAGTAAACATGTTTCAACCCCAGTATCTTTTACACCTTATAATTATCGACTTGCAACCATCATAGTGCACGATTCGTCTGCGATGCGTAGTTTTGGTTGCAATGTGAAATATTTATTTATTTATTTACTTCCCAAAAATTACATACATAGTCTTACAAAAATAACTACATATAATCCCCATAGAGACAAAAGATTGTCTGTACATAGGGTAGGGAAAAAGAGATAGGCTTAATGCCTAGTGATATACAAAAATATTTATAACTAATTGAGTCACTCTTTCATGAGCCTTAAGGGATAAATTAAAATTAAATGTTTGATCTATTTTATTTTTGCTTTGATTTTGTATCTGGTTACTAATTTTTTATTATTTTATTATTTTAGAGAATTAGATGACTTTTATAGAGAATTAGATATAGGGACACATACCTCCAATTTTATATATATACTAGCTGATACCCGCCCGTTTCGCTGGGTATGCAATAAAATTCTATTGTGTAACCTAGACGGAAAATATAAACAAAATGATGAGAGCTTGATAAACAATCTTAATGTAATTATATCGCTTTTTATCTGTAATACATTTTTTTTTACAGGTCTAAATTTGTTAATAAATTACATAAATAAATAAGTATCTTATTATTCTTTTGTCCAAGCGCCAATTTCAATAACGTTATTAAGATTGTTAATTCAGATTATTATTTCTTATCTCACCACCATTTTCTATAACAATATGAATATTAGTAATGAGATTTTGAAATTCATCACATATTATTTTAGAATTTAAACAACAATGTAATTATATTAATTTGACTGAAAATTAAGTTCAATATGGCTACGGTAACCATGTCAACGGTAACCAGCCCGCTTTTATATAAATAATACTTGTATACCTACTAGCCCCCCCCCCCCCCCTACTTATTTCATTTTAAAGTAATTTATTTCCTTAAATATGAAAATTTCAAACAATAAATGCCTTAAATTGCTTATTTTGATTTTTCGTTTAATTTTCATGACTAGTAAATATATGAATTTTCGACTTTAAAAAATGGAACCAGGCAAGATATTGTAGGAAATTTAATGCCCTTCAAAAATCCGCTGTGGAAAAATTTTTATCTTAAGCGGTTCAAAAGTTATATTATTTTTAATGAAAAAAGGTTTTTTAACGTGTTATTTAAATGGGAAACTTTGAATGCTCACCGACACCTTTCAAAATTAAGCTAAAAATTCTGCTTTGCATGAAAATTTTTTATTCGATATATAGGTTCATTTTAAACTATAAAATCGATAGGTTTGATTTTTTTGGCTTATCCTAGTAACCATGGCAACGGTTGATTAGCGTGTGTGGATGTGGGAGGGGGGTGGGGTGAGATTGAGTTCTATAATCGATAAGTGCCACTAATGGTTTCTTAGATTGGAGAATCAAAATGATATTTTCCCCAAATAAAAAAGAGAGAGTGATAGGGAAGGGGGAAGAAGGCACGGGAGATAGGGCATGGAAGAGGTGGGAAAAATGAGAGGGAGGGGAGGGGGTAGCATACGTAATGGTTGACGAAAAATCCATTTTGGCTAGGAATTGCGTAAAATCCCTTTTTGTCTCTCGTCTACGCTGAAAAAGGAGTATTGTAAATGAATCAGTCCAATAGTTTCGAAGATCTAGTGATGAGTCAGTGGTATTTCGCTTATATGTATAAGTGATTCTCTGTAAGGATTTTTTTTGCTGTTCCAGGCATTTTTTTATTAGAAAAATTGTTATTTTTTTACTAAAAAAAATTTATTACGAAAGTAAAAAAACATTTCTATTTGGAGCATTGAAAAATAAAATGGGATAAATTTTTGTTTTTTTGCTATAAATACGTGAACCACCGAAATGTCTGTCCCCTGGGCTGTCCCAGTCCCAAAATTTAAACTTTGAGATTAAATTTTAAGTTATTCGTCAATAATAAATAATTTGGTCCATAATGTTTATAAATTTAATTATTTAACTAACAATCTTCTTCAATAAAAAGTACTGAAAGTTAATTTTTTTCATTAAATTCATTAAATCAAAGCTTGTCCCAGGCATTGAAGATCAGTTCTCTATCAGAAGTTCAAAGCCGAAAAAAAAAATCAAGCGTGTTATTTTACCTTTTGTAAATTTTCACCGATCGATTTCAAAAACTGATCAGTTCTTAACATCAAAAACCACGTCGATCACTGCCAGTCCGGTCGAAATATGTTGATTCGTTCGTGAGTGATCGTTGACGAAAGAAAACCAATAAAAGTGTTTTTTCGGATTTACTCCGAAATTCCTAGTTCAATCGATTCAAACTTGAAAATTCTCTGTGAGCCTTAAAAAATTGCGTCGAATGCTGCCAACCGCGTGCAAATCGTCAACTGTTTTCCTAATTATTTTTCCTATTAAAAAAATTCGATGCAAACGAACGACAGTCTAAAATTCGAAAATATGGCTTCATACCTTCTCCTTACATGCTATTTTTTCAAAGATTTAAAAATTTTGTCAATTTTTTAATTCTAAGATTATATTCCATCTATGAAAATGCACCTAAGTCATTAATAATCGTGTTTAATAGATATTTTTCTCATATTTGTAACTGTAATTTTCCTGTTTTTTTTTGGTTTTTTGAGATTTTTTCATAATTTTAAAACGTTAATGGAACAAGATTTCAGATTCGAATTTAGTAAAACAAATTACATAAGAATTACACTCAATCTGATTCAAAAAAATTTTTTTATCTCGATAATTTCGATTTTTCATAATTTATCGCAATTTTTTTGGGTTTTTTTGCTATTTTTTCAAATTTTGACGGCTCAACGGGCTAATTAACGTACAGATTCAGATTCAGTAAATTGGAATACATAAAAATCATACTTGATCTGGGTCCACAAAATTTTATTCATCGCTGTGACTGCAGTTTTTCGCAATTTTCTGCGTTTCTTTGGGTTTTTTGGATTTTACTCAAAATTTGCAGGATGTACGGGCAAAACTGACTTCAGATTCGGATTCAGCGCGGCAAAATACATAAAGATGAATAGGTCCGGTCAAAAGTACTGACAACTTTTTTTTTCTGTGCCGTTGTAATAAATGAAAAATTTCCAATTTTTCAGACGAGGATCTTTTCTAAAGCTCTCAACAAAATAGTCAAAAAAAAAAAAAATTTTGACGTCTGGTTGAAAAATTATCGAGGTTTGATGGCTTTATTCAGGGATCGATGGGCTTTTTTGTACTCTGCGACCAGCTCTGCAGAGTTAGGGCGTCGGTAGCCACGCTGAGATATTCTTCTCTTCTGATGACACTCTTTACGAAGGGCGCTGATATGGTCGTTCCACCAGTGAACAGAAGGTCTTGTGTTCATGCTACGTCTACGAGACATACTGGCGTCACACGCCTGGGTCACTCTTTTCATCAGGTCCTTGGTCTTCTCTTCTGCGCAGCCTGCGATAATCTGGTCACTATTGAGAGCTACTAACAATGCACTTGGATCAAGCGTTTTTACCTTCCAACCAATGGTGTTAAGTTGCTTTTTAGGTCTTCTCGGGCTCTGGACGTTTAATATTTCCCAGAGAATCGCGTTGCGGTCGCTGGCTGTGTAGGTATCCATCACCTTCCAGTTGATATTACCTTTGGTGAGGCTGTCACTGACGAAAGTGAGATCTACAATAGAACTTGCGTCTCCTTTGGTGTAGGTTGGTGTGTCACCACTGTTGAGCAGTACTACTTCTAATGTAGAAAAGGCTTCTAGTAATTCCTTTCTTCGCGCGTTTGTATGCTTGCTGCCCCAGTCTACTGCTTAGGCGTTGAAGTCCCCAGCTATGGCCACTGGGTAGTAATGCTTCGCGTCCTCGGTAAGTCGATCCAAAAATGCGGTGAATTCGACAGTAGAGAGGCTAGGTGGTGCGTAACAGCTATAGAAGCGGATGCCCTCTACTGATACTGCTACAAAGCCGGCATTGCTGTTGTCGACCGCATTTTGGAAAGGGAGCTTGCCACATGACCAGATGACAGCTTTGGATGTGCTGTCAGATTCCCAGGGTTGGGTACTCAGGTGTTTATATGGCTCTGCTATCAGTACCAAGTCAAGCTCTAGTTCTCGCACGGATTGCATAAGCAGGTCATGCGCTGCCTCACAATGGTTGAGATTGAGCTGCAGTATCCTCATGCTTGTTTGTTCGTCAACTTCTGGAGTGCATCCTGAAATAACGAGCACTTATGGGTACTGGCATGGTGGGCAACATTCTCTGCACTTTCAATCTCGGCACATAATGCACATTTGGCTGGATTTTTACAATCAGCAATCTTGTGCCCTTCTTGTCCGCACCAGTTGCAAAGCTTCGACCGGTCCACCTTGCTTTTGCACTGGGATCCATGATGTCCGAAATGCCAGCATTTAAAGCATTGAATAGGTCTCTTCGTTGCCCTTATTCGGCGATTAACCCAACCAATCCGGATTTTGCTACTTCCATCCAGTAGTTTCTGTGCTGTTGCTGCTGATAGAACTACTGTGGCAACTTGAGTACCTCTATAGGCCTTACGGATCTTGATTGCCTCTAGTGATATCTCACAGCCATCTCCATCTTCCTCCTGTAGGGCACCCTGGATGTGGTCCTTAGTTGTGTCATCATCGATGTCTCGGATCTCAATTACCTCCTGTGGTCCTTTGCAGGTTACTTTTGCGTCTTCTTTCAGAATGTCTGCAACTGTCTTTCTCAATGTTTGACCTTTGTCGGTGCTCTTCCTCGAAAAAGTTATCAGCATATCTCCAGCATTGGTCTTTTGATGTAAGTATTGATAAAATTTTTTACATATATTCATATACCTATATCTTTATTTATGATCTTTATCTATTAGTCAAATCTCTTATTTTTACCATTACTCTTTAATTTGTTATAGTTAACTCAGTTTTATAAACTCATTGTATTTTTTATCTACCTATTATAATTTTTTAACACAATGTATTTTTTCATTATCATTTGGTATTGGTTTTGGTACAATTAAATTAATATATCATAATTGATTCGCTATCAGAAGTAATCTGAATTACTTTTTCATTCAAATAGTGTTTTTATTTTATATGGTTTATTTATTTAATAGTAATAAATAATTCTTCATTTTTTTTTTTTTATTTTGCAGATCTCCAAGGATGACATTTACATGCCTCAAAAATGGGCGAAAAAATTTGGGATTGTCACTTTATGGCAGTCATTGATGACATTACTGTCACAGATTCGTGAGCTGGGAGATGATCCTCGGAACATCGTTTATATCATCGATGGTAACCGTGCATGTCTACTCAGGGTTGCCCAGAAGGCTTGGTCTTTCAGCCTCCTGGATGAAAATGATGAAATACCAGACCTCAAACCAGATGAGATCATGATGGATGACAAATACATGTGTGCAGATACAATAACTACACAATGTTTTACGGCGCATCTACCAGTAGCTGGATGTCTGAATAATGGTGCAGCATTCCCTGCTAGATCACTTAGTCAACTTCAGGAATTTTGGAATAATTTGAGAATTGAAAGGGTTTCATGGGCTTCAACAGCATCGGCATCATCATCATCTATCTCAGAATTGGTCAAGCTGCGACAATCAATACGATTCAACTGCGAATTTCGGGAACATCACGATCGTCCTCTCTTTGAAAATCTTCGTCCAACGGAAAATTCACCAGCTCCCACCACAAATTTTCCAGTAGATTTTTCTCTGCCTCCGCCTTCCTTATCCCCACCTTTATTCTATTCTCCTCTCCCTCTATCACCATCACTTTTCCACGTCTTTGAAATACCTTCCACATCTGACACACCCTACTCTTCTTTACTATCTAACACTCCAACCCCACCACCATCTACATTAGAAGTGTCTTCCCCTACAACACCATCTCTCCCTACACCACCTCCGTCTTCCCCTACACCACCTCCATCTTTCCTCGCACCACCACCTCCATCTTCCTCTACACCACCTCCAGCTAATGAATCTCTGTTTACGACTCCTACAACATCTCAGAATGTACTTCCTCCAGCACCAATAGATTTACCCCAATATATTCTCGATGGTGAAGAACGAGAATGTGAATCACCACTGATAATTGATAACGAAGATATGATTTGGCTTGAGGAAAACAACAGAGAGGGGTTGTTCGATCTTGTGCCTGCTGATAATCTATATCAAGATCATCAGCAACTGCAGCAGCAATTGCAACAGCAACAACAACAAATTCAACTGCAACAACAGGTTTTGGATCTCCTGCTGCAAAATCAAAACCAACAACAACCTCAAATGTATCAGTTGCAACATCAACAAATTAATTTTCCGAATAATGGAGATTATGAGCAACAATTTTACGATCCTCAACAGCAGTTTGACCATCAGCAGTATGACCAACAACAACAGCAACAACAACAACAACAACAACAACAACAACAACAACAACAACAACAACAACAACAACACTATCATGTACCGATTTTCATGATGAATGAACATGTGGAAGAGAATATTTCCATGAACGAGACTGATGTAAACATGGTGTATAACTATGAAGATCAAACTAATGTATTTATAAATAATGGGACAAATGTAATTAATTTTAATTTTTCTTAATTTTTTATTTACTCTTTTGATATTTTTTTCATTTTTTTTTTATTGTAATATGTGAAAATAAATAATATACATTGAATAGCTTAACAAGTGTATACAATAAAAAAAATTAAAAAAAATTTTAAATAAAGCTATTCTGAACCCCGTTAAAAAAATTTCAGCTGAATTTATCGAAAAGTGGTTTCATGCTAAAACTACCTTAAGGCATAATGCACATTGTTGGATTTTTCAAACTTTTTTTCATGGTAATTGATATTACAAATTATTTATCGTTATGCTCGGAAAATGATTTCAATGTCATGATATTGACCACCATGATAGAGAAAATATATATTGTTGTTCGATATCGCATTCGTAAGCTGCTCGAATTGCTGCGGATCCTCAATGATTGCTGCTGAAGTTCTTTTTGGTAAGAAAATATTAAATTCTTTGCCAACAGTAGCGATAACTCGTGCTCCATATTTAGTGTTCACTTTTTTGACATTGGTAATTTGATACTCATTGCCTATGGTTAAGTCGCTCAGCTTTGTTGTCGGCAAAAAAGGTGGTAATACGCTTATAGCATTGATTTTTGATAGATCCATTATACTGAATAGAAGAATAATCAAAATAATGATTAATGAATAAAATTAAAGTTTGGTTATAAGATTGAATAAATTATATAAGATAGAATAAAAAATATAACTTACGGCTTCAAAAGTAAATTCAAGCTGAACACTATTTAGCAACTAGTTAAAAAATAACTTTGAAGGGTTTGATCGTTCTTTCAAACTGTGATTCTGCACTCAAATGCATCGAGATTTATACGCATAACCCCTCCTTTTTTCTCGAAATCGATAATGTTCAAGAAAATTCGAGAACATTCGAGAACTGTCAAGAAAATTCGAGAACATTCGAGAATATTCAAGAACTTTCAAACAAATTCAAACTTTTTCAAACAAATTCAAACTTTTTCAAACAAATTCAAACTTTTTCAAACAAATTCAAACTTTTTTCAAACAATTACATAATTGTTTATTCCAATTAAAGATTGTTACAAAATCATCGATCATATGGGCGCTCATTCAAATAATAATAACGAATTCCAGTTACCGACCACTACCTCTATAATGACCAGTCGGTAACCAATACGTCGGAAAGTTACCACCCGAAAACCTACCGTCGATAAAGAAGAAACTACAAAATACAATCTGAGCGATTACCCTGAGTCGGTAATGCAGAACACTCTCTTAACGATGTGCTCCAAAACCCCCCTTACTTAACTACTTATATTAGTTTTTTATGAATAATAATATAACGACAGTGAATTGAACGCTCATATTAATTAGGGAAATCCTTCGTGTGTTACTTTAGATAATAAAAAAAAAATTGTTCCGGTACGATCATTTTTTCGACCAATTTCCCTGCCACATACACTCATCCATTCACGGACGTCCAGAAAAAATTATGTTAAATGTTATTATTTACTATGTTAAACAAAAAAATTGTTATTGAAATATATTTTATGTGCCTGACAAATTATTCGACTTGATATAAGTGTACTCATATTAACCTGTAAGTGCGATATAAATAACAAAAAATCAATTTCAGTTTCGAGAAAACTGCTTTTTTCGAAATGTCGAGAGTAGAGCACAACCTCAACGCTTCGCTTATGAGGCGTGCAATATATGTTTCATAATAAATGACTAATTTGCATAATTAATCGTGATCATAATTTTGCCGTAAAAGTGCAAAAATTCAAGAATTTATGTTAAGATCAACTTTAAATCCCATGTAATTTAAATGGAAAATGCATCATCCTTGGGGCAAGGGTTGTTATGAAAATTTAGAATGGTCTAATATTTTGTTTCAGATGATTAAATTAAAATTTAGGGGGCGTCGCAACAAAAATAATCAATTTCGTAAATAACGAACACCCTATTAACTATAAGCACAACTTAAACCACGAATAACTCTCAAAGGAATGATTTTATCGAAAAATTATAAGAGAGCTTTTTTGTAGAGCATTCAATTCCCTATCAGAATATGCATCGATAATAGTCGTAGTGGTATTTTTTTCAGAGGAATAAAATTAATAAGAAAAAGTTGCAAATTCCCATGTTATTTAAATGGGAAATGTAACTCGATTAGAGCAAGGTTTAATTCGGTAATTTAGAGCTTATTTATGTAGGATATTTTTTTTTAGGTCAAAAACTAAAAATCCAGGGGGCGTCCGCAAAAAAAAAATCAACTTGGTAAATAACGGACACCCTAAT
>CAJNRD030001120.1:6948121-6971170 GCA_905319865.3 Cotesia congregata
CAGACTACCTTAGCATCGTCTTGAAGAATTCCTGTGATGGTCCTCTGCAAGGCTTGGCCTTTGTCAGCACTTTTCCTTGACAACATGATCAGCATATCTCCGGTCATCGTCCTGCGGATCTTCTCGACGGTATTGCGAACCTGGTCTGCTGGGACATCACGCTTTATGCGGCGCAATATCTCGGCATACTTCTCTTTTTCGGCCGGACGGATTATCAGCGCGTCAGGTCTGATCCATTTGCGCGATTTTTTCCGCTTAGGTTCCGGTCGTGGCTCCTTCGGTAATTGCTTTGAGAGGTGATCTTGCTCCTGCCTTCTCTTCTTCGATTCTACTTTTTGCCACGAGTCTACCTCCTTATTTTTGGCACTCCGTGCCGCTACTTCTTTCGGAGGACTTGGTTGTGTGTGTGTGTGTGTGTGTGTGTGTGTGTGTGTGTGTGTGTGTGTGTGTGTGTGTGTGTGTATGTGTGTGTGTGTGTGTGCGTGTGCGTGTGTGTGTGTGTGTGGGGGGGGGGGGAATCCTTTTTACGGATTCTAGGCATAGCTGTTTGGCCTGGATGTATGGTGACTCGACGCAGCGTCATACTAAAACTCGACGCTAACGCCCCTACCCACTAAACCCTAAACCCCTTTCCTCTTTACTCTAATCCCTCATGGGAACCGCCGTTAGGCATTACTTCGTTGGGGGAGGACATAGCTACTGATCTTCCTTCTGGTAGCTAAGGTGTTATTTTACCTTTCTTCTAGTTGTTGTCATTTGCTTTTGTTCTTTTGATGGAACGCAAGTGTATAAGGACAAGTCTTCTGTTGCAAATGTGCTGATGGCATTCCAGGAGGCTCTTGATTACAACATTGCTTCTATTACTGTCTCTGGTTGAATCTTCTGGTGTAGGATACTTTCGAGTAGATCACGCTGAAGATTAAATCGTGGACACTCAAAGAAAACATGCTCCGCATTTCCAATAACTCCAGGGCAGGACTGGCAATCTGGGGAATTATCGTGTTGAAAACGGTGTAGATAAGCCTGGAATCAACCATGCCCTGATAACATCCAAGGTCCTCCACGGGAGTTACATTTTGGCATACCCTAGTGTAAAATAGTAGTTGACCTCACCGTGACTCCGGTTCAGCCAAACATCAATCCGTGGTATGAGACGGTGCGTCCACCTGCCTTTCTCTGCAGTATCCCATTGGAGCTGCCAACGTGCAATGCTCTCCAGCCGTTCTTCCATCTTGAGTTCTTCAGCATTCAGTGTGGTTGATACCTTTTGATGGTAAAGGTTCCGTCTTTCTTCAGCTAGAACTCTAGAGGGGCAGAGTTCCGGAAATGACACACACTGCTTCTTCAGATACTGTGCGGACGGCGCTTGCAACACATAGGGCACTGATACGATAGATTGGTCCTGCCTTTCTCCATGAATCTTGCTTCTATAGTGCGTCAGCCCAAATGGATATTCCATAGGTGAGCACCGATGTGACTACCGATGACAATAATAGCCTTCTGCTCTGCATTGGGACTCCGACGTTCGGCATCAATGGTGCGAGACTTGCTCTCACTACTGATGCTTTAGTACCGACGTGTTCCACTTGCTGCTTGAAGTTGAGTCGAGCGTCAAGCATCACTCCCAGATATCGTATATAAGGTTGTGATGTTATTTTTTGTTCGCCAACATTCAGCTTGATGGTCTCTATCACTTTTCTGCTAGTAATAAGCACTGCTTCGGTTTTGTGCTTAGCCAGTTGGAGGTTTATTGCATCCGTCCATCGGTTCACTCGCTCAAATGTGATGTCAAACAAGTTGCGAATTTCGTCAAGGTGTTTTGCGACAATCACTACGGCTACATCGTCCGCGTATGCTACGAATTTGACGCATCTTAGGATTTTCAGTCTCAATAGTCCGTCATACATGATATTCCATAACAGTCGGCCAAGAACAGAGCCCTGCGGAACACCACCGGTAGTATCATATTCTTTAGGACCGTTTTTCGTGTCGTATTTTTGCATTCTATCTGTAAGGTAGCTAGTCACTATTCTGCGCAGATATGCTGGAACGTTCTTCTCTTCAAGAGCTGGCATGATGCAGTCCCAGTTAGCAGAGTTGAAGGCATTCTTAATGTCTAAGGCTGCTACCAGGCAATACTCCTTTGTACCACCCTTCCATCTAGTTCCTGCGATTGCCTCCTTGGCCGTATTAACAACCAGGTTGATTGCATCCAGGGTTGATCGTCCTTTCCGAAATCTATACTGGGTGTCTGCCAGGAGTGGGTCAACTACTGCATCTATCCGTTGATTAATTATACGCTCAAATATCTTATCCGCCGTATTTAGTCTGCAGAGTAGCCGGTAAGATGACGGTTCTTCTGGTGGTTTCTTCCCTTTAGGTAATAGTACCAATCGTTTCTGTTTCCATTTACGAGAGAAAGTCCTCTTTTTGAGGCATGCGTTGTAGACGTCTAAAAATAATGTTGGTTCTGCCTTTATGATAGTCTTCAAGGCTATATTAGGGATTCCGTCTAATCCCGGTGCTTTATTATTTCCTACACGGTTGCAGGCCTCCAGCAATTCTTCTTCAGTGACAAGTGGAATGTCGTCTAGTTCGCCTGGCGCTCACTGATAATCGAAATTGTGTTGCTGTGAAAACAATGCAGTGACAATTTTCTGAAGGAGTTGAGGACACGTAGGTGACTGTATTTGTTGTTTTTTCAGGTGGGTCATGACCACCTTATAAGGCCTACCCCACACGTCTTTGTCCACCTCGTATATGAGCTCTTTCCAGCATCTTTTTTTGCACTCTTTGATGGCCTTATTCAGTTCACGACGAGCTTTTTTGTACTCTGCGATCAGCACTACAGAATTAGGTCGTTGGTAGCCACGCTGAGACATTTTTCTCTTTCTATAACACTCTTTACAGAGGTTGCTGTTGTGATCGTTCCACCAGTGCACCACAGGTCTTGAAATGATGCCATGTTTACGAGGCATACTGGCATCACAGGCTTGTTTTACTCTCATCATCAGGTCCTTAGTCTGATGTGTGTGTGTGTTTTTTTTCTCTTAGGGGGGGGGGGATCCTTTTTACGAATTCCAGGCATAGCTGTTTGGCCTGGATATGTGGTGACTTGACGCAGTGTCATACTAAAACTCGACGCTAACGCCCCTACCCACTAAACCCTAAACCCCTTTTTTCTTCTTTCCTCTTATACCCAACGATACGACCTTAAGGTATTACTTCGCAGGGGGAAGATTTAGCTGCCGCTCTTCCTTCTGGTGGCTAAGGTGTCATCTCTACCTTCTTTCTAGATTCTGTCTTTTGCTCTTTTTCTCTCGATGGAACGCAGCTCTGTAAGCACTTTTGTGGCAAAGGTGCTTGTGGCGTTCCAGGCAGCTTCTGAGGACAGCATTGCTTCTACTATTGTCTCTGGTTGGATACTCTTGTTCAGGATTTTCTCTAGTTCCTCGCGCTGTGGATTAAAACGAAGACACACAAAAAACACGTTTTTGACGTCTTCAGCGACACCTGGGCAGGACGGGCACTCTGGAGAGTCATCGTGCTTAAAGCGGTGTGGATACTCTCGAAAACACCCGTGTCTCGACAACATCTGCGTAAGATAGTAATTGACCTCGCCACACTTTCGGTTCAGCCAAACGTCGATCTTTGGTATTAGACGATGCGTCTATCTCTCCTTTTCTGCAGCAACCCATTGGAGCTACCATCAGCGTATGCTGTTCTGCCGTTCTTCCGCTCTGAGCTTTTCAGCGCTCAGTGTAGTTGTCGTCTTTCGATAGTAAAGCTGCTGTCTTTCCTCAGCTAGGACTCTGAGATGCAGAGTCGAATACTGTGCGGAAGGCACTGGCTACTCTTAAGGCACTCAGTCGGCATATTGGTCCAGCCTTTCTCCATGATTCTTGCGCCTCGAGAGTGTTGGCCCAAATGGATATTCCATATGTGACGACCGATGTGACTACAGATGATAACAGTAGTCTGCTCTGCTTTGGCCCACCAACGTTGGGCATCAGTCGCGCTAGGCTACCTCTCACTACTGACGCTTTGGCACTGACGTGTTCCACCTGCTGCTTGAAATTGAGTCAGGCATCAAGCATCACTCCCAAATATCGGATATAAGGTTGCGATGTGTTTTCATGTTCACCGACATCCAGCTTGATAGTTTCCATTATTTTTCTGCTCGTTATAAGTACTGCTTCTGTTTTATACTTGTCTAGTTCCAAGTTGATCATCTCCATCCATAGATTAATCCGGCTAAATGTGATATCGAAGGCCAGATTTATCTCTTCCAGTTGTTTCGCGACAATCACTACGGCTACATCATCGGCATATGCAACAAGCTTGACCTCTGATGGCAACGCGATTCTCAGGAGGCCATCATACATGATATTCTATAACAAAGGACCCGAAACTGAGCCCTGTGGTACTCCTCCGGTTATTTCGTTCTCCTTTGGACCACTTTTTGTGTCGTATTTAAGAACTTGGTTTGTGAAGTAGTTTGCTACCATTCAACGCAGGTATTCTGGTACTTCTTTATCTTCTAGGGCCCGCATAATGCAGTTCCAGTTAGCGGAATTGGAGGCATTCTTGATGTCCAGGGCAGCCACCAAACAATACTTTTTCGTACCACGCCTCCATCAACTTCCAGCAATTGCATTCTTAGCTGTATTGACAACCAGGTTGATTGCATCGAGAGTTGATCGTCCTTACCGGAAACCATATTGGTTGTTTGCGAAAAGTGGATCCATAATTGCTTCAATCCTTTGATGGATTATACGCTCTAATATCTTACCCGCCGTGTCTAACATACAGAGTGGGCGGTAAGATGATGGTTCTTCCGGTGGCTTTTTTCCTTTCGGAAGCAAGACTAGTCTCTGTTGCTTCCACCTTCTAGAAAAGGTCCCTTCTTTGAGACACGTATCGTAGGTTTCTAGGAATAGTGCTGGCGCTGCTTTAATAGCTGTTTTTAATGCAATGTTTGGGATTCCATCCAATCCTGGCGCCTAATTATTCCCTACACGATTACATGCCTCCATCAGTTCATCCAGAGTGATTGCTGGAATATCTTCAGGGTTAACATTCAGGGTTAAGTTGCTCACATGGGTAGGTAAACTCACGGTGTCGTGGAAACAGCGTGGAGACGATCTTCTCTAGAAGCTGAGGACACGTAGGTAACGGCATTGGCTGGTTTTTTAGATGGGTCATGACCACCTTATACGGTCTGCCCCATGGATATTTTTCTACCTCTTCGACGAGTTTCTTCCAGCAACGTTTTTTGCTATCTTTTATGGCCTTGTTCAATTCTCGACCGGCTTTTTTGTACTCTGTTTTTTCGACCGGCTTTTTTGTACTCTTTTTTGTCTTCTTCTTTTAAAACACTCTTTACGAAGGACACTGATATAGTCGTTCCACCAGTGTACTTGAGGTCTTTGATTTAGGCAACGTTTACATGGAATACAGGCGTCGCAAGCCTATGCGATTCCCTTCATCAGTTCTGTGCTCCTTTCTTCTGCGTCTTCAGCGGTGATCGGATCACTATTCAAAGCTATTTCCAGTGCACCTGGGTCGAAAGACTTCACTTTATACCCAACGGTATTAGATTGCATATTCGGTCTTCTCGTATTCTGGTCGTGTGATATTTCCCAGACAATAGCATTGTGGTCACTGGCCATGTAGATATCCATCACTTTCCACTAGTAGTTCCCTCTGATGAGGTTGCTGCCAACGAAAGTGAGATCTACGATGGAAGTCGCATCACCTTTGGTGTACGTTGGCGTGTCACCATTGTTTAGTAGGACTACATCTAGCGAAGCAAAGGCCTCAAGTAATGCTTCACCTCACGCATTAGTCTTCTTGCTGCCCCAGTCCACCGCCCAGGAGTTGAAGTCCCCAGCTATTGCTACTGGGTAATGCTGCTTTGCGTCCTCGGTCAGTCGATCCAGGAAGTCAGTAAAAGCGTCAATGGAGAGGCTAGGTGGTGCATAGCTGCTATAAAAACGGATGCCGTTAACTGATGCTGTTACAAAGCGAGTGCTACCACTGTTCACTTCACTCTGGAAAGGATGCCTACCACAGGACCGGATGACAGCTTTGGTAGTACTGTCAGATTCCCAGGGTTGGGTACTCAGATATATGTATAGCTCTGCTATCATTACTAAATCTAACTCTAGTTCTCTTGCTGTCTGCATAAGCAAATCATGTGCAGCTTCGCAATGGTTTAGGTTCAGCTGCAATATCTTAATGTTCTTTTGCTTGTCATCTTCTGAAGTGCCTCTTTGAATACCGGAAACTTGTATGTACCGGCACAATGAAAAGCGTTCTCTGTGCTTTGATCCGCGCATAGTACACATTTTGCTGTATTTTTGCATTCAGCAATCTTGTGTCCCTCTTGTCCGCACCTGATGCATAGCGTAGACCGATCTGCCTTGCTTTTTCACTCGGATCCATTGTGCCCGAGTGATAGTGTGAGTGAGTGTGTGATTATAGTTGTTAAAATTGTTTGTTAATAAATTTTGGTAACGTTGTTAAATCAAAATTTATTTCTTTCAGATCACCTTCCTCACCCTCTCTCCCTGTAGATAACCTCAGCTCTGGTTCCGGTTCTAGGAACCGTGATTAAAAATCCTGGTGGCGCTCTTTTGTTCATTAATTTAGAGTCTTTTTGTTTAGTGTAATATTTTAATTAATTTAATTAAGGGACCAAATGAACAGTTAATAAAACTGTTACAAATTAACAGGAAACAAACAATAGTAGAAACGGGCTTCATGCCCAACAAGCAGAGATTGAAGCAAGCGCTGAAATGAAGAGAACGCAAGCGCTGGAGCGCCTTGAAAAGCTGACCATTGAGCTGCAAAAGACGAGAAGAGTGGGACTGAGCAATAGTAGGGAAGCTAGCGTGCGCGCGCCGCTGCGAGAGAGAGAGAACGAAAGTTAGTTCGCCAGCCGCCGCTAGGCGTCGCAATTTAGCTCGTGCCGTCCCGAGGCAGAGTGGCTCGCCGAGTACTTGACTGCGATTTTCTCGCCCGGTTTAGTCAATCTTACTTGAGCTGTGAAGTGAAGTGTATCTCGCTGAGCTAACTTAGAGTGTCGAGAATCGACGGAGACAGGTATTGTGCTCCAGTATTCCATCACTCTTTTTGATCGCCCAACGCCCATGTGTGTTCTGATTGTGGGTATTCCCTACGATCGGACATACACCCTAGTAGACGAGATTACTGAGGAGAGCGGTATTACGTTCACCGAGGTAATACTCATTTATCGTATAGTAGCTGGAGATTACGGTCCAGGTGTCTAAAACCTGAAGTAAATACCTGAAGAATAAAAACCGGAAGTCTAGAGAAGTTGGAGATCGGTTTACAAAAAAACTGGCCACGCTAGATTAAGGCCATTTTAGGAGGGTACCCACCACTTTTTTTAAAAGTAAAATGGCGCCGCCTGGTGGCCAGTCCGGGTGCTAAAAAAGTCACTAGCACGTGAAAATTTTATAAATTAAATAAAAAATATAAATAATTATTAAATATTAAAAAAATTAATACTAAAAATAATAAAAAAAATTGCTTTATATTTTGAAATAAAAAAAAATACATAACATTGACAGAATTATTTATATCAACGATAAGCAGTTGTGGTGACCTTGAACTGTCAATGCCGTATTTATTTTTATGATATTATTAAAAAATAATGAAGCGATTGATAAAAAAACATCAACGTAGCTCGAATTCTCCAAAAATTGAAAATATATAAGAAATAACTTACAATTATTATCCCGACACAGATGGATGTAGCTTAAAAAATAAATTTCATGTTTCCATTTTACATTTAGTAACTTTTATATGACAGCTGTAAGCAATATGCTCGCAATCGTTCGGCGCATGCCCGATGCATAACTGTCGTAGAGGGAAAAATTAAATTAAATAGATTGTTTTATTTTTCATATAAATGCAAATATCTCAGAAAATACGCAAAATTAGCCGAGACATGCTGTGAATGAAATGTACAGAATTAAATTACAAACAAAATGAGCCAAACTCGAAATCTCTACGATCAATAGTTTACGAAACATTAATTTTTTAATAAAAAAAAAAACGTGGTTCCGCTCAAGCGCTTATAAACAAATAGCTCTAACTACGCGAAAAATCAATTGATTTACATTTTTTTTTCAAATTGTAGATTTTGTTGTCTTCTATAAGCAAGAAAATCGGCTAAGATCAAAAAAATTTACTTGAATATTTTTTACTTTTTTGAATTTCTACACTAAAAAATAGAATTAGGAAAAAAATTTTTTTTTCCATATCAAAATTTTCCCCGCAACAGAGAATCGATATGAAAAAAAAAATTGTTTTAGTGCAAAAATTTAGTTAGCAAGTTTAAAAAAATATGAGCTCTAGGGGGACTCGGTGTCCGATCCGAGACAGTGCACGAGCGCCATTCTCCTCAAACCGTTGTCAGAGAGAAACGGGGAAAATAATAATAATTTGAGGCAAATAATAACAATAGTAAGCGGCCGCTCAGAAACTCGGAGATTTCTTTTTTGTAATTTTCTCTGTTTTTTTCCAAGTCTTAATTAACTTTCAACAAATCGATCCCATAATATAGGTATCAATCGATTCCGAATTTCATGAATCGTCTAGAAAACCTATCGACAAAAGATCGATTTTTAAAATATTAACTAATTTTTTTTTTTATAATAAAATAAGTTAAACTTTTCAAAAATCAATTTGACAATGTAGGCACCAAACGATTCAGAATTTCATTAATCGTAAAGATATCCTATCGTGCAGAGAACTTATTTTTTTAATTTACCTAATTTTTAAAAAAAATTTTTAGTTAATAATTGAAAATTTGTTTCCACAATGTAGATATCAAACGATTCAGAATTTCATGAATCGTAAAGATATCCTATCGTGTGAATTTTTTTTTTTTTTCGATTTCTCTATTTGTTTAAAAAAATAGTTAGTTAACAATTAAAAATTTGTTTCCACAATGTAGGTATCAAACGTTTCAAAATTTCATGAATCGTAAAGATATCCTATGGTATGAACTTTTTTTTTAAATAATTTCTCTATTTGTTTAAAAAAATAGTTAGTTAACAATTAAAAAATCAATTCCACAATATAGGTGTATCAAACGATTCAGAATTTCATAAATCGTAAAGATATCCTATCGTGCAGAGAACTTATTTTCTTAATTTAACTAATTTTTTAAAAAAATTTTTAGTCAATAATTGAAAATTTGTTTCCACAATGTAGATATCAAACGATTCAGAATTTCATGAATCGTAAAGATATCCTATCGTGTGAATTTTTTTTTTTTTCGATTTCTCTATTTGTTTAAAAAAATAGTTAGTTAACAATTAAAAATTTGATTCCACAATGTAGGTATCAAACGTTTCAAAATTTCATGAATCGTAAAGATATCCTATGGTGTGAACTTTTTTTTTAAATAATTTCTCTATTCGTTTAAAAAGGACTTCCGTTTCCGGTGTAATTGTGATTAGAGGTGTTTTTATAAGTGGTTAACAAAAGTGAAAAATAAAATCAGCGAGTAAAAAATTTTTTAAACCGTAAGGGTAAATAACATAAAAAATTTCGTCTTAGAAAGAGATAATAGTCTTGAAAGGGATTTAAGAGGTAAAGTGATACTAAGGGTGTAATTAAAAAATAGTGCTAGGTAAGGTTAGGATTCCACCTAAGGGAAGGGGTTAGAGGGGCAGAGGGGTCTGGAAAGGAGGAACAGGCAGGTGTCGCCGTTCTGGCGAATAGAGGAATTAAGCTAAACCGATAAAAAACGAGTAGGAAAGGTAGGATACGCAGAATAGGGTAATGCAGTTTGGCAGTGAGGGAAAAGTAGCGGGAAATTCAAACTGGTTTCAGGGGAATTTCAGTCTGGGGAGGACGTCCAGTACAGGGGACATTGAGAGTCTAGAAACAGGGGCTAAAAGAAAAGATAGAGAGCAAGAGGGAGAGGGAAATTACGCAAAAGATAAAGGTGATAGGGGTATAATAAAGAAAAGCAGGCTACAGGTCGGACAAGGTACTAAAAAGAAGGTATTGGGAATGGGGGAAATGGAAACGCTCATGAAAGAACTGGAGGACCTGGACAACAGGATTAAATAGGAATGTAAAAAGGTCAGTGACGAAGTAGGAGCTCTAAGAGAAGAAGGTAAAAAGGAAAGAGAGGAAATGAAGAAGTGGTGGGAAGATGAGAAGAAGTACATGAGAGAAAAGATTGAGGGTTTAGAAGAAAGAATCAACAAATTGGAAATGGACAATAGGATGGTAGAAGTAGAAGGGAGAGGAAGTGATCAGACCTTTGGAATGAACATGGGGATCAAGTTAGAATTGTGGGATAGTTATTTCAAAGAGACCTTCAGTGGAGTCGACGAGAGGTGCAGGTGGGATGGCTTATCATCGGAAATAAGTCAGGAAGAAGAAGAGATGGAGGATATAGATTGGGAAGAAGCGAATGGAATAATTAACAACCTTAAAGAAAACAAAGCAATAGGAGGGGACGGAATTCCAAACGAAGTATGGAAATATGGAGGAGTGAAACTTAAATCAGATTTATAGAAATTGTGCCAAAGGGTCTGGCGGGGGGAGGGGTGGCCAGAAGACTGGAATGATGGAACTGTGGTACCAGTTAAGAAAAAGGGTGTGGGAAATGAGACAAGTGACTACCGAGGGATAACTATTACACAGACTGGGTATAAGATTTATGTAGGAGTTCTAGAGAGGAGGTTGAGGAATGAAGTAGAAAGGAAACGGCTACTACCTAACTCTCAAGCTGGATTCAGAAAAGGAAGAGGGACACTGGATAACATATACGCTCTGAATTATTTGATTAACCGTGAAATATATAAAGATAAAGGGAAAGTAGTGGTGCTGTTCGTTGATTTCAAAGCTGCTTTTGACTCGGTAGACAGGAGGGAACTGGTGGAAGGAATAAGGAAAAGAGGGGTGAGCCCAGGTATGGTGAGAAGGTGCGAGGATGTTCTGAAAGAAACGAAAGGAAGGGTTAAGGTAGGGAAGTACCTGGGGGAGAACTTTTGGACAACAAAAGGAGTAAGACAGGGGTGCCCACTAAGTCCACTATTGTTCGTACTCTTTCTTGCTGATCTAGACGAGGAGTTAAGAAAAAGAAGATGGGGTGGTGTGGAGTTGAAAGGAGGGGAAAAAATTTACTCTCTTGCATATGCGGACGACATCGCGCTTCTGGCTAAGGACGAAGATGAGATGAAAGGATTAATGAGGACTCTAGAAAGATATGTGGAAAAGAAAAAACTGGAAGTAAACGTGAGCAAACCAAAGGTGATGAGATGTAGAAAAGGGGGTGGTAGGAAAAGAAAGGTGTTTTGGAACTGGAGAGGGAAAGAAGTCGAAGAAGTTGATAGATATTTGTACCTAGGATACGTGGTGAGAGCAAACGGGCAACAAGATGCGCACATAAGAGAGAGGGTAGCAAAAGGAGCTAGAATAATGGGACAGGTATGGGGAATAGGTAAAGGGATTGGGCAAGAAGAGTTTGGCTGTTCGACAAGCTAGTCTGGCCTGTAATGAGTTACGGGGTGGAGATATGGGGATGGAAGGCAAGAGAAGAACTAGAAAAGATTCACGACAAATACCTTAGGTGGGTTCTGGGTGTCTCAAGGAACGTGGCTTGATATTTGATAAGAGAAGAGCTGAAAAGGGATAGGTTGGAAGGAAAAGCAGGTATTAGAGCATGGAAATATGAAAAAAGAATCGAGAAGGGTGGAGGAGGGGAAATTGTAAGGAGGTGTAGACAAGAAATAAAGAAGAGAGTCCTTGCTGGAAGAGAATTCTTCGGGTGGGAAGAAGAAAGAAAAGAATACTTTGAGAAAAGAGGTTGGTATCTTACGGAGGTAGAAAGAAAATGGGAAAATGGTTTGATGAGAGGGGAAGATCTAATGTATATTGAAAGACGGAAGCAAGAAAAAGAGAGATGGGAGAGAATTGTAGTGTCGGAAAGCAACAGTGAGTATAGATTTATAAACGTTAAAGGAATTCCAGGTTACTTAAAGAAGGGGTGGAATGAGGACAGGTGGGGAAGAGTAGTAAAGGCTAGACTAGGGGATTTCCTAAAGGGGGCAAAGTACTGGGAGGTAGCTGACAACAGGTTATGTAAGGTCTGCGGACAGGATGAGGAGACATGGGAGCATGTCTGGGAGATATGTTCAGGACTGGGAATAGAAAAGGGGTGGCAGGAGATGAGATCTAAGGTATTAGGAGGGGAAGGTGAAGGGAAGAGGTGGATAGCTGAGTTAGAAAAGCAAAGGGGTAGTGCAAAGGCAGAGTAACTTTCTGATCAGTAGTTTGTAATAGGAATTCAAAAGATCTGTTTTTGATATTAGAAAAAAAGCACGGAAACGGAAGTCAAAAGGATGTGTGAGGAGAGATGTGGAATGTGTGAGTATAGCGGTTTTTTCTTGGCTAAGGCTTTCTTTTTCCGCTGGATGATGTGAAGGACTAAAAATTATGGTTAAATGAAATTATGGATTTGGATTAAAGTTGCTTAGTATTGTATATTGTTAATGCATTGTATTGATTAGCATAAGGCACAGATTGTATTTGAAGGCTGTAAATATTATTTTATAAGTTTTTTATATTTTAGAATAAAAATTTTCTCATCTTCTGTAAGACTATTAAGACTATTTTATGTACCAAGGAAAGGAAGTCTATTGTACCCCGTATTTCGGGCAATAAAGATTTATTATACTATTCGTTTAAAAAAATAGTTAGTTAACAATTAAAATATCAATTCCACAATATAGGTGTATCAATCGATTCGAAATTTTATGAATCGTAAAGATATCCAATCGTGTGAACTTTTTTTTTTAATATTTCTATTTGTTTAAAAAAATAGTTAGTTAACAATTAAAAAATCGATTCGGCAATATAGGTATGAATTGATTCCAAATTTCCAAATGAGTAAATCAACTTTCAGAAAATTGATTTTTTTCATGAAGAGCTCAAAAACTTCGTAGGTGCAATTTTAGGCACCCAAGTATTAACGGAATTAGCGGGAAGTTGCAGAGATGGCCTTTAGGGTCAACCGTTTTCCTAATTTTTAACTTCCTGCTAAAAATCTCAGATTTTCAAAAATCGAGAAGTTATTGTTTTCACCCCGTTTTGCAAAAATCGAGGATTCATCAGATCTCGACGTTTTAAGGTCATAGGAAGCTTCCCTGACGACCCCCGCGGTGGTGTCTGTATGTCTGTATGTATGTATGTCTGTATGTATGTCAGTATGTATGTATATATGTATGTGTGTGTGTGTTTTTCCCCCTTAGGGGGAAGGGGGAAGGGGGGAATCCTTTTTACGAATTCTAGGCGTAGCTGTTTGGCCTGGATATGTGGCAACTCAACGCAGCGTCATACTAAAACTCGACGCTAACGCCCCTACCCACTAAATCCTAAACCCCTTCCCGCTTTCCTCTAATCCCTCATGGAAACCGCCGTTAGGCATTACTTCGTGGAGGGAGGATATAGCGACTGCTCTTCCTTCTTGTAACTAAGGTATTATTTTACCTTTCTTCTAGTTGTTGTCATTTGCTCTTTTTCTTTCGATGGAACGAAAGTCTATAAGGACTTCTGTTGCAAACGTGTTTGCGGCGTTCCAGGCAGCCTCTGATGACAGCATTGCTTCTACTATTGTCTCTGGTTGGATTTTCTTTTTCAGGATCATCTCCAGCTCATCGCGCTGTGGGTAAAATCGTGGGCACTCAAAGAAAACGTGCTCCGCGTCTTCATTGATCCCTGGGCAGGACGGGCACTCCGGTGAATCATCATGCTTGATGCGGTGAAGATACGTCCGAAAACATCCATGACCTGACAACATCTATGTCAGATAGTAATTTACCTCGCCATAACTCCGGTTTATCCAAACGTCGATTTTCGGTATGAGACGGTGTGTCCATCTTCCTGTTGTCGCGGCGTCCCACTGCGATTGCCATCGTGCGATGCTGTTGCAACGTGGCCAGTTGGCTCACATTAGGCTAACACCAATTGACAACCTGGTGCAAATATCATCAGCAGATAAAATGTAAAATCTGATTAGAAATTAGGCGATAATCGAAATTAGTACGAAAATCATTTGAGAGTGGCGCTAGAGCGTCTCCCCATTACTCAGTGTTAATTAATGTACGCGGAAGCCGCGTGCATTCAGGCTTTGTTCAACCCCCAACATGTATACTTCTGTAATTGATATATTTCTTCAAATATAAGTAATTATTTTTAGCGTGTTACAACGTAATGTTCGGTAATTCATTTACACCGTTTATTAAATATTAACGGCATTTTAATCTACAATAGTGCGATACGACTCTGATTATTAGTTAACAAGAAGTATGTCGTACATTGATTAAATAATTACGACGCATATACAAGATAAAGTCGCTTGGCATGTCGTGTACTCAAGAGGTCTCAAGTAGTCAGTCATTTTGTTGAGGAAAGCGTCGTTCCATTGTTCGAGGAAGATCCTGGTTGTTGGTCACCTCGATTATTCGTCTGTTTCTGATCCAGTAACCGGCCGAGCTGCAGCCACGCGGAATCTACCACCGCTGGACAACGTTAAAGCACACCGAAGTGGTAGTAGTACCTGTTGTAAGTCAGGTGGTATATTGGTAAGAATTGGACGCGGTATTGAACTTACTTTGAGCTGTATTTTTCAATACTTGTATTTGACGACCATTTAGCTCTCTTTTTCCAATTAAGCGATCAGCGGAGCAGTACGCGGTAAAGGTTAATTTTGTATCGGAGCTGAACTCACTTTTCAACGAGTATCGCCACCCACGATTTGCCCTGGACGATATTCTTTACGCGAATTAAATCAATTTAGCTATTTGTAGCTTTGAAAGCTATCGGCTTGGTCCGCCGTAAAATCTAAAGCTACAGGCATCTGGAGCAGCATCGACTCTTATAAGCTACGGCTTCGAGTTGGTTACACTCCGGGTGTAACGGGCGTGTCTTTTTGGCCCAGTTCGTAGAATTTATTAAACTAAAATTTAGATAATTCATTTCGTAATTAATTAATACATTAAATTAACTTAAATAATTTATTTTGTAATGTAAAAATTGTTGTCTCTACGAACAGTCGAGACCAGCCACGTTTCACTGTTCTGCCGTTCTTCAGCTCTGAGTTCCTCGGCACTTAGTGTGGTTGACCTCTTTCGTTGGTAAACGTTCCGTCTTTCCTCAGCTAGAACTCTGAGTGGCAGAGTTCCGGAAATGACACACACTGCTACTTCTGATATCGTGCGGAATGCACTGGCTAGTCTTACAGCGCTCAGTCGATATACTGGTCCAGCTTTTCTCCATGATTCTTGCAACTTCATCGCGTCTGCCCAAATGGATATTCCATATGTGAGCACCAATGTGACAACTAATGATAGTAGTAGTCTCCTGCTCTGCTTTGGGCCTTCGACGTTCGGCATCAGTCGTGCGAGACTAGCCCTCACTACTGACGCTTTGGCACTGACGTGTTCCACTTGCTGTTTAAAGTTGAGACGGGAATCAAGCATCACTCCCAAATATCGGATGTAAGGTTGTGATGTGATTTCTTGTTCGCCAAATTTCAGCTTGATGGTCTCTAACACTTTTCTGCTGGATATAAGCACTGCCTCAGTTTTGTGTGTAGCCAGATGCAGGTTTACCGTATTCATCCACTGATGGACTCGCTCGAAGGTGATGTCAAACATGTTGTTAATTTCGTCAAGGTGTTTAGCGACGATCACTACGGCTACGTCGTTTGCATATGCTACGAGTTTTATACTTCTTGGCAATTTCAATCTCAATAGGCCATCGTACATGATATTCCACAGCAGTGGACCAAGTATAGAGCCTTGGGGTACACCTCCGGTAATATCGTACTCTTTTGGACCATTCTTCGTGTCGTATTTAAGAACTCTATCGGTGAAATAGCTGGCCACTATTCTACACAGGTATTCTGGAACGTTTTTCTCTCGAAGAGCTTGCATGATGCAGTTCCAGTTGGCGGAATTGAAGGCGTTATTAATGTCTAATGCCGTCACCAGGCAATACTTCTTTGTGCCACCTTTCCATCTGGTTCCTGCGATCGCTTCTTTAGCCGTGCTAACAACCAGATTGATCGCGTCCAGGGTTGATCGTCCTTTCCGGAATCCATACTGGTTGTCTGCCAGAAGTGGGTCGACTACTGCATCTATTCGTTGATGAATTATGCGCCCAAATATCTTACCCGCCGTATCTAGCATGCAAAGTGGTCGGTAAGATGACGGTTCTTCTGGTGGTTTCTTCTCTTTAGGTAACAGTACCTGTAAATTATCTTATCATTAAATTTTATTTTTGCTGGATCAGGATGTTGAAAAGAATTTATTGATTCACTTAAATTCGTGTTTTATCGTTTATTATATAAAATATCACAGTTTAAAATTATTGAACACATGAACTCTTAATATCTATTAACAAAGTAATTTAATTTAACTAATTAATTATCTAAACATGAATAGTATTTTTGTTATTATTATTTAATCAAAATATGTAATTATTTGGACACGAGTACTGTTATTATTATTGAATTAGAAATATGAGTTATGAGTTATTAATACACGTGGCATCAAATACCAATAATAATATTAAATTTGTTCTGAGCGATGATAATTATGTAATTTAACAATATCAAATTGTTGAGTTTATTACACGAGTTTAATTAATTGATTTATGTCGCAATAACCACTATTGATGACGCGACAATATTTATTACGAGCGATGATACGAGTGATGAGCACAGAGAGAAGTTTGGATGCTAACAGAACTTATCAGCATTCACACGAGCATATGGGTCGAGTACCTAGAGATTAATAGATTATTGGCATACCGAGCAATTGGTGACATCACCTCAGTCAAGTATGACAACAACTTGCACTGATGAGAAAATATAACTTGATGAGTCATGCATGTTTTAATACTGAATATTATTTAATCTCCCATGAATGCTGATTGTACATGTAGAAATGATCAATACGGTATGTAAGTGATCCCGAAATACCGGCATAATAACAATTGAGAGGTTACGAAGGCAAAAGTTATGAATGATCGTTATTTAACAGGTTGTAATATGAGATATATTGAAATATATGAAGAAAAATAATACCTGAATTACCAATTATGTAGAACTTCTTGGTAAAACACTACATGTAATGAGTTGAGCACGATTGATTAGTAAATGATTTTTGATATACACAATGCACGTGTTGTTGAGTACAGCGTGTGGGTTTGTTATGGCGGTTGGCGCGCAAGCAGCTGTTGACTTCGGGAAGTGACTTGCAGAGTGCGCGTCAGTCGCCGCATCTCTGGTGAGGTTGAATGCGAACTTACCACATGTTCTGGCGCGAACATGTGGTATTTACGCAACAGTACTAATCGTTGCTGTTTCCACTTACGAGGAAAAGTCCCCTCCTTGAGACATGCATTATAAGCGTCTAGGAATAATATTGGAGCTGCCTTTATGATGGTTTTCAAGGCTTAATTAGGGATTCCGTCTAATCCCGGCGCTTTATTATTCCCTACACGGTTACAAGCCTCCAGCAGTTCTTCTTCAGTGACAGGTGGGATGTCGTCCAATTCGCCTGGCGCCAACCGGTAATCGTAGTTGCGTTGCTGTGGAAACAGTGCAGTGACGATTTTCAGAAGAAGTTAAGGACACGTAGGTGATGGCATTTGTTGTTTTTTCAGGTGGGTCATAACCACCTTATAAGGCCTACCCCACACGTCTTTATTCACCTCGTATATAAGCTCTTTCCAGCATCTTCTTTTGCTCTCTTTGATGGCTTTATTCAGTTCACGACGCGCCTTTTTGTACTTTGCGATCAGCTCCACTGAGTTGGGCCGTTGATAGCTGCGCTGAGAGATTCTTCTTTTCTTATGACACTGTTTACGGAGGACGCTGATGTGGTCGTTCCACCAATGCACCGAAGGTCTCGAATTTATGCTTTGTTTGCGAGGCATACTGGCATCACAAGCATGTGTTATTCTCCTCATCAGGTCCTTAGTCTGTTCTTCTGCACATCCAGTGTTGATCGGATCACCATCGAGGGCTATTAGTAATGCTTCTGGGTCAAAAGATTTTACCTTCCAACCAACGATGTTAGACTGCTTGACTGGTCTCTTGGGGTTCTGGTCGCTTGATATTTTCCAGAATATCGCATGATGGTCGCTGGCAGTGTAGATGTCCAACACTTTCCAGTTGCAGTCGCCTCTGGCAAGGCTATTACTGACAAAAGTGAGGTTGAAACGGGGTACCACCGCTCTCTTGGTCGCCTCTTAATTTATTTAAGGCGCCACTGGATTTTTCCCACAGTATCCATAAAATGGCCCAGAACAAGGAGTGAAGACTCAGGGTCGTAGAGATTGTCAGGAAGGATACAGAAATTATAATCAGAAATTCATTTTTACAACTCATCCACAGATTCGGTAGAATCTGGCGCCAAGGTCCGTTCAAAAATCCCGTTGTAAACGGAGCGCCAGACTACCGACTGTGTTTACTGTAAGCAGAACGGTTTTTTGAGGTTGCGAATTTAAATTAATTCTACAGACCTTTTTTTCCTTCAATAATACTCTATAATAATACCTTATGTGTTATATTATCAATATTAATTAATAATGCTTATTAAAAATAATGAATTCTATTTAAAATTAATTAAATTCACTAGCACAAACTATAGCGACCCAGATTTTTAGATTCTGACTTTTTTCTTATGGAGAAAGTGACATGCCACAGACTAAATAATTCGAGAATGCATGGTTATCCTTCTATAGATGGGAAAATGGAGTTCACGGATGCTGAAAAAAAAAAAAAAATTTTTTTTTCTTCTTTCTTTCACAATTCTCTTTCTTAAGTTACAAGAAGGAAGAAGTAAAAGAAAAACTCACCGATTAGAAGCTTGGGACGAGCCTAGAAGGTCACGTGCAAGTTCTAGAAGAAACCGCTGAACCTGACGATAGTCCGCTGGAGTAAGCTCCACTTTGGCAACAACGGAATCCCATAATGGCCGCAGAAATCGGGGAAGAAGTGGCCGGACCAGAGCCAAAATTTTACCGAGAAGTTCGAGAGCATCCGAATACGAGTCGGCGGGAAGCGAAGCAAGGTCAATCAAGTAAGAGATTAGTCTTAAGGTGACCTAGAAAATAATGACATGTAAATAGAAATGAAGTAGAATCTTTTTCTGCACAAGAGTAAAAGAACTTACCGGGAGAGTCAAGCATCGAACATACAAAATAAACCGCATCGTGGGAATAAATTGGACCTCGACCCATCCGTCATCATCTTCAAAATCTGCAGCCGAGCGACGTGACGCTAAAAAGACATGAAAAGATAGCGAAATTTTCGTTCTTAACGGACCTTTTTTTTATATAATATATTAGACTCACCCATTATGCAAAAATAATTTGCAGAAATCGAAGAAGAAAAATATAAGTAGATGAATTTTCTTCTTCCTTTCTTAAAATATCACCTTTTATCACTTGAACACACCTATAAATAATAAATTTCGTGTCACTCAATGCACTTAATTACACCTAAGTCTTTCTCAAATCGATTCGATTACAAAAATATTTAAACAAAGACATTTTTTTTTTTTCAAAAGAAAATTCAAACAAAATAAAAGATATTTAAATGAGTATACGTTTACGACGGTAGACGGGTGATAAATGATAAATTTCGGCAATCAAACGATATGCAGACACAGTAAGTAGATTTTAATTAATAATCAATTAAGCCAAGAATCGTCTGCTCAGAGATACAATTAAACAAGTAAATTTATAAAAAAAGATATTTTCAGTGATTTTAATTATAACAATAAATTAATTAAGTATAGGAAAGGGAATAGATACAAAAAAAGACTTTAAGTTGTAGGAGATTTATTTGAATAAACGGAGCATGCGCATTAGCCACTTGACAAAGCATAGACATACATCCACACGCTAGCCACCACGACAAGAAACTCAATAGTAATTTAATCAAAGTATGAATTCAAAAAAAAAAAGAGAGGAGAAGAAAAGTTAAAATCTTTCATTCTTTTTTCTCTTTTCAAAATTTTTTGTATTATTTTTTTTTAATAAAGCATTTTAAGCCATTAAAAATTCAAAAGAAATGTGCGATGCTGCCTGCGCGCTCGTTCAGGAGAAACGTATATAGATATAGATCGCGCATGCTAAACGTATTATTAACATACCATACGAAAACGCACATAAGATAGTCATGTACATACACTTACCTCATATTACACACCTAATTCACATAATTCAGTTAGATAACACTTATGAAAAATATTCCAGAATTCAGAGAATAATTTTAGGAGTGATTCTAAACCTTATGCTTCTTATAGAAAAATTTTCACTTATTTTCCTCAATCGAAATATAAAATTTTTTTTAATTCTCTCTAATATCTAAAATTTTTTTTTGTGGAAAATTAAAGTCAATTGAGAATTGTGGGAGGAACAACTTTTACACAAACTCATTGGATAACACATATGTATGTATATATTTTGCATAATCAAAAAAAACAGAGAGACAAAAACAATATTTTTTTATACACATACACGAAAAGTTTCACAATCTCTTTATTGGAGTCATTCCTCACTAGGTTTCACCATGTCTAAAAGATCATAACCCAACGCGACTATTAAGGAAGCGTCGTGAGGGTAGCGATAAGGTGCGTTAATACAGCTTGAGGACTCTCCTAGAGAAAGGTACCGACGGACCCTTCGGAAACGAGCAGTATTATACTCGTGAATCATTCCTCTGAGGACGACGGGCATGGGAAGCCCCGAAATGTGGCGGAACTCCACCAGGAGAGAAACCCCCTTCTCAGGGTTCGGATCATCAGCAACCAAAGATTTTAAGATGTTACACATTCTTAAAATTTCCTGGAAAATAAAAACTCAAAATTAGCCTATAATGATAATTTTAAATTAAGAAGATATCATTTTTATAATAACTTACCCCGTTAGTCACCTCAGATTCACGCAAACAGCGAAGGAAATGGGGAGTTGAAAAATAAATCGACATACTGTATAAAATTTTTTTTTGGGAAAATTCTTCGGAATTTCTTTTCTCACTCACTTATTTAATCGTCACAAGTAGAGATGTGATCACTCGGAGCGGGATAAGTATTCTAATTAAGTAAACGTAAGTAAGACCACGGGGTCCAGCATAGATAAAGTACTTAAAAGACATTGTCATCAGTCTGGAGAAGATGCAAAGAAATAATTCTCTCTTTGTATTCTCATATTTCGTGAGAAATAAATTACGGTAGGATATGTACTCAGTCGTTGGAAAAATGATTAAGATTTAAGAGTAATATTTTATCATAATATGGTTATATTAATTAATAACAATAGTTGGTAGATTCAAAAAAAAAAGAGAGAGAGAAAATTGTTTTATATATGCATTCATTAGTATTATAATTAATAATTCTCATTTTTCTCATAATTAATAATTTTAAGAATAATTAGATAAGAAATTCGAAAATTGTCGTTTCATGCCTAATGGTATCATTCATCAAAGAAAAGTAGAGGAAATCCTGTCGATCCAGAGAAAAATATACAATTTTTTTTTTGTAAATTAATGCCATACAAAAATTTTGCAGAATGAGTAAAACAATGAAAAGATTGTTACCAGTGATACTGCTGATCGTCCAGACAACACAGGCATTAATAGGATATGATTGCGGAGGAATTTCAATGAACGTGACAACGATGTCAGCAGTTACAGTAGGAGAGTGCAACATTCCCCTCAAGAACCGAGAGAAGAAGCTGTAACTCTACAATTGCTGCAGCTAGCGGAATTCGGAAATATTGAGGTGCGGGAGTGTAGAGTAGAAGTGAATCGAGTGATAACGTATTGCGGATATTGGTATCATACTTTCGCGGTAACAAATGGAAGACAAGAGTACATTTATGAACTTGACTACAGACAGTGCAAAAAGTTACAAGAAGACGGGAGTTTAAGAATGGGTGATTCAGGTTTTATAGAAGGAGTAAAAAGGAATAGTACGGATTTTCGGACAATAATGTTAGCAGGAAAAACAACAGTGGATGGAAAATGTACGGGAGTTTCATACAGCGATCCATTTGGCACCTGGGATGGAGTTATCGTAGAGGCGACCGTAAAAATCACAATCAAGAATTATTTTGCAACCATCGAACGAGCCAGCAACAGGATAATTTTAGGAAGCGGATCAAGATGCGACTGGGCGGAAGGAGAGTGCATCGACCAGGGAATTACGTATTTTTGGAAGTTATCAGGGATGATTCCTGTACGGCAAATCATCTCACACTATACGAGGGTCCAGGACTAATTTTATCGGGTGAACCAGGAGAACCCGAAATTTATACGTTAAACACAGAGGAGACCACCTTTGCGTTATCAAAGAAAATGGAAAAAGAAGTTGCGGCTACAAATTAATACAAACAGAGCACCCGAAATTACTAATCAGAATAATTAAACCAGGAGAACGGGAAACGAAAACACGACCAGTCGCGACGCAGGATTTGGATATTTTCACATACATAAATTCAAAATTTATATATGTAGAAAAACACATCAAACGCCAAATGAAAGCTCTGTACAGAGATATATTGCTACACAAATGTGAAGTGGAAAGGCAAGTAATTTCCAATGCACTCATGTTTTCAGGACTAACGCCAGAAGAATTCGCTTACGCTATAATGAAGAGCCCAGGATATTACGCTAGTCTCGCCGGAGAAATAATATATTTAATAAAATGTGTAGCTGTGGAAGTGACATTAAGAAAGACACAGGATTGCTATCAAGAACTACCGGTAAAATATAAAAACGAGAGCTGGTTTCTAACTCAAAGGAGGAATGGAGGAACAACGGTGGATTGCAATCAACTGTTGGCAGTAGGATACGAAATAGACGGGGCATGGATTATAATGAAACCCGAATTCGAAGATACCGTCAGACCACAAACATTAAGTCCATTAACAACACCAACTTGGAACTATGAAGATCTGAAACAGCTGGCAACGAGT
>CAJNRD030001120.1:6978316-7024119 GCA_905319865.3 Cotesia congregata
TTCAACAACACACACACACACACACACACACACACACACACACACACACACACACACACACACACACACATCCAAACACATTTTAATTTCATTCAATGCTATTTCGATCCCGCGGGCTGCCGTTCAAGTCAGCTTATCAGTCTACGTCTCCCATCTCGCTCGCACCGTTCCTTACTACTCACCGTTCCGCTGCCTTACCGCTATAGTTCGCACCTGATTGGCTACTGTGTTTAATTAGTTATTAATTATCTATGGGTCTGATTAAAAAATGGCTGAGGACTTTTCACCCCGCCTGCTCAATTTACTGGTTATCCATTCGAAAAGAGTTAGAAATACTCGTAATTCAATTAGCAACGCAAGTGCAATAGTACAAAAGAATAATAATTGTTAATTACAATGGCAAACTCTGGTAAATTGAGCGAAAGCACAATAGGCTTCTGGCAGTAATAGGCGGCAAGAGGCCTATGGCAATAAGAATAAGAATCTAAGCGCCAACAGCATGGTTACACGCGCTTATATAGCTTCCGCGGCCATGCTGTTGTACTGTACGAATACGCCCGAGGTTACCTGAGCCTAGACGATGGCCAGCATCGTAACAATATATATATATATATATATATATAAATCTCGTGTCACAATGTTTGTCCTCAATGGAATCCTAATCGACTATTAAATGCAGAAATAAACACAGTAGATCAATTAATAGCATTCTTAAATTTAAATTATCGTCATAGCAAACAAGTTTCTGTTTGGCTGGATGAATTTAACCAATTTAAACAAAAACCTAACGAACGTGTTATGGACTTTCATTTTAGAGTAGATGAACATTTGAGAAAAACATTAGCAGAAATAGACGATTCAACGGGTATAAACAAAAATGAAAAGAAAATATTAGCTTCAGAAATGGCAATCCAAACCTTTCTGGCCGGATTGTTCCCACAAATAGCAATATACCTGCGTCAAGCAGAGTACGTAGACCTTCAGACCGCTGCTAAAGCAGTATCAGATACGGAAAAGATATTAGAGTCAATGAGTAATATAAATAACATGTTTAAAACTTTTAACAATACAGACTGTCACGCAATACATAATAATCAAACTACAGATCAAACAAACAGTTCACAAAATAATAAACAAAACGCCCAAACAAATTCAAACGGGACAAATAAATATTGCGATTTTTGTAAGAGAAATAATCATAATAGACAAGATTGTAGATATTTAAAGAGCGAAAATTCTAAAAATAATAATAACAATAATAATTACAACAGAAATAACAAAAATAATAACTATAACAGAAATAATAATAAAAACAATTCTAATTCCAACGGTAATTACTATAAAAATAAAAATAATAATGATAATAATAGTAGTCAAACGCAATGTGATTACTGTAAAAATTTCGGGCACCGAAAAAGAATGTCGTAAGAGAAGTTATGACCTAGGTAAACAAGCTGGACTTCAAGCAGCACAGAGAAACGGACAAACGTTTTCCTCTCCAGGCACATCAGGGGGAAACGCGTTACCCCAGCAGTGCCAGAACCAAAATTAAAAATAAGAAAGCCTTCAAAAACATATTTCGTAGGCGCAATGTCATCGGATTACAAGCCTACATCCATAATGATTAAATCAAAAGATATAATTTCAAGTTACGGAAAAATTTTAATAGATACTGGGTGTAATTTAAATTTAATCAAATATAGCGAAGTCAAAAATAAAAATTTAATCGATGATTCATTTTGTTACAATTTAAACGGAGTTTCAGAAGCAATTACACTCGGTAGAATACAAATTCAAATTTTTAATAAAAACACATATTTTCATGTAATCTCAGATGATTTTCCTTGAGATTACACAGGCATAATCGGTATGGAATTTTTACGCGAACAAGGCAGCATAATCGATTTGGTTCAAAATACAGTAACTTTCACAAAATTATTTAGAAATCTCATTAACAGAAGGACAGTATTTTGTCTTAAAACCTAGAACTAAAACAGCAATGTTTGTTCGAGTAGATAACAATCTTAGTGAAGGATACGTGCCTCGTATAGATTTAGGTGACGGTATTTTTGCTGGAGAAGCAATAGTTAGTAATCGTAATGGTATAGCTCATTTGTATGCAATAAATACTCTTAGTAAAAGTGTCAAAGTAAAAGTGCCAATAATCTCCTTGTATAGGTGAAGATAAAATAGTAGCAGCAGCCTCTCGTGTACTAAATAAACACGAGAAAAATTACTCTACAACAGAAAAAGAGATGGTTGCAGCTCTATTCGGTATGAAAACTTTTAGGCCTTATATTTACGGTAAAGAATTCACTCTCGTTACTGACCACAGACCTTTAGTGTGGGTAAGCTCAATGAATGACCCAACATCTCGTGTAATGAGATGGCGAGAACGTCTTAAAGAATTCGAATATACTGTATTATACAAAGCAGGTAGGAAAAATACAAATGCCGACGCCTTGTCTCGTAATCTGGTACCAGAAAAACGCGAAGTTTATCCAATAAAATTTAAATGGCGACCCACGGGCAAACCGAGAATCGCGAGACTCAGAACAACCGATACATCAGGTTCTGAGATCAAAATTACAAAAAAACCGAAAGTGGCTATCCACTCAGAAACAAATAATTCGGACAAAAATTCAAAAATAAATTCAAAAACTAAAAATAAATTTTCAAAAATCGTTACTAATTCAGTCGACGGGATTAGCAATACGAATTCAAAAATTTCACCTGATGAAAGCACTCAGGCGGCGGGGTTATGCGACTCAGTCGAAAGGACCTCATTAACTGGCAAAAAGAACCAGGAGGCTAATAAAATCGCGGTTTCACCTGATGAAAGCACTCAGGCGGCGAGATCAAACGACCCAGTCGAAAGGCAAAAATCTGACAAAAAGATTCAGATAGCTAATGCGTTCGTTCATAAAAATTCAAATAAAAATTCTTATCCTGAAACAGATATTCAGGCGGTTGAGCCATGCGCCTCAGTCGAAATACCTTCGGAAATACGTGATGAAAATAGGAGTAGCTACCCTATAAATCAACGGTCATTTTCAAAGGGATCAAATAAAGTTAGGACTAGTGAAAACTCCGATCAAAACGAAAAACGGTTTATTTCACACCCTATCAATAAATCAAATAACAAAAACAAAAACATAAATTCAAAATTAAATTTAGCAAATACAGATAACAAAATGAATTCAGACATAAATAAAAATTCATCAAATAATAATAATCCAAATGATAAATCAAATAATGATTTAAAATCATCAAATACAGAAAATAAATTTAGCATGGTAGGTAATGTAAGCAATTTACCTGACTATTCTGGTCCTGAATCATCATCATCAGTATCGGGTAATGTAATTGACGCATTAACGTTAAGAAAGAAACTCATTAGAAATAATGAAGTTTTATTATCAGACGAAGAATCAGACATGACTGACTTCGACTTATCATACATAAATAAAGATTCAAATAAATCTTCAAATAAAAATAATTCACAAAAACAAAATCCATTATCCAAAAATTCCCAAACACAAAAAACCAAAAACACAAAAATCACAGAACCTACATTACAACCTACAGAAAACACAGACATACCAACGACATCTACACAATTTACTCCAAACGTAAATACAAAAATTAAAAATAATAAATTCAAAAATAGATTTATTCCTCTTCAATATAAGAGAACACAAAAGTTCGTGGATTTTACACCGTCTCCAATATTGCGTACGCGTAAAAGAATTAATAAAAATATTAGTAAAACGACGTTTAGAATTATCGATACTTCAGATGACGAATCAAATACTGAAGAATCAGAAATCGTAGAATCTAAAATATATTCAAATAATTCAAACGATATAAGTTCAGAATCTCCTATAGAAACAATTCCAATTTCTCAAAGAACACCGAATAAATTAATTAAACATAAATTAGAAGATATGGGAAGTGCCATACCGTGGTCCTCAGACGCAGGTGGCGATCACCCTCAACATATAACAGTTAAAGCTATTATTAATAATAATAATGATAATAATATGTCTACGGAAGACATACAAGAAATTTCAAACGCGACACAGTCAATGACAGTAGATCCATCTGTTGAACAATTACCTTCAACACTTATTACACAGACAGAAAATAAAATAACAGACAAACAAATAGACATTAACAAAGACGATAGAAAAGAGATAGTTCAAACGGTAAAGACTAATGACCTTCCGCCGTTACGCAGGTCAACGAGACAACGAAAACCGAAAACATGTGCGTGTGGATCAGACAATACAAACACACATACACACACACATAAACATACACCAAAAATGATACAGACTCTTTCAAAGAAAATTCAAAATAAATCATTTAACAATAAAATTACAAAAAGACAAAAAAACATTAAATTACCAGACATAATGGTAACGTTAAAAGCACTCAAAAATAATAATAATAATAACGGTAATTCAAATACAAATAAAATTCAGAAAACAAAAAGAAAATTATCAACAATAGCTGAAAATAATATCGCTAATAATAAAAACATAAATTCCTTAATCCCACTAAATTCCAAAAAAGATTCAAATTCACAAAAAACGAGCCAAGCTCAAAATCAAATAAATTTCGATCGTATCGACGTACAAACAGATTCCAAAAATCCTAATTTACCCACTCCAGATACAGAAAATCCCGAAAAAGATAATACAACATTAAACGAAACTCAAAACAATTCAAATCAAACAATAAACGCTTCACACATAGACGATTCCGACGATGACAGACAAAATGACGATAATAGTAACCGAATAAATTCGCAACAATTAGATCCTCATACAAAAAAGACTAATAATATAAATAATGCAGTAGCATTGGGTGGTGAAATTAACAATGATCAACCTAATGGCAGCGATAATGATCGATCTAGTGATGACAATAACGATCAACCTAGTGACGATAATAACGCTCGACCTATAGACAACGACAACGATCCGCCTGACGACAATAATGACGATTCACCCGAAGATGATAATGATTCGGATGATAATTCAACAGACTCAGATTTTTCGAACATTTCAGACGATTTTAGTAACGAAAATATATTAGAAACAAAAGATAATTTAGAAATGCAGAAAAATAGTTATTTATGTTTTATAAATGCAGACGGTACAGTACATAGCGATATCGGTAAGAAACTTATAGAATTGGGATATTTAAATAAATTAAAGCCAAATAGTACATATAAATTGGGTGATATAATTAAAATGGGTACTTCTAGAAACAAGGTAATCGCTTTAGTAACACAAAGTAATAGCAAAGATAATCCGACAGAATTAGACTATTTAAAATCTTTCAAAAATTTAAAGACTTATCTACTAAATAATAATATTAAAACAATTAGCGTTTCACAAGGTCGAAGTAACTTGAATGAAACCGTTTGGTCTAAAATAAAAAGTATTACCACTAAAATTTTTGCAGGAACAGAAATTAAATTCACAATTTGTAGAGATTTAATTATAATACCTCCGGTGGAAGACAGATATAAAATCATGTTAGAAAATCATGAAACTCTAATGGTAGGTCATAAAGGAGTGACAAAGACATACAATAGAATTAGACAGAGATATTTTTGGGATAATATAAAAATTCAGGTAGAAGACTTTGTACGCAAATGCATAAGTTGTCAGAAAAAGAAATTAGTAAGAATAAAAACAAAACAGCCGATGATAATTACAGATACATCAGCACAAATTTGGGATAAATTAGCATTAGATATAGTAGTTCCGAATAAAACGTCAGCAAATGGTTATTCTTATATTCTAACCATGCAGGACGATCTTTCAAAATTTTGCTTCGCGATACCGCTAGTAACAATGACTGCTAAAGATATTGCAGAAGCCTTAGTAGAACATTTTATCTGTAAATTTGGATGTCCTAAAGTTATTTTAACCGATCAAGGTCAAGCTTTTATAGGAAAAGTTATGACTTGTTTAGCAAAAACATTTAAAATCAAACAAATAAAAACAACTGCGTTTAGACCACAAGCAAACGGTGGTCTAGAACGAAGTCATCAAGTTCTAACAGATTATATCAAACATTACACAACTAAAAATGATTGGGACCGATGGTTACCACAAGCGACATTAGCATACAATACTAGTGTACACGAAGGTACAAAATTTACACCTTATAAATTAGTGTTTGGAAAAGAAGCTCGTTTACCGTCAGAATTCTCTTATCTAGACGACATACCTACGTACGCTGACTATGTCAAAAATCACGCAACGAGACTGTTAGAAACTCAAAAAGAAGCTAGAGAAAACCTAGAAAAAGCAAAACAAAAATCAAAAATTCGATATGATAAAAATATACATCCAATAAATTTTAAAATAGGTCAAAACATTTATTTAGTCAAAAATCAGAAGACGGGTAAATTTGATGATAATTATTTAGGTCCATATAAAATTACCGAAATATTCCCAGACAAAAACGATATAGAAATAGAAGTAACACGGGGAAAAAGAAAAATAGTCCATTGCGACAGAGCAAAAATCGCACATTAATAAAAAAGCGATAATTAGGGCAATTAGTAAAGAAGAAATTACCAAAGATACATTTCTCTTACAGGTAACAATGGACAGAGTCAAAGTTTTGACAATCTTATTGATGCTAGCCACAACAACAAATGCATTCATTGCATATGATTGCGGCGCGGCAGCGACAAATTTTACTACATTATCATTAGTCAACATAAAAGAATGCGAAAAGCCAATAACCACACCCAACATAACAAAAACTAACATTCAACTCATACAAACAGTAGAATATTCGCACACTAGAATAATTCAATGTAAAATCGAAATTAAAAGATCGATTTACTATTGCGGTTCTTGGAGTCATGTCGCGACAGTAGCAAATCCACACATAGAATACATAGAAGAAATATCAAGACCTTACTGTCAAGATATACATAAAACTCGGACACATTTTATGTACGACACAGCAATTCGCGACATACAGCCTAACGGAACGACAACAAGATCGATACTCTTCGCGGGAAAAGCAGATAACTCCGGAAACTGTGAAGGAGGAAAATATTAGGATCCTTACGGGACATATTCAGATGTAGTTGTACAAGGACAAATAAAAATAACAATCCGTGATTACTTAGTTCCAATAAACTTCAAAGAAAACAGTGTAATTTTGAAGTCGGGAATAAGATGCTGGTATGGATCAGAAAAATGTTTAGACGCCGAAGGCGGCTATACATTTTGGGACATCATAAAGAAAGACGACTGCGAAACAGAACGATTCAAAGTAATTTATCAAGGTCAAGCTCAAAGAATTAGAGATAGTTCGGGAAATAAAACCGACGAATTTTTCGCAGTAACATCAAATCAAATAACGTTTGCTCTAACAAAACAAGAGACACTCTCAGTATGCGGTCACAAATTTTTACGCACAGAAGAACCTAGATTATTCATAATAGAAAGTAACGACAACGATTTTCTACTAAAGAAATCAGAATTGACAACAACCGACATGGACATATTTGCATATGTAAATTCAAAAGTAGTTTATTTGGAAAAACATTTAAGAAAGGAAATTGTAGCTAGTTATAATAACGCTATTAAACAACAATGTGAATTAGAAAAAATAGTGTTACGAAATTCTTTAGCTTTAGCATCAATAGCACCTGCAGAATTTGCATTTCAATTTATGAAAGAGCAAGGATATATGGCCAGCGTCACAGGTGAGGTCATCAGAATATCAAAAAGCGTACCAGTCGAAGTCAAAACAAGGAAGACAGAAGAATGTTACCAAGAACTACCTGTTACATTAGGAAACGGAAGTTTTTTCATGTTACCTAGAACGCACCTGCTTGTGAAGACAGGAAATCAAATCGACTGCAACACATTGACGCCTACTGTATTTAACATCAATAATGCTTGGTACCAAATTCTACCGCAACTGACGCCAACTACAGAACCAGAAGAAATCAGCCCAAGTACAAAAGCAACTTGGAAATACACCGCACCAGAATATTTAGCTAAAAGTGGACTGTACTCAAACGAAGATCTGAGTAAGTTAAGAGAAGCAATGATGTTTCCAGTAGAAAGATCTGCAGTAGTAAATACGATAGCCAGAGGAGCAACAGGCAGACAAATCAATATCCAAGGAATCAATATAAATAGATTCATCGATGAAGTTAATATAGAAAACAAAATTAAAAATACGCTAGCAAAATTACATGGAATTTTTACCGTCATTGGAGACTACAGTTCAACTATAATCGCAGGCTGTATCATAATAAACGCCTTCAAATTTGCGGCCGACACAGTAATACACGCATTGGCGCTACACTCTGTTTTTGGATGGAGCCTATGGTTATTAGGATCCATGTGGGACTCATTAACAAACTTTTTGCTACATTCAAAAGAGAAGTATGAAAAAGAAAAGGAACAAACCACTAGCAGCCATGAGATGTCAAAAGTAACCACAGTCGACATAGAAGAAAAAGACCCAGAAGAAGAACATCTAATGACGCCAAAACCCAGAACAAGAGAATCGGGAACAGATAGAGTTGACAGCAAACAAACTGACCAATTAAGTAAACGAAAATTATTTCCATAAATTCAAAATTTTTTTTTCTCTCTTGATATTCTTTTTTTTCTCTCTCCACTCTCAATGGATATAATGAATAAAAAAAAAAAAAAGAATAATAGCAATAATAAATAATGTACGATGTTGAATACAAAATTTTTCTAAATAAATAATTATACCGTATAAATAGATTAATAAATAAAATTAAATAAAATTAACCATTATATTACTCAATGCGTACATGATACATTTATTTACATTAAATAGACAATTAATCTATCAAAATAGATAACTTTAACGATTTATAAATATTTCCAATCAAAAATTAATGTCGACAGATATAAATAAAATATTTCATGTCCAAACTCCAAAAACACAAATTTTTTTTGTTCTCAAAATAGTGCAAAATAACTGACAAAATTTTTTTTCTCTCTCAAATTTCCATTAAAAAGAAGTTTTAAAGATAAATAAAAAAAAAAAAAATAATTAACATAAAAACTTAATAAAATTATAAACTAAAAATAAAATTAAATAAATAAATAAAAATACAATGAAAATTTTTAAATTTAATTTTCTTTTATTGAGAACAAGCCCTAGCGAATACAAGCTAATAAAATTTTTTATATATAATTTCAATACAAAATATTCATTTTTTTATACGGGCTATTTATGTGTTCATCCGCTTATAAGTCGTAAACGGAGAGAAGACCTTGAGGGTGAGTCCAAGCAGGGTAGAACCAATCCTCAGTAGGATGAGGACAAACACCAAATTTCCCCTCATGTATCCAGCGAATCCCAAGGTAATCAAAATCGTCCAACTGAGAACAGGTCAAGTCCAGACCATCGTGAAACCATTGACACTTATTTCGCGCCTTCTCGGCGCGACGACGTCGAATCGTGTCTATAGACACATATCCCTGCAGTTTTAATGGCTCAAAAGACTGAAACAAGCAAAATAAGTAAAAATTAATAGATAAGTAATAATGTTCGATAAAAATCAATAAAATTATACGCAAAATACTTACAAAGCTGACGCGAATAATCGACACGTCGTATAGCCGAACAAGACGACCAATTACGACCCCCAGTTGATGGACCGAACATAAACGGGTAAGGTACCTGCCGCACAACTCGCGACCAAAATCAGACAAGTCTCTGAGAATGGCCAACCAAGAAAACACGTCAAAATGACCCTGAAAAATAAACATTTTTTTTTAGAAAATTTTTTTTTCTCAAATACAGAATTAATTTAAAAATCAAATAAATAAATAAACCAACAAGACTACTTACTCTAGAAGGACAAGAGACACAACGACGGACGCACATGTTGCTTGAAGAATTTCTTTTAACTTCACAGACAGACAAAGAAAAGTACACGAGACGACCTCGACAGAAGTACTTAATAAAGTAATTTAGTAATTAAGAAACTGAAAAGACGTTAGACTGCGAGAAAAGCCCCACCATCGAAAATACATCCCCATTCAGGCAATGCGCAAATATAGTAAAAACGACACCAACTACAGAAACCAATGCATAACATTATGCGCAGTAACTACCCCACTCTTACGTACAAATTTTAACGCTTCCCTCAAATAAAATTTTTCTTATGACAAAAAGAAAAAGACAAACAATAAATAATTTTTCTTATATATACAAAAATATTAAATAAACAATGAAATATCGAACATAAAGCTAATTAATAGCAAAGAGCGATTAATTTAACAAATCATATAACGCAAAAAAAAAAAAAAAAAAAAAAAAAAAAAAAGCGAAACTTTTTTTTTGTCTGAAAATCCCAACAAATCATTTTTTTTCACTATTATTTTTTTTTATGTAAAAATTACAGCATACATACATGAGCATACCTACGTGAATGAATATTTCTTAAATTTAACGATAAAAATTACAAAAGAATTGGCAACTACAAACACGTGGTGACAAATTTTTTTTCTCTCAAAAACCCTTTCCTTTCGAATACATAAATAAAATTTTTTTTAAATTAAACATACACAAAATACCAAAATCAATTTAGAAACAATTATATTACGAGTCTCGTTCTTCGAGATTACATCGTAGTACCGCTACTTTGACTAGTTCTAACCACACGTTTTAGAGTATAAATTGAAAAATTTCGGCTTCCCGCCGCCTGATCCTACGTCACACTCTAGCGGCTAATTGTCATAACGTTCTTTGTGCTAGACAAAATCACATGTTTGAGAATTTTATTTATTTTATATATTAATTTTTATTCACGATTTACTGGCCTATATTGTTTTTTTGGATCAAGAAAAATTTTTTACCAGTATCAAGATAATGGGTAAAGATAAAAAACGAAGCAGAGAAAGAGATGAGAATGACAATTGTGAGAAGCGGATTCGGTTTAGAGAGAGTAGTGCAATGTCTCTCAGACACAGTTATGAAAGCATTCGAAAAAGGTAAACTAAATTTTACTATTATAAATTTATCTCTAAGATAACACGACGTCAGGACTCGATAAGATGAGACCTTGACGGGCGTTCTGGCTGGTGAATTTTGCACGTAGGAGGCAATAACAACCAGTGCAATAAACGTCCATCTGGCATTATGGGAAAAATTAATTGATTAAATTTTTCTTGCAGATGGAATTCGGGTCGATTCTGATAAAGAAAATGAAACCGTCAATCCTCAAGTAGAGAATCCCGCGTTGAAAGAGCAAAAGTCTGTCTCGGACTCAGACAAGCTCGTTGACGAGCTTGCGCAGATGCAGGCTGAGGATGGGACTCAAGTAGTAGCTGATACAGAGTCTACTGAGACAACTGAGTCTAAGAAATTAGATGACGAGGTAGAACTGCTCCTGGGAGATGATCCAGGAGTAAAGAAAAAAGAACAAGTGGGGCTGCACGAGAGTTTGGTGTCGCGTTGGTCATCTTGGCTGACTGACGGATTACCGAAAGAGGTTAAAGACAAGGTGTTAGAGAAATATCCGCGTAAGGGAAATATTTCTCTCGAGGCCCCAGAATTAAATGAAGAAATTTCAGCTACATTGAACGAAACGGGCGTCAAGAGAGATCAGCTATTTACCCTAGAACAAAACCTAGGTGGTTCGGCCTTGTCAGCCTTGGGACAAGGCATTACAATGATCATCAGAGATGAAGAAGAACCTCTAGATCGCCTAGAGTTGTTAGAAAAACTAGCGGATGCAGGCAAACTCATGGCACAATTGCACTACCAGGTCTCTTCAGCTAGAAGAGCTTTTATCTCTCCAATATTGACCAAGTCAATGAAAAACTTGTTACAGGCGACCAAGCCTGGGTCTCTTTTGTTTGGAGAGAAGCTAACCGAGAAGATTAAAACCGCAAAGTCTATGGAGAAAATTGGCAAAGAGATCAAGGCGTCTCCTCTTCCTTCGTCCTCTAGTAATAACAAAAAAGTAAGCAACCCAGCGCCGAGACGTACTTTAAACTGGAGAGGCCCATATGCGAGACAGGGGAACTCGTATCAGGGCCCGAAACAGTACCAGACGAAGTTCCTCTCATCTCAGCACAGCAGCAAGAGCACATACAGCAATGCCTCGAAGTCAACCAGCAAGACTCAGCCACCAACGGATGCAGGGAAGAAGAAATAAATAATGAGGTGAGATTAGTTGCAGGAAGGCTCAGTCAGTTTCTTCCACAATGGAAAAAGATCACCAGTGATTCTTTTGTCCTAAATTGTGTAAAAGGATATGAAATTCCTTTTCTTGAAAAACCACCTTGGGCCCTGAGCTTTAATAAAGACTTGCGTTTTTCGTCAGCAGACGAAAGATCTTTAGATAATTAAATAAAGAAGCTAATAGCTATGGGGGCGATAGTTAGATGCGAACCCGTAGAAGACCAATTTTTATCACCGTTTTTTCTTGTTCCAAAACCAAATGGTGCTAAGAGATTCATTTTAAACCTTAAATGCTTAAATCAATTTATAAAAACTACTCATTTTAAAATTGAAGATATGAGAGTAGCCTTAAAATTAATTTATCAAAATTATTTTCTGTGTAACTTGGACTTGAAAGATGCGTATTTTTTGGTAAAAATTGGTCCCCGTAGTCGAAAATTTTTAACCCTTCGGAACAATCGTGTAGAGAGATTCTCTCACACTTTTTTTAAAACTTTTTTTTTTTTCTAAATTCAAATGGAATGACCCCCTGAAATTTTTTTTACCTTTTTAAAATTTAATGCTCTAAATGATACTAATAAAACAAAATTTTTTTTAACTTGAAAAATAGAGAAAAAAAATATTTGTTTATTAACTGTGAGAGATTCTCTCATCGCATGAGTCAAGTCAGGCATAAAAAAAATTGCCGTTCGTATGAGCTCGTTTCATTTCGGCTGTCTCCGTGGTTTCTAGCCGCCATCTTGAATGTATATAGATATACAAATAAACATTGTTCTGAAAGTTGTTTACAAGTGTACTTGTATACCAGTATTTTAATTATAAAAAAAATGTAATAATTAATAATTATTTTAAATATTATCCTAGTTCATAAGTGCTATTATTCATTAAGTGAATAACCACAGTAAGTAAATTTTTAACTTTATGTATTAATAATTTTCGGTCATAAATACATGTGTAACCTCAAAACATTTATAAATCATGAATTATTATTATTCAATTAGCTCAAATATTTTGTTTTGAAAAATTTTGATACTTCTGATAAATAACAAACTTTTAACAAATAATAATAATTTGTCACTATAATCACTTCTTGGCTTTTTATGAAAATCTACTCAAAAATTTTATTTTTTTTTTACATATCAACGGATACAATTTATACATTAAATAACAAATTTTCTATTCTAAATTACCAGGTAAAAATATGGATCAAACAACAGATTCTGGAGACGAAAATGAGACTGGTATCTCTGATCTCGACGAGATGTCTGACGCTGAATCGGAACATAGTAACCACGACTCCAGTACTGAACAATCAGAAAGCGATATTGATGACACAGATGACAATAATAATAGTCCACAGAAGAATGAAATGAAAAATAAAAAATTTGTGCTCGGTACAGATAAAGCTACGAAGTGGTTTCATAATCCGCCTAATCAAAAAGTTCGTACAAAACGACAGAATATTGTTACATGTCTACCTGGAGTTGCAAAATGCGCCAAGGGTGCAAAAACGTCTTTAGATTGCTGGAATCTTTTTATACCTAATGAAACACTTGAGCAAATTGTTGATTATACGAATATTTTCTTGGAAAGTGTACGCTTATCAAAAAAACGTAAAACAGAAATTCAACCAACAACCGTGGATGAAATACGGGCTATGATTGGATTATTGTATCTGATAGGCGTACATAAAGCTTCGCGATTGAATTTAAAAGAGTTGTGGGCAACTGATGGTTCGGCTCCAGATTGTTTCCGTGCAGTGATGTCAAGAACACGATTCTACAATCTCTTGTCAGCATTGAAGTTCGACGATATTCATAATCGTGATGAGCGAAAAAAATTAGATAATTTGGCGCCTATCCGAGAATTTTCGGAAAATTTTATTAAACAATGACAAGAAAATTATACACCAGGTGCTTTCTGAACTATTGATGAAATGCCGCAAGCTTTTCGAGGTTGTTGTAAGTTTCGGCAATATATTGCCAATAAACCGGCAAGATATGGTATAAAAATTTATTCTATGACTGATTCAAAAAATTTTTACACCTACAATATGGAAATTTACTGCGGGAAACAACCATCAGGACCTTACCAAAAGTCTAATTCTGCATTTGATGTTGTTAAACGTCTGACTTCTCCAATATTGAAAACTGGCAGAAATGTCACCTGCGACAATTACTTTACATCTGTACCTCTTGCAAATCATTTGTTAGAAAATAACACAACTCTTGTTGGAACCATACGAAAAAATAAACGTGAAATTCCAAAAAAAATGACTGAAATTAAAACTCGGCCTATTTACAGTAGTAAATTTTTATTTAGTAATACGAGCATGTTAGTGTCATACGTGCCAAAAAAATCAAAGAACGTTCTGATGTACTCTACTCTACACAACTCGACAAAAATTGATAAAGAAACTGGTGAAAAATTGAAGCCAGAAGTGGTAACTTTTTACAACCGTACTAAAGCTGGTGTGGATGTTGTAGACCAGCTGCAGGGTGAGTACGATGTTGCTCGGGACACACGACGCTGGCCGATGGTAATTTTTTATGGTTTTCTCAACATTGCTGGTATCAATGCGAAAATTATTTATGAAGAAAACACTGGTAATAAAATACCTCGGCGAGAATTTTTAAAACAACTTTACTCTCAGCTAGTCCAACCACACTTAGTGAATCGTCTTCAATTACCGAATCTATCACTTGAATTGAGATCAATAATAATAAAAACTGGGAAAATTAAGTCTCCAATGAATCCTCAACGTCCAGAACGTGGATTGTGTTATCAATGCCCTAGAAGGGCGAATAGTTATACAACTAAAAGTTGTACATCCTGTAATGCTCCAATTTGCAATAAGCATACGGTTCGTTATTGCTGTGATTGCCAGTTTAATCTTGTTTCAAGAAACGAATTATAATACTAAAATCAACATGTGATAATTAAAAAATTAATCTTGTCTTTATCGCCAAAAATTAGTAATTAGTTAATGATCAAATGATATTATCGTTGACTAAACATTGATACAATGTGTTACAATATTTTACTTCTAAACTGTTGTAATTACTATGTTAATTAGATTGATCATAAGTATAATATTATTATCAATAAATATAATAAATAATATTTAATATTATATTTTATTTAATATATAACCTAAAATTGTTTAAATATTTTTTAAATTTCGCTCTTGGCGCTTGCGCAATAGGCGTGAGATTTTCTCTCATCACGATAGCAATGACTGTGGTACGGGAGACGTATGTTCTGAAGGGTTAAGATTTAAATTCAAAGACCAGATCTTTGAATTTCAATGTTTACCCTTTGGACCTTGTACAAGCCCGTATGTGTTCACAAAATTATTAAAACCAGTCCTGAACTTTCTTAGAGAAAGAGGATGGTTATCGACAGCGTACCTAGACGATACGCTTTGCATCGGTAAGTCTCTGTCTGAATGTAGGAAAAATGTAGCAGCAACGAGAAAAATTTTCAAAGAGCTTGGATTTATCGTAAATGAAGAGAAAAGTAAACATGAACCAGATTACAAATGTCAGTATTTAGGTTTTATTATAAACTCCAGAGACATGACACTCTCCTTACCTGGGGAAAAAAGTGTAAGTTAATTAAAACAATTCAAGAATTTTTGAGCAAAGATTCTTGTCTCATTAGAGAGATGGCGGGTTTAATCGGAGTACTGGTTGCAGCATGCCCAGGTGTACCGTATGGCATGCTATATACCAAGATGTTAGAGAGAGAAAAAATGAAGACACTAATCCTAAATAATCAAAACTTTGATCGATGTATGATTATTCACTCTCATGTAAAGAAAGATCTTGAGTGGTGGCTGAATAATATTCCAGTAGTAAAAAATCCAATTAGGTCTTTAAATTATAAGTTAGAGATTTTCTCTGATGCATCGCTCACAGGTTGGGGTGCTCACTGCAACGGAGAAAATGCTCATGGATTCTGGTCTCAGAAAGAAAAGAGGTTACATATAAATCAGTTAGAGATTATAGCAGCGTTCCTAGCGCTTAAGTGCTTTGCTAAAGAAGTTCAAAATTGCGAAATTTTGCTTAGAGTTGACAACACCACGGCGATTTCGTACATTAATCGGATGGGTGGGGTACAATACGTAGAACTTCATCAAAGAGCTAAAGATATCTGGACTTGGTGCGAAAAGAGAAAGATCTAGATTTTCGCTTCTTACATTCCCTCACGAGAAAACACAGACGCAGACAGGAAATCTAGGAGAGTCAATATAGATACTGAATGGAAATTACGGGCCCCCTTTTTTCAAACCATAATAGAAAAATGGGGGTTACCAGAAATAGACTTGTTCGCATCAAGAAGTAATGCTAAGACCGAAATTTTCTGCGCCTGGAAACGGGATCCAGAAGCTCGTTACATTGATTCTTTTACTATAGATTGGAGTAGATATTTTTTTTTATGCTTTCCCACCCTTCGCGATGGTTGCCAAAGTATTGCAAAAAATTATTTCAGATAAAGCTCAGGGAATAGTGGTTCCCCATTGGCCTACTCAGCCTTGGTTTCCCTTATTTAAGTCAATACTATCAGAAAAACCGCTGCATTTCTCGCCTTCACCTAATTTACTGTTATCTCCTTGCAGGTCTCTAATCCATCCGTTAGCGAATCATCTTTCCCTGGTTGCAGGGAAGCTCTCCGGCGCTCGTATCAACAAAAACTGATACCAACGGAAGCAGTAGAAATTTTAATTTCTTCTCTAACAGATTCTACCCTCAAACAGTACAATGTAGCTCTTAAGAACTGGTGGAGTTATTGTCAGAGTACCAACAGAGATCCTTTACAACCAGACATCTACCTAGTACTAAAATATTTAACCTTTCGATTCAATCAAGATGCATCATATGGTACGCTTAACTCAGAAAGATCACCGATTAATCTTATAAGCACGATAGACTTGGGTAGCGATCCTTCAATCAGTCGTTTTTTCAAAGGAGTGTTTAAGAACAGACCACCCAAGCCTAAATATGACACCACCTGGAACACGGAGGCAGTCTTGAACTGGGTAGAAGCACTGGGACCATTGAAAACCCTGAACCTAAAAACTCTCACCTTTAAGTTGGTATCTTTATTGGCCTTGGCTACAGCGCATAGGGTTCAGACATTGTCCTTAATCAAATTAAGCGACATGATAATCTCAAAAACCAATGTCATTTTAAAAGTGTCTGATCAGATTAAAACATCTAGAGTCGGGGCTGCTCAACCTTCCTTTAATCTACCATTTTTTAAAGAGCGAAAGAGCGCTTGCGTCGCTACGGTATTGTTAGAATACTTAAAAAGAATCAAAGATCTGAGAGGGAAAGAGGTCTACCTGTTTATTACATTTAAGAGGCCCTACCGTAGGGCAACTTCCCAATCAATAAGCCGCTGGATAAGGTGCTGTCTTGTGGAAGCTGGGATAGATCCTAAGTACACTGCTCACAGTACCAGACAAGCAGCCACGTCTGCTGCAGAGGCAAAAGGTTTAGATGTAAGCATCATAAAGAGTACAGCAGGATGGTCAGCCAGCTCACAGGTGTTCGCTAAGTTCTACAAACGTCCAATAGAACCAAGAAGAGAGTCGTTTGTAGAGGTGCTATTTGATCAACAAAGTCGATGAGGCTTATATTAAGTTAAGATTTGAAAATTAATATTATTATGGTATTAAGTTCTGTAACAGGTAATTAATAAAAAGTAAGTTGGTTTGCTCTAAACATCTACGATATAATCTCGAAGAACGAGACTCGTAATATAATTAAAAATCAAACGAACTTACCTTAAGTGATGTTCGATTGTAATTATATAAGAGTCTCGTTCGAGATGGTTACATCCCACCCAAAAAAGAAATTTTTTATTTTTCTCCTAAAAAATTTCTTCCCATCCCTAAATTAAAGAGTTTAGTTAAGGTTTAATTCCATAACATTGGGACAAGCTTTAAACTATATGACAATTAGCCGCTAGAGTGCGACGTAGGAGTAGGCGGCGGGAAGCCGAAATTTTTCAATTTATACTCTAAAACGTGTGGTTAGAACTAGTCAAAGTAGCGGTACTACGATGTAATCATCTCGAACGAGACTCTTATATAATTACAATCGAACGTTACTTAAGGTAAGTTCGTTTGATTTTTAATTATTTTTCATATCTTCTCGTCTCTCTCGTTATCATCAAGAAATTTTTTTTCTTTCTGTTCGCTCCCTAAAGATACAGGAAAGTAAAGAAAAATAAACGATAAATCAGAAATTATAAATTCAAGATGTAAACAAAAATAACTATAAAACAATAATAAGCAAATTTAAAATAGAAAATATGATGAGAAACAAATTTTTTTTTTCAGAAAAATAAAGACTAACTTTTCTTACAGGAAACATAAAATAAAGACCGTAGTCATGCCGTAGTCATACCATGGTCATGCATGTTCATATCTGATCAGATCTGATCATTTTTTCCGGGCAGGCATGTTCAGGTCTGATCAGACCCGGTCATTTTTCATGTCTGATCAGACCTGAAGACTCATGCCTGCCCGGAAAAAAATGATCAGATCTGATCAGATATGAACAGGCATGAGTCTTCAGGTCTATAAAATTTAAATTTTATACATGACTTATCCTTATAGTTAACGGAGTTCTATACTTAATTTATTAATTAATTATTAATAATTAATTATACACAGTAAAAAATTTCGCGTCATAGCGTCAAACAATTTTGTGTTAAAAATTTTTATGTTAAATATTTAACACTTTTTTGTGTTGATTTAACAGAATAAATGTTAAATTTACACATAAAAGTGTTAAATATTTAACACAAAAATTTTTAACACTAAGATTTTTGACGCAATGACGCAAAATTTTTTACTGTGTATATTAGAGTGATTTATTTGGGACGGCTGTGTATTTTATTTGCTCCATTAACATACGGTTCTATATAAAGTAAAAAAAAAAACAATTTCTTCAAGGTTTATTTCGTTATTATAATTTTATTGTTTTTTTTTTAAATTGAAGTTTTTTGTAATCAAAACGTATAGGAAATGAAGAATTATTTGTGTACAATGGACCAAGACGTAGCTTAAGATAATAGCAGACACCTTGAAAAGACTTATCGATATCAACTGACATATTTTGGTATTTTAACGCTACCAAACTCAAACTTTTACTAAATAATCTTATTATTCGCGTATTCAATAAAAAAAAACGTCTTAACAGGTGGCGCTAAAAGCGGCCTGTTACAATTTACACATAAAAGTGTTAAATATTTAACACAAAAATTTTTAACACTAAGATTTTTGACGCAATGACGCAAAATTTTTTGCTGTGTATATTAGAGTGATTTATTTGGGACGGCTATCTATTTTTTTCGCTCCATTAACATATGGTTCTATGTGAAGTAAAAAAAACAATTTCTTCAAGGTTTATTTCGTTATTATAATTTTATTGTTTTTTTTTTAAATGAAGTTTTTTGTAATCAAAACGTATAGGAAATGAAGAATTATTTGTGTACAATGGACCAAGACGTAGCTTAAGATAATAGCAGACACCTTGAAAAGACTTATCGATATCAACTGACATATTTTGGTATTTTAACGCTATCAAACTCAAACTTTTACTATATAATCTTATTTTTCGCGTATTCAATGGAACACAGTAAAAAATTTAATGTCATTGCGTCAAAATTCATCGTTAAAAATCATCGTTTTGGCATGGAAAATTTAAAAGTTCATGCTTATATAAGCCGAAATTTTTAATGAAAGTTTTACATTTAAAATTTAAAAGGGGATAGAAACTGATACGTCATACGGAACAAATTAATTTTAAAAATAGAACTGCAGTCTATAGTTCGATAAAATTTCTCTTCCAGATTTAAAATATCATTTAAGAGGTCAAATCATGCATGAACAGTTCTTGTCAGCTGATATATGGAGTTTTAATCCTTTTCTATTTTAGGCTAGAACAGACATAATCAGACATGGACAGGTCTGATCGAGTCTGAGCATATTTAACGCTTCAGACATGAACAGTAGGGTGTTTCAAAAAAAGACGAATTTTTTTTTTCTTTTGGTGTCTAAAAATTGATAGTATACCTAAAAACAAAAATTTTGGCGCCCATGTGAGCTCTTAATATCAATAGTAAGATTTGCCTGTATCCATTTCTTTATTTTCTATTTAAATAACACGGGAAAAATTTTTTTTAATTTTTTAATTTTTATTACTTTGGAACGGTTCATCGTAACAACAATCTGAAAAATGATATTTGTAGGAAATTTTACGCTCTACAAAAAACGTCAAAAGACCAAAGTTCCTGAGATTAACGGCTTCAAAGATATCCGCGGTCAAAGATAACACTAATAAAAAATTTCAAATATTTTCCAATAAAACTACAAAAAAAATATCATATGCTATATTTTTATTATTTTTTATGTAAAATTACTTTAATTCCGTTAACCTGAGACTGTAAACTTTTTTTTTTACTAATTAATTCAATACTTAACTCACGAAATGCACTAATATATAAATATAAACGTTAAAAATATCTTATAAATGATTTTTTGGTCTCTTTTATAACAAATTTATTTTTTTCTTTACTCAATATTAAGAAATTTAATTGAACAATTAATTCTTTATAACAAAAAACTATATTTACAACTTGTTACAACAATTTTTCAACTTGAAAATATTACAGTTTTATAAAATTACTTTTATTGCAATTAGGATATTGTTTTCTATGTTCTGTCACTATTTGCAACAAATATTGAAGCTGTTCTTCATCTTTCGTTAAGCATCGATTATACTGCTCTATCAATGCCACGCCGCGTTCTGCTACATCATTCACAACTTGAAGTTTCCCGAAATACTCCAAGTTTTCTAAGAAATCCGGATTCTGAGACCACAAAGTATCATCCTCATCAATGAACTCATACGACAAATCAAACGATTCAAATATATTAATCGATCTCATAGACACAAATTGACATTGCTGATATCAACATTCATGTCTTCGACATCTTCTAAAATTGGTTGAGAATTATATGAAATAAAACCACGTCGACTGGAAGATTTTTGTCCCAAATAAAATAATCTTTTTTCTTTGTCTAGTATATTTAAAACATCCGAATGAGCTACATTAAATAGTTTATTTAATTCATCCTGAAAAACGGATTCCTTTTTTTTTTTTTGAGACTTTGACTTTTTCATTTTACGGTTTTTTTGTAAATTCTTCCGTCGATTGTGATTTGAGGTTAGTTTCAAAAAAGTAGATCTTTTCTCTCTTGTCGGGATTTGTGCCGCACACCAAATTTCAAAAACTTTTTCGGTAGTGATTGATATACTTTCTTTAACTGAAAAATTTTTCGTGTCAAGATAATAAAATAAAAGCGACATAACCTCTTTCAGAGGGGGTAATTTTTTTCCAACTAATTCACTTAACACATCATTAATCAAGTACACTGATTTCACCATTATGGTCACAAAATTTATAACTAATATATTTCAACTAATTAAATTAATAATATAACGGATTGAAAAAACAGTCAGTATCAATGAACAAAGACAATGACAAAAAGATATAGTAAAGCGTTGAGAGCAAAGCAACTAAATGAAGTTAGTACCGAACAACCAGGCTTACCAACACAGAGCTTATTAGTTACAACACTCAAATTAAATGAGTATAATTCTCTGTACCGACAGAGCTAAATAAAGCTCTGTTGATATTTTTCAAATAAAAAACATTTGATCAAGTTTTATAGTAGATTTAATTGATTTAACGTATTTACAGAATTTTCATATTATTTTAAATAATATGCAATGATGAGTGTTTGGTGAGTTTGTGTAATAAGGAACTTTACATTTTCCTCTTACAAAAATTTATAAATTTTATAAAATATAAAATAAATTTGTTATAAGAAAAACCAAAAAATCATTTATGTGACATTTTTAACGTTTATATTTATATCTTAGTGCATTTCGTGAGTTAAGTATTGAATTAATTAGTAAAAAAAAAAGTTTACAGTCTCAGGTGAACAGAATTAAAGTAATTTTACATAAAAAATAATAAAATATAGCATATGATATTTTTTTTGTAGTTTTATTGGAAAATATTTGAAATTTTTTATTAGTGTTATCTTTGACCGCGGATATCTTCGAAGCCGTTAATCTGAGGAACTTTGGTCTTCTGACGTTTTTTGTAGAGCGTAAAATTTCCTACAAATATCATTTTTCAGATTGTTGTTACGATGAACCGTTCCAAAGTAATAAAAATTAAAAAATTAAAAAAAATTTTTCCCGTGTTATTTAAATGGAAAATAAAGAAATGGATACAGGCAAATCTTACTATTGATATTAAGAGCTCACATGGACGCCAAAATTTTTGTTTTTAGGTATACTATCAATTTTTAGACACCAAAAGAAAAAAAAAAATTCGTCTTTTTTTGAAACACCCTAATGAACAGGCATGGACAGGTCTGATCAGGTCTGAGCATATTTAATGCTTCAGACATGAACAGATATGAGCAGGCACGAACAGGCTTGATCAGGTCTGATCAGGTCTGAGCGTATTTAATGCTTCAGACATGAACAGGCTTGATCAGGTCTGATCAGGTCTGAGCGTATTTAATGCTTCAGACATGAACAGGCATGAACAGGCTTGATCACATCTGATCAGGCATGAGCGTATTTAATACTTCAGACATGAACAGGCATGGACAGGCTTGATCAGATCTGATCAGGTCTGAGCGTATTTAATGCTTCAGACATGAATAGGCATGAACAGACATGAGCAGGCATGAACAGGCTTGATCAGGTCTGATCAGGTCTGATCAGGTCTGAGCGTATTTAACACTTCAGACATGAACAGGTCTGATCAGGTCTGAGCGTATCTAACGGTTCAGACATGAACAGGCATGAACAGACATGGACAGGTCTGATCAGGCTTAATTTCAGGCCTGATCATGCCTGAACAGGCCTGATCAGATCGGATTTCAGGTCTGATCAGATATGAACAGGTCTGATCAGTCCTGATCATTTTTTCCCGGGTTGTCGTAAGACTATTAATTCCGGTTACGAAATACCATTACGTACTTCACGGCAGTTGTCAAATTATATTAATTAAACGTCTATTTTAAATAGTTAAATAAAGTTATTTGTTAACTAAATTCACTGAAGTTAGTTATTTCGGAGTTAATTCGAGAACCTCTACTTACGACTCTGGAGGTCGTAACATCTTTATCTCCAGCTCTAGTTGTTCTACAGGCTACTTACAAACTTGTGAGGAAACCGGGACATAACACGTATCAAAAGAGCCCATCAGTTGGCAGAACAAATTGAATCAAGAAATCCAGCTCAAAGAATCAGGACAGCAGAAGGTCATGCACAAGAATCTCAAGAACAGTGTAACGAACGTCTTCAAGAGAATATCATAAGAACAAGAGCAGCAGGAGAACGAGACATAGCCACAGTAGGAGCACAGGAACAATAATTTCAATTTATACATGTAAGTAATATCACATAGTTTTATAAAAGTTAATTAATATATCAATGAGAAAATGGCACAAAGCTCCCCACACTTTTTCAATAATTGTACAAAAAATTTTATATTATTTTTATTTAACCTCCATTGAAAATTATTTTGCACTTATTATTTCAATGTGCTATGATAACATGTTTTTCAGTTCCTCTTTCTAATATTTAAACGATTAAATTATTATTTTCAGTCAAATGCCACCGAAAAAATCTAACCTCAACAACGCGAGCAGCAAAGGGTCACGACGCAAACGTGTTGAAAGAGCTCAGCAATTACCAGAACAAATCGAAACAAGAAATGCAGCTCAAAGAATCAGGACTGCAGAAAGTCGTGCACAAGGATCTCAAGAACAGCGTGACGAACGTCTGCAACAGAATATTACGAGAACAAGAGCGGCACGAGAACGAAACATAGCTACAGTACGAGTACTAGATCGACAAAGGCAACGGATCAGCCGCTCATTAACACGTGCATCATTTGTTCGGCTTGCCTTTGAATATGCACCAGATATTAACTACTCAGCGCATTCAAAACAATGTCCATTTGTGGTTTAGATTTGGAAAATTCATGTTTTTCTCATGGGCAACTATATGTTGCGTGTTGACGTGTTGGAAAACCGTCGAATCTATTTGTGTTAGCTAAAGACAGGTTAACCAAAAATATTGTGCACCGATTGGTATTAAATTAAATTGAAATTGAAAGTATTTATAATTCAAAAAAATAGATATTAATGTTTAAAAGTTTAAGACTGTCTGCCTTGCCTACCTCATCCATGAGTTTAAGCGTCACATGTTATTTACTGTATTATACTGTAATATACTTATATTTGTTATAAAATTAAATAGAAATAATAAATCTGATAAATTTTTATTTTGTACTTATTGATTTCTGCTTAATATCAAGTGTAAGAACATTTTAATTAATTGTGTTCAACGTACTTCCCCTTCAAATCTCAATCCAGTGAATTTGTATACCAACATCAACATTTTCGTCTTTGTTCGTAAATAATTTCATTGTACTAAAGGGTTATAGTGACTCCGTGGCTGATGTTCTCTTATTGTTCCTCTTAGATCGTTTACTATAATGTAATATAACAAAAACTTTAGCCACAGCAACGCGTGGCCGGGTCAGCTAGTATATATATATATATATATATATATAAAGACGAGATGATTAAATAAAGACTGATAAACAATCACTATGTTAATTAAACAACAATTATAAATAATATTATAATACAATGGCTTGGGCACACTGATGCGTTAATTTTTATTTCACGCCTGTGACTGACTTGCTATTTTCCCGGTAGCGTGTTGCTAGTTGCAACTACTGACCTGCCCTCTCGAGCGACTTTCCGTCACCTCGGCCTATGCCAGTATTATTTTGAAAAGTTCAATTCCACCGCGTGATGAATAATTCTCTCCCAGAACATGAATCGAGCCGGCACCCGCGTAAAATATCAATTTAATAACAATCATGACTATTATTTAAATAATCATTTAACAAATAAACCAAACGTGAGTTTTAAACATGAATTTGAGCCGAGCTTCAGGCTCGTGTGCTCCAAATTGGGGACCTCGGGCGTCCTCAGGCCCGTCGGCCGCTCACTTGAGCCCCGTAACTTTTTAAATTAATTTAATTAAATAAATTAATTATTTAAACTTAATGATTAAATTTGTTTCTTTATACTTCTAGTCGCCGGCGATCACCTTGATCGCGTTTTGGGCTGAAATAAAATATAAATAAATAATACAAACTTAAAACTAAATTTTATTTTCTAATAAGTTTTAATTTATTCGCCCAGGAGGTGCCGCCATCTGGCGGAGCCTCCGACACCAGTGTGCTCAAGCCCGACGGGAAATGCCACAGCGTGTCAACACTGTGACACTCCCCGACCAGACCGAACCTTACCCCGTAAGGTCGGCCGTAGACCTCGAGCATTTCCCACCGTGGACTTTAGGCCTTATCAGATCGTTTTTAATTTTATATAAACTTACCTTTGTGCTAACTAAAAGGATTACAGGTTTTAGCGGAGGTAAGGAGGTTGGAGGAGACTAAATAAATCTCGCGTATGTACTTTGAATTTTCGACGACGCATTATGCACGCCGCCGATGGTTATATTAGCAATTATCAGATGATCATTACATGACGTGTGATGCTGAGGTACAAACAAAATAAGAATAAATAATTAAATAAATAAGGATAAAGACTGCTGGTCCCGACTCTTCTCGGCGCGGACCCGGCGTACGCCGGTAGGCTCTTGCCTAACCCAAGTCTGGCAATCCCAGCTTTTCCCGCTAGTGGACCGCCGTTACGTTTTCTTCGATAATGTCCATCGCGTGAGGGCAATCGCGTAACTGCTGGAATACAGATCGTCCGCATTGTGCACTGGCCGCGTTGGTTGGTGCGGGGCTTATGGCATATCATGCACCGCTCGCGCACGAGCGATCGGAAGTCGCCGTGGTCTCCTATGCAGCGACCCCCCTCAACAAAGACATTGCACTCTGTGCAGAACGGCAATTTCTTCTGGGCCGAATTCTTGCAGAATCTGGCTGCGTGGCCTTCTATTCCGCAGAAGGCACATCCTGAAGGTAGTTCCTTTTTTGAGCGAAATTTTCGAAGCACCCACGCTTTGGCGCGGAGGCTTTCGACCGCAATCCTCTACCACTCTTCAGTGCCACGCTCCACCGGTGTACCCCAGTTATAACTATCCATGATGCTATATTGATAATGGTAAATATTATTATTTAATTTTCGTTTAGAAGAGTCTGAGAGACAGAATGCAGTAAGTAAAGTGATAGATCGGAAAGTCAGAACAAGATAAGAGTTAGGCCTCCACAGCTACAGTCCTTTCATCGGCCCGATGAACGAGCTTCAAATTTTTGATATGGCTCTTGCCAATTGATACTCCATCAGGCGTCTGAAGCTCCACTATTACAGGGGTCAAAACCGCGCTCACAATAAACGGTCCAATAAACCGCGGGGCTAATTTACCTACAACTTGCTCGCTTTTCTTTGATAATACTTTATTGGGTCGATATACAGTATCCCCAACGGTGAATTTCAGTATACGCCACCGTGGGTTATAATATTGGGCCTGGCGTTCCGACGCTTTGCGAATATTAACATTAAAGATATCTTGTAATTCGACTAAGCGATCCATTCGCTGGATCCACGCTGAGATCTCGATCGGCTCTTCGATTATAATTTCCCCATTTTGGTTTAACCCGAACGGACGCATAGGACAGGGATCGCGGCCAAAATTAAGAAACGCGGGGCTTACCCCCAGTGAGTCGTGCCTCGCAGTATTATGCGCTAATTGGAATTCGTATATGTGCTTATCCCACTCGCGATGATCATCATCCAAATAACTCATAATCATCGTCTTTAAGTCACGATTAATTCGCTCTACCGGGTTTGCCTGCGCGTGATACGGCGGGGTCGTGGTATTTTGGATACCACACTCATCTAAAATCTCCTGAACGTCACGATTTACGAATTCCCGACCGTTATCGGTCCAAAATACGCGTGGCGCCCCCCAGCGGTTAACTATCGACTGAGCGAAAGCCCGAGCTACTGTTTTCCCGTTAGCTGCACGAATCGGTACGCATTCAATCCACCGAGTGTATAAATCCTCAAACACCAATAAATACATGAAGCCAGACTTTGACCTGGTGAATGACATCGTGTCGGCCACTACTACCTCCCACGGTCGCATCGGTGCACGAGGCGTCATTTCACCCGCCGGCTTATGTCGGATGGGCTTGGATTCTAGGCACACTGGGCAACGTCGAACATACTCACGCACATCTCGGTGCATGCCGGGCCAATAAAATCTCGCGCGAGCTCGCGCATATGTCTTATCAATTCCTAAATGTCCCGCCTGGGGATCGTCGTGGACTTGTTGTAATGCAATCGGCCTATCATTCTGATGCACGACCATCTTCCACTGCTGATTATCATCTACAACCGCTTACAAAGGATCATAGAACCGTCGATACAAATTTCCAGCCTTATATTTATAACCTTCGATGGCTGTCGGATCGTCTATTAATTCGCGGCATTTCTCATCATACCATTCGTCGCTCACGTCGTCATTCAACGCGCCAAACTCTTGATGTGCCAGCTCTGTATCCTCAAACATCCGAGATAACGCATCAGGCGCTTCGTTCTCGGTCCCGCGGCGGAATACAACTTCCATATCATACCCTGAAAGCTCCAAAGCCCACCTGGCTAACTTTCCGGAGGGATCTTTCGTATTCATGAGCCAACAGAGACTTGAGTGATGTTACGACCGTAAAACGATATCCTTCTATATAAGGCCTGAATTTGCGAACGGCCCAAATCACCGCAAGGCATTCCTTTTCAGTCGTGCTGTAATTGCTCTCGGCTGACGTCAGGAATTTGCTGGCGCAGCCGATCAATCACTCTTTTTCATCATCAGGTTGTACTAATATTGCGCCGATTCCCGTCTGGCTAGCATCGGTGTACAAAACAAACGGCAGATCATAATTTGGCACTACCAACGTTGGAACCTCAGCCAGAGCTTTTTTCATCTGTTGAAAAGCTTCCTCTTCCACCTCAGTCCATTGCCACGTTACATCTTTCCTGGTTAACCGATTTAGCGGAGCTGCCACGCTCGCAATATCTTTCAGGTGACGGTGATACCAATTTATCATTCCATTAAACCGTCGCACCTGTTTGACATTTTTGGGCGTCGGGTAATTCAAAATAGGCGCAATTTTGTCCGGATCGGGCCTCAAACCGTCTCGATCCAGCTGAAAGCCCATAAATTTTGCCTGGGTTTGACAAAAATGGCTTTTATCGAAATTTAAAGTAAATCCAAAGTCTCGTAATCGGTGCAGAACTTCTTCGAGTACTTTCAAGTGTAATTCAAACGTCGGCGTCACGACGATAATGTCGTCCAAGTAACAGTACGCGTAAGGGCGTAAGTCCGGCGTGATTACTTTGTCCATTACTCGCTGGAAAGTGGCACCGGCGTTGCATAAACCCATTGGCATACGCTTAAACTGGAAAAGTCCTTTTCCGGGTACCCAAAAGGCAGTGTACGATCGGCAATCCGGCGCGAGCGATACTTGATAATAAGCAGAATTTGAATCCAGCGTGGTGATGTAATGCGCACCACCGCTGTTTTCGAGGGTTTCAATTAGAAATGGCGGTCGATCTGTGTCTTTCTCAGTAACACCATTCAGATCTCGGAAATCGACGCACATTCGGAATTTCCCATTTGGACGCTTGACCATGACAGGTTGACTCAACCATTCAGAAGATTCAGCGGGTTCTACAATATCGTCTTCTAACATTTGGTCGACGATCTCGTGCAGCGCTTTCATAACCACCGGGGATCGACGGTAAACGCGTTGCTTGACTGGCTGATGTGCCTTCAGCTTGATGTGATGTTCCACAGCCTGGGTTAAACCTAACCTCGGGGGCATCAAGCTTCGCTGGTGCGTCAAAAACCGGTCCAACTGCTGTGTCTCTGACCCCGTTAATTCATAAAACGCAAAAAAGTCACTTGCCCGCCTACTTTCAGGTTCACGTTGTAACGGGTGCCATTCGCCGTCGCCGAACCGCCATTCGTCATTTATCAGATCAATGTCCATACCAAAATAATCTATAAAATTCATACCGATCAAATTGAGCGACCCGAGGCTCGGGAATCGCACTAATTCCACATCATCCAGCGACATCTCAAGGTCCAAAACACCGCCGCCGGTCTCAATGGTATGATTAGCCATTCCAAATCAGGTTGGAGTTACTTCGGTGAGCACTGAGCATCCAGAATTCATTATCTCTGCAGCAAAACTCCCAAAAGTCGTAGTTTTAGCCCCAGTGTCGACAATGGCGGTACTTCGTTTCCCATTCGAACAGATCACTACCATCGGACGTGGTCGACCAACCTTTAAGTCCCAATAAGCATCGTCCGAGACGTGACATAATCCAAATTCCGACGCTGGTGACGATAGGGTTTCTATAATATCAAAATCTATAAACGTATCAATAAATTCAGGAGGTACCGCATGTAATTCAACTTCTGCCACCAACGGATGCAGTAAAATTGCGTCTTCTTGCGCTATAGTCGCTGGTGGGAGTTGTTTTGGTTGCGGGTCGGCAGTTATTGGGCACGACCCGCCCCGTCGTTTTTTGGCAACGGCAATTTACGCTGCGGGCACGTACAAGTGATAGCCGTGAGGCCTAGAGTACCGCACCGAGGGCAAATATCACGATGGGGATTCGGACAGGTCCACACAAAATGATCCGTTTCACCGCAATTGAAACAGAAACGCAATCGGCGACGCAAATCTCGCGACTTATCCTCATTCGGCTTCCTTGTTTTGGTTTCCTCGGCGCTCACCGCCGTTACTTCCTCCTCTAGACAACAATCATCAGCTTTCGGATCGATTGGAGCCGCTCGAGAACCCCTGGACCTGCTTTTACGGCCACCTGTGGACCTCTTCGCTGGTTTTTCAGGGATCGTGTCGTCAGCAACCGCATGAACGTGGGTTTTCCTCCTATCGGATCTCGACGAGCGAGGGTAAGCACACTCAGCTACGTACGAGTCGTCCCTCGATGGCGGTGCACGGTACATTTCTCCCTTCTCCATTCCTCTTCCTGAGCAGTAGCTGCATCTAGAAGTTCCGAATATGTTCTATACCTCTTAGGAGGGCAAGCACGCCAATATTCGGGCCTCAATCCTCGTTGGGCTCGTTTCACTTGGTGGCGCTCACTGGGAGGTGTCCTCAAACGCGAGTATAGGCTTTTCAGGCAAATCAGGTAGTCTGTGGCAGTTTCCTCCTCACCCTGGTTACGCGCGCGTATGTCCTCTTTAATTTCCTTACGACGCCGTCCACTGCGAAACCACAATTTAAAATCATGTACAAAATCGTTCCAATCGTACCAGTCGTAGCAATGTGCTGAGAACCAAGTTGCCACAATGCCGGTAAAGACGTCAGGTAAAATAGATAAACGATCGCGCTGACGGATAGAGGCACTTCGGATTTTTACGTCTAATCTTCGCAGGAACTAATCGCTGGTCATGCTGGAATCTCCCGAAAATTTTAGCTGCCAATTACGTGCAATAGCCCCATAATCGCGTTCACGCCCTCGCGACGGCGATCGATGCCTACTTGAGTGTCGAGAGCAGTCAGAGGAGTATGTCAACATGTATTCCGAGCTTTCTGAATAGTCATTGTCGTAAGATTCGCTGCCTGACGAAGAATGGCGACCCTCGCGACCTTGTAACGGGTACTTTTTGACCAATTTTTACCCCCGGCTCGATTTTAAGCTCGCCTGAGTCCAGGATTCTAACGAGGGTAATTTCTAAATTAATCAAACTAGATATTTAATTAATATTAACAAAAACAGAACCTCTTTATTTCAATAAACCAAAACATTAAACATTATGCAAAGAAAAACGGCGAATAATCAAACTAAACCCATACATACACGGCGTTTACAATTTCTATTACCGTCGTCGGTAATATCGTACTCTCGTCGCTTACAAAATCGCGTCGCTAATTCCCTTCCGTCGGCCCTCTGGTACCCAGCTCCTGACGGGTGACTAGCGCCGCCCCGCAGGCCCTACTTCGCGATTCCAAAGGGAAGAGTGAATAGAATCCACCTCTCCCCCACCTACTCGGCTGGGGTTGCCACCTTTTGGCTGGAGGCCTCCAGGTGGAGAGTCGCCTTTACTCGTAGGTAGATAAGTTCACTTACCTGTGGTAGTCCGCACCAGGTAGAGAGAACTCCCTTTTAATTCCTCTTCCAGAAGTCTCCCGAAGAGAAATTAAACCCAGAGAAAGGTTGCTCAACGGCGGATAATTTTTGGGCTTTATCAACCCAAAAATTATTAATAAAAGCGAAAAGTATTGGCAAATTATCGCCACCTATCGCTCGCCGTCGAACTTCGGGAAATCCCCGAAAATTTATAAGTTTTTAATTTAATTTTCAAAATTAAATATCAAATTCATTCAATTCATTCAACAGATTACATCAATTACATTTTCATACGAATTCGACTAAGAAAAATAATTTCACACAAAAATAAATATTTTACCAAAATTATTTCCCATACTAATTTAATTTCTAGGACTTAGAAAAATAATTAATCGGATATTTCGAATTTATTCAAAATATTTTAATCAATTAATTATTTCAGATAAAGTAAATTTTTGTTCTTTGAAAGAACAAAAATTATCGTGACGCGGTTGCGCTTATATCAGCTCGCCGATTTTTATCGCAAGCGAACCGTCGACGCCATCTATCGCTCGATGGCGAACTAACAAAATTCCTTTTCTTTAAGACGTCGTTTAAAATAATTTTAAATAGAGAAAGAATTATAAACAAAAAATAATATATATATTATTATTAATAATAATAATCGTCGTAAATAAATAATAATATAAACCAAATTTGGCGAAGTAATTCTTTCAATTAATTATTCTAAACGACGTTTCAATAATTTAATTCTAATAATCTTTTTAACAATGAATTATTAATAATAATTAATAATTAACAAAAATATTTAAACTCATAAACAGAAAATAAACTTATATACATAAATGCCGTGGCACGAGTAGTCGACGCGGTCGCGGTAGCGATGGCTCGCTCGGTCCGTCGATGAGTCCCGTCTCTCGTTGCTCACGACACCCCTCCGCCTCCCTGCTTATAATACCTTCTTCACAACCTCTCGAGTCTCTGCCGGTATCCTGAAAACGGACTACCGGACGCGAGATAGTACCCGTGCGACCACCGTCGGCTTGTGCAGTGGCTCCATCTACCAATGCTTGGCCTGGATTGCTCGCCTGACTCGTCCTCGTCGTTGGTCGAGTGCCTGTGACGGTCGTAACAGTGGTTCTCGCTAGTGAGGAGGGTCGAGTAATATGTGGAATTGCGCTTATGTCTGGCATGGGTGGCCCCGACGTGCTAGCACCCACTGGTGACGACGCAGACGGAATAATAGGTGCTGATTCATTACGCCAGCTATTCAAAATCGAATAAAGTCGATCTTCATAAATTTGTAGAACTTCTGAGAACTCGCGACGAGTGGCGTACTGGTCAAGGGCGGCCTCTGCATGTGCCGATCTTGTTCTAGTCGTTCGATGAGGGCGTGAAGACGTCAGTGGTCCTTGCCCACCCTCTGTTGTCGTGGTGCTGGTTCGGGTATTCTCGGGGACTGATTGAGCAGGGTCATCGTGCCATGTCACGATCGGGATATCCTCCTGAAGATCTCATGGCTTTGCCTGAATATTGATAGGCAGACGATTTGGGGTTCCATCAACAATCGGATCCCATGGTACGTCTTTTCCTTCGTCCTTGAATAGCAATCGACGCATGCGCCTTCTCAGCGTGTCGTCATCTCCAATATCCGAGACCCCGCGGTTTCTTAAATACACGCGAAGTGGACCGGGTTCCAAATACTCTGGAATTACTTCGGCGTGGGCAGGTATGCAGTCGATTTCAGGATTCCATCGAACATTGGGAACCTTAAGACGCGTCTGATGGTACCGATTCAGACGATTCTTGAGAACATCTTCTGAACCTAGGGTTGACAGTCCAAAACTGGCCATCGTCAGCCTCAAGTTAGCAATGGGCAAGTCAAAGATCCAGGTAAGTTCCGTCGGTGGGAGAGTTTCTTCGAGATCCTTTTTAGTCGTCGCAGCGACCAGCTCGCTTTTCAAGTCCTGGACCGGGGGACTCTGGATTGTCGACGTCGACTCGCCCGACGTCGCCGGAGGTAGCTCAAGCTCAGGGTCATCTGCTCCACCCCTGAGACGCTCAACTCGCGTCGTGATAAACCACGGTTCGGTTTGAAGCAACGTATCGTACATTTCGCCTAGTAACTCATCTACCATTGACCCGAATTCCTCATCCGAAATGTCATAATCCCAACTATAGTCATCCATCTCACTCATAATCCGCGTATAACCTGTACGGAACGCTCAAATTTCATTCGCATTCAATTACAATCAAATCGCTCCCCGCAATTATCGCCCGGGTATCGAAATCTCTAAATAAACGATTAATGGCTCCCTGGCCCCACGTTGGGCGCCATGTAACAAAACTGTCCCCGAAATTTTAAACAAATTTTTACCGGATGCGGAGATACCGGCCGGGTAAAGTTTTCTACGCTCGCCCTTTTTTAACAAAACAATAAAATAAACCCGAGACTACCCAGGATGGGTTAGTGCACGAAAAGGACGCCAGGTAATTTTATATAAAAATTACCAAAATGATAAAAATGCCAAGGGCCTCACCGGACGATCAATTAACGACTTGAGATAACGTGAACGAAAAATGAATTATGAAGTAATTAAAGCTAATATTAGAATAGAGTGAAAATAGAGATAGCAAGTAATGTTCTATATCAATTAACTAAAGTATGGAAAATGAGTTGTAGGAAAAGTACAGGAAATCAGAGAGTTAGCAAAAAGGAGTAATTCGAAAAGTTATCAGATTAATCAATTAAATAAATTTTCATATATAGATTTATTTTAATTACGGCCTCAGAGGTTAAAATTGTTGAGATCCTCGCAGGCCAACTTATTTCTATTTCTGTGTACAAAATAAATTCTTTTTGAAAATCTTAACCGATAATTGACTTTTGTTCGTCTTAAATGTGGTACAATTGCATTTAAGTACAATAATGATCGCAATAAAAATAATTTTAACAATGATCAGGTTTAAACAATATTAAATATAATTTGCTCACAAGAAAATACCAGCGGTGGCAATCAATATTTATCAATAATTATTTTGAGTAACGCAAAATAATAATTATATACAATGCAAAATAATAATAATTGCTTCGCTAATTATAAGCCAAATCATAATATTCGACATTCAATGTCGTCAGTCGCACTGTTTTCAGAAATTAATAATAATTATAACAAAAGTACTGTTGATCGCAAATTGCGTCAGCTAATTTTTTAATAAATTTGGTCGCAAAGCATAAACAATGATAATAATAAATAATGTTCACTAATATTATTTATAAATTAATATCCAATTTAATAACTTTAATATTAATTAATATTTAATTGCATTAATTGTTATTCGCTTTTGGAATATAATTGCGATAATTAATAAACAGCGTTAATCGCTCTGGAAAATTATAAACGCAATAATAATAATAAACTGCGTGGAAAATAATTATAAAAATATCGCAGTATCAAATTTATATCTTAATAACTGCGCAATAAAATTCTGACACGAGCCACAGGACGCGATCAGGTGATCAACCGCCGTGAAATTTCCCCCGAGAGGCCTTTATTTAATTTTATTTAATAAATTAACTCACGTTTGATCATACATGTGTTTAATTTTATTACCAAATAATTCAACGCAATTAATTTACAATGTACCAGCCACGTGGCCAAGATGGCGGCCTCACGTGGGAAACCGGCGCTGGATCCCACCTGGGAGAATCTCAACAATCGCCACGATGGAATAATGCCAAAGACTTACCGAGATTTGTCAAATCACCTGGTCAAAATACTCTCGGTGGATTAAATAAAGACTGATAAACAATCACTATGTTAATTAAACAACAATTATAAATAATATTATAATACAATGGCTTGGGCACACTGATGCGTTAATTTCTATTTCACGCCTGTGACTGACTTGCTATTTTCCCGGCAGCGTGTTGCTAGTTGCAACTACTGACCTGCCCTCTCGAGAGACTTTCCGTCACCTCGGCCAATGCCAGTATTATTTTGAAAAGTTCAATTCCACCGCGTGATGAATAATTCTCTCCCAGAACATGAATCGAGCCGGCACCCGCGTAAAATATCAATTTAATAACAATCATGACTATTATTTAAATAATCATTTAACAAATAAACCAAACGTGAGTTTTAAACATGAATTTGAGCCGAGCTTCAGGCTCGTGTGCTCCAAATTGGGGACCTCGGGCGTCCTCAGGCCCGTCGGCCGCTCACTTGAGCCCCGTAACTTTTTAAATTAATTTAATTAAATAAATTAATTATTTAAACTTAATGATTAAATTTGTTTCTTTATACTTCTAGTCGCCGGCGATCACCTTGATCGCGTTTTGGGCTGAAATAAAATATAAATAAATAATACAAACTTAAAACTAAATTTTATTTTCTAATAAGTTTTAATTTATTCGCCCAGGAGGTGCCGCCATCTGGCGGAGCCTCCGACACCAGTGTGCTCAAGCCCGGCGGGAAATGCCACAGCGTGTAAACACTGTGATACTGTTCTTCACTGTACTCCCCAAGATTCTCAGGAAAGTGGTCGATGTGAGAATCTAGGAAATGTAATTTTAGATTCATCAAGCATCCTAAATTTTTGTAATTTGTCACTAATTCTTCGACTATTGTCCTGTTATTTTCACTTTTAATATTTCCTAAACAGTTATGACACACATTTTTGAAACTTACCCAAGCTACTCTCTCCGTATCATTCATTTTACCTATAAAATTAGCATCCTGAAATAAAGTTCTAATTTGGGGTCCATTAAAAATTCCTTCTTTTAATTTGGCATCACTTATAACCGGAAACTTTTCTCTCAAGTACTGAAAACAATCACCATCCTTGTCCAGAGCTTTGACATATTGTTTTATGAGACCTAGTTTGATGTGAAGTGGCGGTAGCAGATAGTTTGAAGGCTAAATGAATGGTGTTCGTATTACATTATGAGTACCGACATTTAATTGCACTCTCGTAGGTTATTCTTTTTTCACATAGTGATTCTTTCTGTCTCTGCTATCCGACAAACATAGATAGCAAGGATATTTTGTGAATCCTGATTGTTGGCTTAAAAGAAGTGTTACGATTTTGAGATCCCCGCAAATTTGTCATTGGTGTTCTGAATACTTTATCTTATCCAATACAAATCCCAAATTTTTATAAGTCTCTTTAAGCTTCGTCGAATGGGCTGTTAGAATTGGCGCTAATATGTTTTCAATGTGAAGCAAGACAGCTTTGAGACTTCTAGTTGATGAATCTATAAAGAGTCTCCACTCATCGTCTTTATAGACATTAGGTTTTAATTCATCAACCAAGTCTTTAACATTGGAACAGTACACCACCGAGTTCTCATCGTTCTTTGTGAAAAACTTCCGGAACTCTTCTTCTCTATTCCGATAAAAGTAAGCCGTTACCTTTTTAGCTAACAAATTTTTATTTTTTAGTCTTGATGCCAGTAATTCAGCTCCATCCTTAGGCAAATTTAAATCTCGTATGAGATCATTTAGTTCTTCTCGACTAAATGTTTCGGGATCTTTCGTTTTCCCATCTGGCATGAAATCTTCATCTTCGGGATTTTCATCTTCAGAAATTTCTTCTTCCTCTTCTTCCTCCATTGGCACTTCTTTTTTTTCTACCGCCGTCTCTTCAAGAGCTTCGGTTTCATCAACAATAACTGTTTTCTGTGGCTTAACAGCTGATGAAACATTGGCGTACTGTATTTTACTTCTATTCAACGAATTCAAACCGGCAATTTCAGTTATACAGAAGTAACAGTTATGCGAAGTAGTTAGTGAAGTCCAGATCATGGGAATTGTAAATTTCAAGTTTTCTCTGTTTTTGGTTTTTTCCCATCATGTCAACATAATATTACATCGACCACAAACAAAGTGTGGGACCCAGGCTGAATCCAAATTTGTAATTTGAATGCAAAAGCATTCTTCATAATTTCGTTCTAATCTATCTGAAAACGTTCTGCGGTTTTTTACCGGCTAAAACTCCCCACAAACGTAACAAAATAGATCAGGACTCTTATTGCATAGATGGGAATTGCTTCTTGTCATAGTATACTCTCCAGTAACCAAGTTTCCCACTACTGAAGAGCTGCAGTCGCTGGATGACGACGCCTGCGGGCCCTCTTTTTCATCCTGACCAGACGCCGATACTGGGTTTCCGAATCCCTGAATCGTAAAGTACTCATCACTTGTACCTGCCATGACGGCACACACACCGTTAACCCAGGGACTTTGCCAGATAGTTCTGTTGCCCACTGTCACCCTGAGGAGGTACCTTGGTTGCACGTACAAGCGATCATGCAATGAAATGAAGTCTGCACATCGAAGAAGTTGAAATTCCAACACGATGGCAAATTTTTACTAAATAAAGGAAAAGGTGGAAGAAGAAGTATCCACGTCGTAGATCATTTGAGAATGAAACAGTACAATACCCTCAAAAAACCGTTAAAAATTCAATTTGTGTACATTCTTGGATCTCAATCTTGTATTTTAGAAATAAAAAATACAAGAAATTTATTTAATTGTGTTTAAAAGATTTTTGTTCATTTTTTCGGCAGCAATTTTCTGCTATGTTATCGGTTTTTTGCAGTTTTATCAATGTTTGAGGGGACTATGGGCCATATTTATTACAGAATCAGATCAAGAAGATTAAATTACATAAAAATCTTCGCTAATCCGGGTCCACAAAATTTTTTGTACCAAGATAATCCCAATTTTTCACGATTTTTGCAATTTTTAAGGATATTTTACCATTTTTTTAGAATTAAAAGAGCTTATGATCAAAGTAAGATTGAAATTAGTATTAAAGAGATCAAAATACATGAAAATTATGCTTGCCTTAGATCTCAAAATTTTTTGTCTTGCCAAAACATCGAATTTTTGCTGTTTGGGGTTTTTTACAATTTACTCGAAATTGAAGGCTGGACGGCCTAAACTGACATGAAATTCGTTTTCAGCGGGTCGACAAACATGCCCGTAGAAAGGTGGCGCCCGGTGTACAGACAACTTTTTTTTTGTGTGTCGGTGTAATTAATACAACGATAAACTACAAAAAATGAACTAAAAACCAAATTAATCAATCAGGGCACCACCAGGTTTATTATCACGGTTCCTGGAACCGGTCCAGAGCAGAGAGCTTATCGTCTAGGGTCAGAGAGAGTGGAGGAAGGTGCTGTTGAAATAATAAATAATTAACTAACAATATGGCCAATATCTACAATAATGGAAAAAAGGCCATTCGGCAGCCGAAATGGAAGTAGATTTCATAATGAATACCCTAGTGGTTTCGACGACTCAGCGTAAACTCGGAGTTTACGCGGAGTTACTATGAAATATACGCCCTCTCGGAGTTTAATCGGGGTATAAGCGGAGTTTACGCGGAGTTTTAGAGGTGTATGCAAGGAGTATCGTGTGCAGTTACGACACGGAGTCACAAAAGTGTATTATTAGAGTTTTCGAGAAGTTTTCGACGAGTTTTTTCAGGGTCTTTATGGAGTTTACCTCGCGTTTTTGTTGGATATTTTCGGAGTTACAGTGGAGTTTTTTTGGCGTTTTCGTCGAGTTTTTGTTGAGTATTTTTAGTGTAGCTAGGGAGTTTTTGTCGAGTTTTTTTCGATGTTTTGCGGAGCTTTATCAGAGTTTCGGTGGTGTTTTTTCGGAGTTTTGGTAGTGTTCTTATGGAGTTTACTCGCGATTAATAATACTTCATGGCATGAAAATTAAATTTGATTTCACAAAGATGACTATAAATAAATCATTTTTCAATTACGGTGTAGTTTTTATTAATTTATTTATTTATTTACAAGTTTAAATATATTTATCTACATAGAATATATTATTCAATAAATATATTGTAACAGGGTAAATTAGCCTTAATCGATAAGTCGCCAGAGATCGATAACTTTTTCGACTAGCATTTTGGCGCATCGATCTTCGGGCCTAGAGAGAGAGTAGGAGGGGGTATTTTGGGGAGTCATTAAATAGGCGAGCCATGCGTTCTGTCAGCAGAAGTAGTGTAGTGCTGAAACGAGAACATTGAGGAGTCCAAGAAGGAAGCCATTAGCAACCAAAGAGTTTCTTCAAACCAATTTACACCAGGTATTGGACTTTGGTAGTGATGAGCCTGGGGGTTTACACCCGGCTCAATGTCTATACTACTTCTCATTTCTAAATTAATTAATGGTTATTCAGTTTGTTTTGTAATAATAATTAATTGTTTTAATCAATTTTAATAATAATTAATTGTTTTAATCAATTGTAATAATAATGAATTGTTTTAATCAATTTAATTTGTTAGCTTTGAGAACAATTCCTCCTGGGGATTTTACTATAGTTCGATAAAATTTTTCTTCCAAACTTAAAATATCATTTAAGAGGGCAAATCATGCATGAACAGTTCTTGTCAGCTGATATATGGAGTTTTAATCCTTTTCTATTAGGCTAGAACAGACATGATCAGACATGGACAGGTCTGATCAGGTCTGAGCGTATTTAACGCTTCAGGCATGAACAGGCTTGATCAGATCTGATCAGGTCTGAGCGTATTTAATGCTTCAGACATGAGCAGGCATGAACAGGCTTGATCAGGTCTGATCAGGTCTGAGCGTATTTATTTATTTATTTTATTTAATTATTTATCAAATTTTGATCCTAGAGCAAGTGCTCCCTAAGGACCATATCAATCAAGTACATAATGAGTACATATAAGGTTAATATATTAGATATAATGTAATTATATAAATGTAGCATTAACATAATATTAGATACAATATAATAATATAAATGTAGCATTAATATAATATTAATCATAACATAAATGTAATATTAATTGATAGAATATAATAGTGAATTATAAAACATAATGATGAGTAATAAGATAGCAAAACATAGTAAGTGATAATTTATAATAATGATAAAATTGTTATTTTTGTCATTGACTCCTCACAACACTGTTTATATAGTTTTAAAGATCTCTATTGAAATACCAATTAAAACACGCTACTCTAAACTCAGCAAAGGTGCTTAGTGCAACAAGATCAGACGGGAGCTGATTCCAAGATCTTATAGCCGTTAACAGAAACGAACGCTCAAAGGTCACTTTACGACAACTTGACTGGTAAAATATATCATTTCTGCGCTCTGCACGATCTCTAACAGAAAGCAAAATACGGAAACCATCACGCAACAAGTTATTGTGTTGCAAATGCAACATCTTATAAATTATACAAGCTATTAAAAACTCGCGTCTACTTCGCAGTGTCAACCAACCAAGCTGCCGTCTGTAAGGTGTAATATGGTCAAATCGCGGAACACCATATATAAATCTTATGCAGGCATTAAATTTTCGCTGCAGCCTCTGTTGAAGGCTACCAGATATGTTCGTCAAAACAGCACAACCGTAGTCAAATATCGGCAAGATCAGTGCAACAACCAATCTCCTACGCATAGTAGTGTTCAACACTCTACTATTCATTTTTAACCGAGCAAGGCAACTCATTGCCTGCTGGCTAACAGACACCATTTGGCCATGCCACGACAACGTATTGTCTAGCACCAGTCCAAGATATTTGACTCGCTCAACGTATTCCAAGACAATACCGTTCATTGACACCCTCGGCGCATTAACACACACTGAATTCTTAACATCTTGCGAGCTACCGAAGATGATAGCTTTCGTCTAAGTAGCGTTAAGCCTTAGTAGATTGTTGCAACACCAAGTCACAATCACTAAGATTGTACCATTTAAGTTCTCAGCCACTCGGTCTATGTCATTTAATTTGCAGGAAGAATAAATCACCAAATCATCTGCATAAAAGAGATGTTTACAATCAATAAGGTCACCAAGCTCAGTAACAAATATTGCATAAAGCAATGGCCCAAGTACACTACCCTGCGGTACACCACACTTCACACTATTCCATGATGACAAAGCATCATCTAACTTAACCGCTTGTCTTCTTCCACTCAGGTACAAACTAAACCATTGTGAAACACCAGCCGACAGATTTAGTCTTTTAAGCTTTTCTAGCAGTAGATGGTGATCTATACAATCGAACGCCTTAGTAAAGTCGAAGAACACTGCAATAGTAACTAAGTGATCATCAACTCCTGCACGCACATCATCACATAAACGAACCAAAGCCGTCTGTGTATTCATGCCTTCCCTAAAGCCAGTCTGATACGGATCCAATAAATTATTCAAAGAAATATAACTAATAAGCTGTTCATATACGCATCGCTCTAGAACCTTAGACAACGGACAGAGAATTGAAATAGGCCTGTAATCCCTGTATTGCTGTGGAGAACAAACTGTTGGAATTGGTATGACCCAAGAGTCTTTCCACTGATTTGGAAACTGCGAGGATGCCAAAGAGCCATTAATCATATTAACAATCGGTTCCAAACTGTAAGGCAGCAGAAGTTTGTAGTGCCTAATTGAGAAGCCATCTGGACCAACCACGCTAGTCGTAATACAAGACAGGTTACGCTGAACTACATTTGGTGTAACCTCTACAAACTTGAACTGATGATTATTTTCTTCAGCCCGATAACTAGAGAGTAGCTGTGCGTTATCACTCTGTACGCTTCCAACAGAAACAAAATAATCATTCAGGCCATTTATGTCAAGATTAGCTGGACAAGTTGATGTTCTTGATTTGAAGAGCCCTAGCCTCCTGAAGTCATCCCAGATAATCTTCGGGCTTCGAACTAAAGCAATCCGTTCTTGAAGAAACTTCTTTTTAGCCTCTGCAATTCTCTTCTTGACCATACGACGAACATTACAATACTCATGGTAAGCAAATCCAGTTCTTTTAAATATTCTGTAGAGCTTGTCTCTTCTCCGCTGAAGATCACGGATATAATCAGTGAACCATGGTGCTGGCGGACGAGATACTTTAATCAGACGTTCTGGCGCTATTGCATCTAAGACTCGTAGAATACCTCGATTTAAATCTGCAGCCTGATCATCAACGGAAAGATCATAATTCACTGAAACTAAGCTGCGCTTTGATAGCTGCTCCTCTATCAATTCTTGGCTCACCAGTCTCCAATTTCTGCATTTCAGGCGCTTTGAACACTGCCTTGGTGCACTTGGTGCAGCAAAATTCACGAATTCTTTAATCAAGTCATGCCCTGATAAAAATGGTACTTGAGACTGATCTGAATGGGTCACAACTGATTGATCATTAACAATGCAGTGATCAATCCACGTTTCTGATGTTGCCGTATGATGAGTCGCATTAAACGAAACCAAATCCAAGCTGTACTCATTGCAAAAATCCTTTAAACTTCTGGACTTATATGTATTATGAAGCGCATTGATGTTTAAGTCTCCAATAATTACAAGATTACTGTAAGCTGGCAGAAGATTATCAAAGACAATTTCAAAGTTCTCAAGTAAAGCAGCATGAGGAGGTCTATAAATTACACTAAATAGCACTTTTTTCTGTTCCGACGACCATAGCTCAATGATCAAAAATTCAGGCAGAGTAACTAGATCGTTATCCGATAAGGCAAAAACTTTAGATGACAGCGTATTACGCACAAACACAGCGACACCACCACCACGACGTTTCCTGTCATTACGATGCAAATGAAACGAAGGCAATCATATCTGGGCATTGAGTACATTTTCTGAAAGCCAAGTTTCAGACACAGCAATAACATCATAGTAATGAGTTCGGAAGAATTCACGATACTCATCTACATGCGGCACAAGAGACTGAGCATTAAAATGATATATTTTCAGGTCACTACAGTTGTTAGTAACTGAACATTAGGGTGATTCATTTCCGCAAAATTTTTTTTTTTTTCGGTGCTCATGAAAAATATTAATCTACATACAGAAAAAAAAATTCCTACCAAGTTTAAGCTCATAATATTAATTTTAAGTACTTACAATAAAAATTTAAAGTTTTACCATTTAGAATGCATGTAAAAAAAATTTTTTTTTTTCAAATTTCTAATGCTTAGCCGGCTTTTACAATATTGCAAATCGGTTTGATGGACCTTGTGGGGAATTTCACGCTCTTCAAAAAAGCCTTGAAGTTTTTTTGTGTAACTCGCACTGGTTCACTGGTAGGAGTCGTCAAAGTACAATTTTTGAAAAAAATATAATTTCTTTCAATTTTTCGAGCAAATCACCAATGGTAGGAAGAAAAAAAGGACTGACATAAAAAAAAGTCATCTAACCAATATTTAATGAATTTACAGCCATTTTTATAGAGGGAAACGTAAGAAATTGATAAATACTAACTCATAATATTATGTAGATTTATTTTTTCTGTTTATTACCATTAAATTTCCCTACAAATAAAAATGAGGATTATTTAATTTTTTGTAGCAAAATTCCTAAATTAGTAAAAAATTTAATTTTTCCCATAGTCAACTTTATTCACGCCAACTTTGTATAAGTAGAAATCATTCTTTGAAAAACTGCAGCAAGCAGTCCCAAGATGGCATATTCTATCATTGCTCTAATTAATTAGCATGATATTACCATCTCTATTGTCTTTGTTGAAAAATTTGACCCTTTATGGCATACCTAACCTCAAAATAATTTTCTCATTGTTTGTTGTATTAAGTGATTAATCCGAGAATCAATTGACGCTGATACTAAGACAAAATAAGCCAATTTTTTAATAAACTATATTCAATTTACTATTTTAATATCAACTTTTCGCTGTCACTTGTGTTTAATGGTATAAATCGTATTTAAATTATTTCTTGATATTCTTCAGTATTTATTTGATTATACTTCATTAACTTTCTAATCTAACTATTGTTCATTATGACTAAAGTAATTGGTAATAGGACATATAACTATTTAGTTGGCTTTCAAATTAAAGAATATAATTCTTATAAATTACTTACTTATCGTGACGTTATTAATTTATTTATGTATAAGCATTTGACATTAAATTTGACAATACGTACCAGTGCTACCGAAGCTATTGATGAACCAGAGGCTATGTGGGATAAAATTAGAATTCCTACGACACTGAAACGAAATAGTATTCGAAAATTTGAAAAGTTTTATGACGATTACAAAGACATTAAGAAACGAAAATCTCTTAAAAATCTCTCAGACAATCAAAAACACAAAGTGGAAAATAATAGTGAAGTTGAGAATCTTCCGAGTAATTTACAATTATTTTTAGAAGAATGTCGACAAAATGATAACAATAAATGTTTACCATTAATATCTAAGTTAAACGAAAATGCAATAGTACTTTCTGATCAATCAGTTTTACAAGATATACAGGATGAAATACAAGATAAAAATAACAACATTGAATTTAGTAAGTATAGAATTCTATTCCCACTGATGGTTGACTTGTGATTTCTGCATTCATAATAATGAATTAATCCTATTGTCATGTTAAATTTCACACTTTTTGGCATTCATTTTCGTGATTCTTAGTAAATTCTGTCGTCGTATCCTTAGAATATTGAAAAAAGTTAAAATTTTATTTTTGTTCATTACAATAGTAGCGTATCAATACATCTCTTTTTTAACAGATTATTATTTTCAAAATAATCTTTACTCACTATTACAATTGAAAAGACTTATGGAACGATTATTTCATAAAATAATTATTTCTTAAGAGATCGTAATCTTCTATTTTATAATTAATATGCATTAATCTTTTTGTAAATCTGAGTCAAAAATTATCGCAGTTCTCAATGTCTAATGAAAGAAGTAGCCAATCATCAAATCAATCTGAAAAACAACCTTTGTTAGATTACGAAGATGAGTTTCCACAGGCTAAAAGGAAACGTAAGGTTGATGTTATGACTGAAGTTCTAGTAGCAGTACTGGATCACACTAAAACCAGTAATCGAAGTGCAATGCATATTATTTCTGCTGTCATTACTAGTCTTGGATTAGATATTGACAATTATAATATCAGTTACACGACTATTCGCAATGCTCGATCAAAATTCAGAAAAACAGTTGCTGGGAATTTGAAAGAAGGAATACAGGAAACTGCACAAAATTTTATCGTACACTGGGACCGTAAGTTACTTCCGGAACTTTCAAATCAGCCAATGAAAAAAGTCGAAAGACTTCCTATTGTTGTTTCCGAGATGGATGTGGAACAATTACTCGGTGTACCTCCTTTAGATGAATATACTGGAGCTAATGAAGCTAAAGTTATTTTTGAAGCGTTAAATGAGTGGAATGTTACTGACAATATAGTGGGAATGTGCTTTGACACTACTAGTGTAAATACTGGTAAATTTTAACTCAATTTATATATATATATATATATATATATATATATATATATATA
>CAJNRD030001120.1:7044280-7062988 GCA_905319865.3 Cotesia congregata
ATATATATATATATATATATATATATATATATGTAACTAAATCCGCATCATCTTTTTCCAACCTACCATCATCGTCTAAAATTATAATGGGCCCCACCATCTTTTCACCATTGACAGAATACAATAAGCTTGAATCCCAGGTATCCAAGTCAGTAATTGGTAACATATCATCATTCTTCTCACGTTGATGAATGGATTGCTTATAGACCACTTTCAATTTCTCAATACCAGAAGGTGTATTATATTTTATGAGGACATGCTTTTTAAGTTTTTTTATTTCAGTAGACATTTTTTTAATTTATAGGTTATAGCGCATAACGATAACAAGTGCCTTTATAGAAAAATAATTTTTAAACATGCGCAAAGGACACCTGCGTGAAGCCTCCGCGAGTAACTGTTGAGCGTAAAAATTTCAAATGTTATAAAAGAAAATATTGAAGATTTAAATAAAACATAATAAAATTTGTTTTTTAAAAATCGAATTGGAACTTTTTATCTTATTTAAAAAAAACATTGCTTATGAATTTTAAACCTATTTTTTTAAAAAAAAATTATTTTCTTTAATATTTGAAATTTTTGCGCTAAAAATATGCGCATAAACTTTGCGAGTTACTTTTTGCGCAAGCATCAAAACTTTTTCTTTTTCAGTTGCACACATGCTTCATTTCAATCAATTTTAACAAATTGCTCCTGGCTTACATACGCCGCCATATTTGTTGTCATAGTTTACTTTACATGCGGAGATATAACCATAATATTAAATATAAACAAACGCGATTTATACCATCAACTAAGCAAGTGTACAAGTTTCCTTACAATGTATTAATGAATAATTCAGTTAACCAAACAGTATTATTGGAAAAGGTTTAGTTTGAAAAACTTATAGGTGAGCATTATAAACAAGTTAAATTTTTCTTAGAAGTGATCCATTTCTTTAATTCACGCTCCGTTTTGCCATAGAAAAAAATATCAAAAAATATTTTAATTTTATACAATACTCTAACTATCAAACGTCTAATAATTTTTAATGTTTTTCAATAATTATTAATTCAGTTAGAACTAAATTTTTTTATATTAAATTGTACATAACAGCAAATTTTATTTTTATTAATTTTATAGGTTACTAACAAAACGATTATTTTTAAATAAATACTTACGAACCAGTTAAGGAGAGTGGATGAAAAAATTGTTACTACCATAATTATTGAATTATGATGCACTGTCAATAATGTCCGACAGTAAACGTCCCGGCACATCTCGCACGGCAATTTATTTGCGAAACAAGCGCAAGTTGAAAAGATTATTTTCGACTTTCGGAACAAAAGTCCGTATTCCCAAAAATTTCTTTGATAAATTGGTAAGTAACATCATGAGAATTTTTAAAAACGTATCGCGTGATAAATGTTAAAAGAATGTACAAAAATTTTTTCTTCTGCCAAGCGATTTTAAATTAAAAAATTAAAATAATAATGTAGAGAAAAAATTGTCAGTTTTTAATTTTTTTCCTCAGCCATTTAACTATTTCTTGCATTTCTAGTTTTCATTTTTTACTTTAAAAAAAGGAAGCTATCAAAATTGTTAAAATCTCAAAAACCTTAAAATAAAAAAAATCAAAATTTTCGAAAAAGTTTGAATGTTTGAAAAATATTAAAAATTGACGAATGTTACTTATTTTAGAAAATTCAAATTTGGATAAAAATTTCTATTTAACAGCTGTAATACGGCCTTTTTACATTTGTCACACGACATAATTTTATTTGGAAACTGTAATAGTTATTTATTTTTTTTTTTTAGCCAGTATCAAACAATGCATTTATTTATAATCATGTTGATATCAATCGTGCGAATGTTAAATAATTACGTCAAATAATTTGTTGAGATATAACACTTCAGACATTGACGATGAAGAAACTGCTGATACCAGTACAGATGCCGACAGCTCTGAAGATGATGAAGATGAAGACAATAATCATTACAATGAAACTGTGTTCTCGGACGTTGGTGAACAGAATAATACTTTTACTGATGAGGTAGAAGTTAATAATGGTAACGATGATAATGATTACAACGATAACAATGATAACAACGATGATAATGATAACACCGATAATAATGATAACAACGGTGACAATGATATAGATAATGAAAGTGACGAGGCTGAATTTTTATCTATCAATTTTTCTACCAAATACCAATATCCACTAATTCCGAAAAAAAATATAAAAATGAAAGATCACTTTTTGTCCGTTATTGCTACATCCATAAAGCACCGTATGTCGTATGAAGCCGTTTTAGACATTTTTCGGTGGAATAAATCATCACATGTATTTAGTAGTTTGCCAACAACTAAAGCAGCGTTATGGAGAGCATTAAGCCGCAATAACTCAATAATTTCACGCTACTATTATTGTAAGTTGTGCACTACATACTTAGGTCGGAAAAATGATCGTGACATGTTACAAATCGAATGTTTTTGTAAAAAATGTGGACCTACAAAATCTGAAGAACATTTAGGATTTTTTTTATACATCAGCTTGAAATCACAATTAAAACAATTGTTGAAAATTCCCAACATGGAACAATGCTTAAAATACCGATTTTCAAGACAAAAAAAAATATCCATGCGATAGAAGACATCTATGACGGTGAAACATACAAAAAACTATCTTCAAAAGGACAGATTTTGGAGCAATGGTATAATTTTTCTTTCACTATGAACACTGACGGCTGTCAAATATCTAATTCTTCTCGGTCGAGTGCTTGGCCCGTGTATGTAGAGCTCAATGAATTGCCGCCACATATGCGCAAAAAATATGTAATGTTAGCAGCAATATTTGTTGATGACAAACATCCCAAGATGAACAATTTGCTGCGACCTTTTACAACAGAATTGAGAAAATTGTACACAAAAGGAGTAACGTGGAGACCTTCTGAAATAACCAAAGTAACTTCAAAATTTATTGTCGTTACCTGCACTTTAGATGCGCCGGCTCGTGCAGCAGTGGTTCGCATAAAAAATTTTAATGGTTACTTTGGCTGTACATTTTGTTATGCGGAAGGTGAAAGTTTGTCACGAGGAAAATTCATCTATCCATTTAGTCAGTCTTATGGCAAATTAAGAACTGACTGCGAGTTGTTAGCGGACATGAAATTTGTGACTAAAGAAGGTATTCAGCGGCATGGTATAAAAGGATTTTCTGCATTAACAGCTTTACCATTATTTAGTATCACCAAAGGTGTAGTCGTTGATACTATGCATGCAGCTTTCCTAGGAGCTGATGTGATAAAAATAATTGATAAAATATTATTATCTATAAAACCTCCTCGTCGAGCTCGAACTCCTAGAAGTATTAATTTTTACGCGCAATGGAAAGCTTCCGAATGGCGGAACTGGTTGGACTATGCTCCAGCATGTTTAAAACCTGTTTTAGAGGAAAAATACGTTAATCATTTGGCCCTTCTTTCAGAAGCTATGCATTACTTGAATAGTGATTCAATAACGTTATCAGAACTGGATCGTGCGTCAATGTTATTGAAGGAATATGTCAAGTTATTTGAAGAGTTCTTTGGTACTGAAAAAATGACATCGAATATCCATTCATTAACTCATCTTGCTCGATGTGTAATGAACTGGGGTCCTTCTTGGGTGCACAATGCTTTTATTTTTGAGGCTTGGAACCGGAATATTATTGAATCTCTAAGTAGTCCGAATGCTCGCGAAGATCAAATCGCCACACGTTTTCTGATGCAAAGATTTCTCAACACTTCAGCATTTGACAAGTCTATCGCTTCTGAAACAAGGGACTACATTGTTAAAAAACTTAAAGTTGTCGATGAAACTGTAGAAATAGGATTCGCTGATAAATTTGTTTTGGAAGGAAAACCTACGATTCGATCTTTAACTGAAGGTGAGCGCATTGTTCTACGTGCAGCTGGTTACACACCAGAAAAAATCAATATTTATGGACATATGCGATTGAATGGAATCAAATTTAGTAGCGTAAATCCTCAACTCCAAATCAAAGTTTCAAACTCGTTTGCATTCAATGAGCGTGATGAAGTTTTTTTTTGAAATTAAAAAAATTGTCCAATTTCAAATAGATGATAATTTGATTTCAGGTTTGATTGCTCAGAATTTTTCACATGCTTGCTATGGATTTGATACTCAATTTATTCATGAAGTTGATAAAAATCATACCAACTTCATTCAAGAAACCTCTAGAATAAGACCAGCGATAAAAATAACAACCATCGGAGCAACATATGCAATCAAACTTGCAAACTGTTGGGAAACAGATTGATGGAGGATAAATTTTTCTATTTCCTGAACGTATTGTTGCGTAGAGTATAATTTTTGTTGATCATATAAATAATTATGTATTAGTGAATTTATTGATTTCCGAATATTTTACTAAAAATAATATTTTTCTATGTTTTGTATTTATGATAAATAATAAATTTTTTAAAATTAATTATCTCATACTAATTAATAACACGACTCATTTTTTTTTTTAATATAAATTGATTATTTTTAAAGGTAATGAATCCGTCCCAAGCGTACTTTTGGTATGTTTTACTTTTGGTAAGTTTTTGTACACTAAAAAATATTTGAATTAATATAATTTAATGTAAAATATCTATAGAATTTGAGATTTCATCAAGATTATATTTTGAAAATTGAGTCTTTAAGTATAATTTTTCTTCTTATATGCGTTCAAGGATACCATGCTTTATTTTATTATTAATTGTACATGAGATAAACAAACGGGAAAATACAGTGAAAGGAAAGCAATTCTACTGTGAATTGACAGCCAGAAAATTGTCGAATCGTCGTGAATTGACGGTGAAAACGTAGTGAATTGCTGGTCGAGTCGTAGTCAATTAACAACGTTACCACTATCATTTCCTGAAACATCGACCTCGAAATACTCATTCCCCGCAGTAGAAACATGGTGTATCGACGGTCGAAACGTCTTATTTTCATGAATTAGGAACAACTTTTCTTCAGTGGAACGATTATTTTGTCACTATTTACTCACCATCCTTAGATAGTGACGGAACGAAACAAATACACCAGTTTTTCACTGTTAATTGACTATACTAAAACCCTGAATATAACGTGAAACGACCGTATTATTAATCAACCGTGAATCGACGATGTTTTCACTATAGACTCACTTTGAATCCACCGTGAGCATGAAACCGCCAGGGTATATTTAGAATTGGAAATTTAATTTTTATTTTAATTTTATAAAATGAAAAAAAAAGCATTTTGAATATCTAATTTAGTTTTCATTTTCTCAAATTTAATTTCAAATTTTTACATTATAAAATTTGAAATAATAATTTAATTCCTATTTTCTAAAATTTAATTTTATGTTTATTTAATTTTAATTAAATTAACTTGAAATTCAGTTAAATTTTTAATTTTCTTAAATTTAATTTTAAACTTTACATTATTAAAGTTGAAATTTTTATTTTTATTCTTATTTTCTAAAATTTAATTTTAATTTCAAATCTATGTAAAAAAAAATTTTGAAATTTTATTTAATTTCTACTTTCTAAAATTAAATTTTATGTTTATTTTAAAATTTAATTTTATGGTTATTTAATTTTAATTAATTAACTTGAAATTCAATTAAATTTTTAATTTTCTTAAATTTAATTTCAAATTTTACACTATAAAATTTGAAATTTTATTTTAATTCTTATTTTCTCAAATTTAATTTTAATTTAATATCTAAAAAAAAAATTTTGAAATTTTATTTATTTTACTACTTTCTAAAATTAAATTTTTTGGCTATTTAAAATTTAATTTTATGGTTATTTAATTTTAATTAATTAACTTGAAATTCAATTAAATTTTTTTTTTTATTTTCTTAAATTTTATTTCAAATTTTACATTATAAAATTTGAAATTTTATTTTAATTCTTTTTTTTTTTTTTTTTTATTTTTTTATTTAAAGTCGCCTTAACTTCTTGGTCATTAGCGACTACAATTACAGTATATAATTTTAGTTCATTAATCAGTTAAGTTATATGTCTTTTATTATATTTAACTCGTTGAGGAAGTCGATGGTCCTGGAACAGCCGCTGGTAGTACTAAGGCACTCCTTCATGCCCATGGGGAGTTTCACTTTTATTCTACTAGTTGATAGTTCTGGGCAGTCTACTAGGACGTGTTGGACACTATTTTCCACTCCTCACCATTTACATCTGCTTTTTGGTTCTTTAGTCATCAAGTGTTCATGAGTCATTTTCGTGTGACTGATTCTCAATCTGGTGAGTACCACTTGTTCCCATCTGGGGAAAGTATCTACTGGGTTGGTCTCCATGATCGACTCTCTGATCTCGCCCAAGTCGGTTTTGCATTCTTTTACCCACCAGTTATTCCAGTAAGTCAGAATTGTTTTTTTAACTAGTTTCTTCGTGTCTTGGATCATAACTATAGGCAACTTATCAATTATGTCCTTGTTGGTTGCTTCTTTAGCCAGTTGGTCTGCCTCTTCGTTGCCGTTGATCCCTTGGTGGCTTGGGATCCACACTAGTTCAACTCTTCTATTATTGTTGATTAAGTTACTGAGAATTTCTTTGATGTTGATTATCAAAGGGCACATATTGTCTGTATTTTGTAGTGCTGTGAGACATGACATGGAGTCAGTTATTATAACGATGATTCCTTTGTCCTGATCTTCTATAGCTGTTTTTAATGCTATCCAAATTGCAGTAGCTTCACATGTAAATATTGGCAAAAAGTCATACAGTCTATACCCTTGCTTGAATTGATTGTTTACAACTGCACAGCTAGCTTTCCCTTCCTTCACTGATCCATCAGTGTAGTAGGGCTTGTATTCTTTACATTTCTCCATAATTGCTGCGAATAAGTCCCGATATGTTTGTTGCACTGTTGTGTTTCTTTGAAGGTCCGTTAATTCAGTATTGATTATGTTGGGAAATTTTTCCCAGGGTGGATTGGATTGCTTCCTTGGTAATGCTTGAGGCACGTTGATACTAAGCTCTTTTGATACCATTTTGAACCTGACTCTTGGTGGTTTCGTTTTAGCGTTCTTGATTGAGTAGATGATGTCTGTTCCCGGTTTGTCATTCATGAATTTGAAGGCTGGGTCATCTGTTTGAGCTTTGGCTTTATTTGCGTATTTTACTAACAATTCCGCACGTCTGAGCTTTAATGGGACTTCACCAGCCTCTGCTAGTAAACTGATGACTGGGCTTGTTCTGTAGGCTCCTAGACTAAGTCGTAGGGCCTGGTTGTGTATACTGTCAAGTTGTTTTAGTCTAGCTTTAGATGCCGTGTCGTAGAAGATGGCTCCATAATCTATCTTTGATTTTATTACTGCTCTGTACGTGAGAAGGAGAGAATGTTTGTCAGCTCCCCAATGGGTCGAGTAGATTGTTTTCAATATGTTCATTTTTTTATTACATTCAACTTTTAACTTCTGCAAGTGATCTTTCCATGTTAGTTTGTCATCTAAGTAGGCTCCTAGTATTTTAATGCAATTCGTCTTTTTTATTTTGACATTACTCAGCTGTAAGGTGACATTATTTTTCCAATTTCCTCTGGAAAAAATGATAAATTCTGTCTTAGATCTGGAGAATTTGTAACCACACCTTTCTGACCATTTTTGTAAGTTATTCAGAGCTTGCTGTATGTGAATGGCTGTGGATGTTAAGTTCTTTCCTGAGCAAGAAATTGATAGATCATCAGCGAATAATCTTCCTTTGACTGGTTTCTGGATCACTTCCATTACGTCATTAATAGAGACCAAAAAGAGAATGACAATCAGCACTGCTCCTTGGAGAAGTCCATTTTCAATCTGAGTTAGTGCTGATAACACTCCGTCAACTCTGACCTGGATTTTTCTGTCACTCAGAAAATTGTTGGTATACGCTAGTATGTTACCTTTGCTCGTTTATCAAGAGTTCTTAGCAGCCCGAATCTCCAACTCATCTCATAGGCCTTTTCTATATCCAATGCTACTGTGATCTGTGCGTGATTTACTGCCAGTGAATCACATACTTGGGTTACGAAGTCAGCTAAGTAGTCTTGGGTAGAACGAAATTGTCTGAAACCATATTGGTTTGGAGAGATAAGCTTTTTTTCTTCTAGAAACCAACGGAGTCTTCTGGCAACAATTTTCTCCATTAATTTTCCGATGTTACACGTTAAAGCTATAGGCCTATAGCTTTTAGGGTCATTGGGCTTTTTGTTAGGTTTTAAAATCGGTACTATGAATGCATTCTTCCATTTATTAGGGAATATCTGTTGGGTCCATATGAGATTGTAGAGATCTAGAAGATAGCACAGACCACTGACTGATAAATTTTTTATTAATATGTTTGGCATATCATCAGGACCTGGGCTGGAATTTTTTAATTTTGTTAGCTCTCTCGTCAGTTCTAGCATTGATAGTTCTCTATTGATGGAATTACTGTTATCCTGAGTATTTAGCTGTCTATTAGATTCCTGGTCTATTTTGTAAGCCACAAATTGATGTTCGTAATTGGAGGAGCTTGAGTTTTCCGCGAAGGACTTTGCTAGTATGTTCGCCGTTTCTTGCGGATGAGCTGTCATGACTCCTTCTTCGTTGTCCAAGACTATGGTAGAGTGATCTTTCTGTTTGCCCGTATTTATACAGTGAATTTTTTCCAAATTTCAGTGGTTGGTGTATTATTGTTGATGGAGGATACAAAGTTTGAGTGTTTTTCTGGCCACAGCTCTTTTTTTTATAAATTCAATTTTAAATTCTAGGCTTTGATCAGATTGGGCATTTTTAAGATAAAGTCGGTATGCTCTATTTTTTTCCTCTGTGGCTTTTTTACATTCTTCATTCCACCAATATGGTTGTTGTCGTCTGGTGTTAGTTGCCTTAGGTATAGCTACATGAGCTGCTTTTAGGATAATTTCCGTGAATTCTTCGGTTAATTCATCAACTGAGACTCCGTCTCTAGAGTCTATTTTTGGAAGTCCATGAATTAATCTGTCCGTTTCTTCTTGGTAGAGGACCCAATCTGCTTTGCTAAAAAGAAACTTTTCTTTAGGTTTAGTTATGTGAGTGTTATTGCCTGATAAGATTTTTATTGCAATGGGGAAGTGGTCACTATCAAACGTGTGGTCCATGGTGTACCATGAGAAGTCAGCTGCAAGCTCGCTGTCTACCATTGTTAGGTCGATGCTACTGGTGCTTCCGCTCCTTGAATGGAAGTGTGTTGGTTGTCCTGAGTTTAATAGTACCAATTCATCATTGCTTTCCATCCAATCAGCTATAAGCTTTCCTCTGGGGTCATTGACACTAGAGCTCCAGTATTCATTGTGACTGTTAAAGTCACCCAAAATCATGAATGGTTTAGGTAATTGGTTTAAAATTTCTGTTAGCTCTTCTATGATTAACGGTCTACTATTAGGAAGATAGATGTTACATATGGAAATTTTTTTGGGGTATTTTATTTTAATGGCTACTGCTTCTAATTCTGTGACGAGTGGAATTGTTTCTGGTAACATGATGGGCTTAGCGTAGATGGCAACACCACCACTAGCCCTGCCTGCTTCAACTCTATTTTTGAAAAATTTCTCATAATTTTTTAGGTTAGCATAGTGATCTTTAAGGGGTTATACGCAGTTGCGAGGCTCAAAAATAAGGTTTTTTTACGATTTTTTTGTGGACACAGCTTTTATTTACTAAGTACAAGTAATAGTAATTCTGAAAGAGCACACCTTGAAGAATATAATTTTGTATTACTCGTGTCAAAATATTGATGTGCACCGCCTCTGCAGATGATGTCCTGAACGACCTCCAAAAAAAGGCGCTCGGCGGTGAGCACGATTTTGTCGGTTTGGATTATCTGAAATAAAAAAAAAAGGTGAATTCTTTTAAAGGATAGATAAATGCAGGTATTGAACGAAGGAATAAACAAAATTTTCATTTTTAACAAAATGGCGGCTATTTGAAAAAAATTTTTAGTTTTCGATGAAAATTTTCGCTTTAAATTATCCAAAAAAAATAGTAAAAAATTTTGTACATCTTATTCCTTCGTTCAATACCTGAAGAATGTATCTAAAAAGATTGTCAAAATTTCAGCCCGATTAGTTGAGCCATCTCTGAGAAATCTTGCTCACCGACTCTGAAATGACAGTTTTGAGATAAATGCGTTTAAAGTTTCAGAAGTAGTTTACACATAGGTAAATTTTTTTTTTTAAACTTACATGGTATCATCGATTCCAGGGCCATAAGAGGGACCTTGTGCAGGATCCCTAGCTTCCAGTAAGTCCAGCTGGTGGCGTCGAGCCATTCTTTCTTCGCGCGTGCTCCCTAGCGCTCTCGCGTTGGAGATCATCACACGCTCTGCATCCTCTTTCTCAGCATAATTATGAGCTGAGGTGCCTAATGAAAGCCCTAATGCACTCATTATGTGTAACAATGATAAAGAAGAATACCCTCGCTTCTTCCAGGTTCCGTCACCCGAAACTGTTAGTTCTCCATCACTTTGGTCACCTTGGTCATTTTGGTCACCTTGGTTTCCAGCAGTCGCTTCTTTTTCCTCAGTACAGGCTTTTTCAAACAGTTTTTCAGCTGCTATTTTCACACAAGAATGAATGTTCTCAATAATCAAGTCATAAGTGTTTTGTGTTAAAAAAGCAGGCATATCCATCAAGCCACAAAATTTAGCTGCGCCTTTTAATCCTAGTCCCAGAATTCTCATCACAAATATAAATCTTCTGTTTATTTCGTAAGAATGCTTGACAAAAGGGCTGGAGTTTATCACACGATTCTCACAGTTATCACACAGTACAACGATTTTAAAACCAAGTCCACGGGTAGAAGCAGTTTCAAATTTTATGTTTCCCTTACAAGACTTACATTGCACTTATTCACTTATCGCAGCAAATACTGTAATGAAGTTTAGAATTCTATATTCAATCGAAGGATCACGTGAAACTAAAATCTCTTTCTGCATTTTAAATTTTTTCGCAGACGCACTAAAACTACTTTCATCCGTTTCAGTAGTCTTTGGATTAAAAGTCTGTGTTCTCTTTTTTCTTCTAGATAATTGGACATTTTCGGTACTTCTGCGAGATCTCGAATATTTACGAGGCATTTATTTAATATTTAAATAAAATTCACTAGTAAGTTTAAACTGAACGCACGACTTTACCACTTAGCAGTACAATTTAGACTGACGAAACACTTTTTTTAGGCTATAATATAACTGCACGTGACCTTCAAGTCTTTAGTATATCTGACTATTATACTCGTATTCTACAAGAAAACAATAGAATAAAGGGTCTCAGGTAGCGCGCCTCATGCATGCAGCTGCTCGTCCAGTTCTTACTGACCCTACTTTCTAACGCTCTGACGTGGCCTTACAAATTCAGGTAAATCTCCGAAAATATTTATCGGATTGACTTCAAATTTTCAGAGAATATACTCAAATATATGTACATTCCGAAAATGCAAAAAAAAAAAAACGATTTTTTGAAAATTCTAACTGCGTATAACCCCTTAACAAATTTGGTTTCCTGTAGACATATACAAAGGGGGTTCTGTTGATAGATTAGTAAGCTTAGCTGTTCTATTTTGTTGTAGTAGCCGTTAATGTTCCATTGTAAAATTTCTTCTGTCATTGGCATTGCTTAGCCCTAGGATGATTTTAAATTTGTTGGTGAGTCTTGTGGATCTGCTCTTGATGGCTCTGGTCATAAGTGGTCTAATAGTTTCGCACATTAATATTATACCCTCTATGTTATCCGTATATTCCTTTGCCAGCTTCTTAATGTCACTTCTGCCCGAAGAATTTTCATTTAGGTGTCTTAGTTGATCGATATTTAATACATAGTTAGCTGAGGCCCCTTGTTTGTCCACGTTGTCCTTAATACTTTCCCAAGCTGCATTATATGCTTCATCCTTAGCTTCTGATATTTTGCGTTTTTTATTTACATTTTTTTTGTTTGGGATACTGGTTAGTTTGTCTAAAGGTAGAGGTGGGTATTTAGTTGAGTCTTCCGATTCCGAAGCTGCAAATGATTCACTCTCTTGATCCGTTTCATTTTCCGTCTCTTTATCGGTATTTGTATTTATGCGGTCTGATAAGTTTGATGAGGTAGTTATTTCAGATGGTGGGTGCTGTCTCTTATCTCCAACTTTTGGAGGTTGTGGGTCTGCGAAGAGTTCTTCTATGTGTTTCGTTTGCTCCAATTCTCTGGAGAGGATTGCCGGAGTGAGGTCCATGCTGCTGTTACTGTAGCTTGGAGTTGTTTCTGGAATTTGATCCTGTTGTTCTGTATCAGGTGTTATTTCCTCAGTTCTTGTTTCTGCCTCTCGTGAATTCTGTGTGTGACTTAGTTTGTTTGTTTTACAATTTTTTGCGAAGTAACCAGTTTGCTTACATATAAAACACTTTAATGAGTCACATGATGGGTAGATCCAGTAGTTTATGTCATCATCATTAACCTGGAATTTCTCAGGTAGCTTAATTACATCGGCTGGTGAGACAAACACCTGTCTGCGAAAACTTAGGACGTGTGAAAACTTTGGGTTTGTTGTCCCTGTCCTTAAGTCGCTGATTGGAGACATGAGTACTATACCCATTTTTTTAACTCCTCCTCAATTACGTAGTTCGGTATGGTTGGGCTAACATTAGATAAGACAACTCTTTTGTTTTTAACTATGAGGGGCCTGATTGGTAGTTCGGCACCATTGATGTTGAGGTAGTTTTTGTTTTCTACTAGTTGCTCCACTAGTTTGCTAGAGTCCAAGTATATGCATATACGGTTTTGAGCTATTCTGGAGATGTATAGAATTGCGGTTGGTTCAATGACATTGGCTAAAGCTTCTAGGTAAGTTTCGGTATGAATGATTTCTAAAGCTTCTACAACGATTGCTTGGTCTCTTTTCGGGTAGCTAGCTGCGACGTTGGCATAGATTGTTCTTTTGTGAGCTTGTGAACTTTGTGAATCTGGGTTCAGGTGTGTTGTTTCTGTGGTGATTTGTTAAATTTTGAGGTTAGTTGCCATTTTTTGCTTTTTGTGAGCCTCTGGCCCGAGGACACACAAGGTTTTCAATTTTCCTGATTTGTTTTCAGTAGTTATAACTTTTATTTCACAAAAAACCGAAATTAACAATGATTTGTTAATTATTTACTCGTAATACTTTGTAGAAACTATTATCGCGTCTAGTTGCTACGAACGCCCTCTCGCGAGTGATTTTTGTTAATTCTTATTTTCTAAAATTTAATTTTAATTTAATATCTAAAAAAAAATTCTTGAAATTTTATTTAATTTACTACTTTCTAAAATTAAAATTTATGGTTATTTAAAATTTAATTTTATGGTTATTTAATTTTAATTAATTAACTTGAATTTCAATAAAATTTTTAATTTTTAACTTCCCGCTAAGAAAATTGAAAATTTTCAAAAATCGGGAAGTTATTGGTTTTACCCCGTTTTTCGAAAATCGAGTTTTCATCAGATCTCGACGTTTTGAGGTCCTAGGAAGCTTCCCTGACTATTCCCGCGAGGGTGTCACTATGTCTGTATGTATGTGTGTGTGTGTGTGTGTGTTTTTTTTCCCTTTTTATAACTTTTGAACAGTTGAACCGTTCCTTCTAGATTCTGTTTTTTGCTCTTTTTCTCTCGATGGAACGCAGCTCTGTAAGCACTTCTGTGGCAAATGTGTTCGTTGCATTCCAGGCAGCTTCTGAAGACAGCATTGCTTCTACGATTGACTCTGGTTGAATTGTCTTCTCAGGATCTTCTCCAGCTCTTCACGTTGTTGATTGAAACGCGAGCACTCGAAAAAAACGTGCTCTACATCTTCAGTGGCTCCAGGGCAGGACGGGCACTCCGGAGAGTCGTCATGCCTAAAGCAGTGAAGATAAGCCCGAAAGCAGCCATGTCCTGACAACATCTGTGTTAGGTAGTAGTTGACCTCACCGTGATTCCGGTTCAGCCAAATGTCGATCTTTGGTATGAGACGATGCGTCCATCTACCCTTCTCTGCGGCATCCCACTGAGATTACCATCGTGCGATGCTGTGCTGTCTTTGTTCCGTTCTGAGTTCTTCTGCACTCAGTGTTGTTGACCTCTTTCGTTGGTAAAGGTTCCGTCTTTCTTTAGCTAGGACTCTGAGAGGTAGAGTTCCAGAAATGACGCACACTGCTTCCTCAGATATTGTGCGGAAGGCGCAAGCTACTCTTAGGACACTCAGACGATATACTGGTCCAGCCTTTCTCCATGATTCTTGCTTTTCTAGTGCGTCCGCCCAGATAGATATTCCGTAAGTGAGCACTGATGTGATTACAGATGATAGTAGTAGTCTTCTGCTCTGCTTTGGGCCTCCGACGTTTGGCATCAGCCGTGCTAAGCTAGCTACCACTGCTGATGCTTTTGCACTCACGTGTTCGACTTGCTGCTTAAAGTTGAGTCGGGCATCAAGCATCACTTCCAGATATCGGATATATAGTTGTGATGTGATTTCTTGTTCTCCGACTTTCAGTTTTATGGTCTCTATCACTTTTCTGCTGGTAATAAGCACAGCCTCAGTCTTCTGTTTAGCCAGTTGTAGATTCATTGAATCCATCCACTGGTTAACTTTCTCAAAGGTGATATCGAACATGTGGTTTATCTCATCTAGGTGTTTCGCAACGATTACGACAGCTACATCGTCTGCGTATGCAACAAGCTTGACACTTCTTGGTAGAGTCAGTCTCAGCAGGCCATCATACATGACATTCCACAGAAGTGGACCCAGAACAGAACCCTGGGGTACGCCTCCGGTAATATCGTACTCTTTTGGACCATTCTTCGTGTCGTATCTCAGGATTCTGTCCGTAAAGTAGCTAGCCACTATCCTACGTAGGTATCCTGGTACGTTTTTCTCTTGAAGAGCTTGCATAATGCAGTCCCAGTTAGCAGAGTTGAAGGCGTTTTTGATGTCTAACGTCGCCACCAGGCAGTACTTCTTCGCTCCACCCTTCCATCTGATCCCTTCGATTGCCTCTTTGGCCGTTACAACAACCAGGTTGATTGCGTCCAGGGTTGATCGTCCTTTCTGAAAACCATACTGTTTGTCTGCCAGGAGTGGATCGACAACTGCTTCTATTCTTTGGTGGATTATACGCTCAAGTATCTTACCTGCCGTGTCTAACATACAAAGTGGTCGATAAGATGACGGTTCTTCTGGTGGCTTTTTTCCTTTTGGAAGTAGTACTAATCGTTGCTGCTTCCACTTCCGAGGGAATATCCCTTCCTTGAGGCATGTGTCGTAGACGTCCAGGAACAATGATGGCACTGCTTTTATAGTTGTTTTTAAGGCAATATTGGGGACCCCGTCCAATCCCGTTGCTTTAATGTTCCCTACACGATTACAAGCCTCCATCAGTTCTTTCTCCGTGACAAATGGAATGTCATCCATTTCATTCTGCGCTACTAGGTAGTTCAACTCGCTTTGTCCGGGGAACAACGCGTTTACGATCTTCTGTAGGAGTTGAGGACACGTGGGTGATGGCATTAGCTTGTTTTTAAGATGGGTCATAACCACCTTATACGGCCGACCCCACAGATCTCTGTCCACCTCGTTGATGAGCTCCTTCCAGCATTTTCTTTTGCTATCTTTGATGGCTTTGTTCAGGGATCGACGGACTTTTTTGTACTCTGCAACCAGTTCCACAGAGTTAGTTCGTCGGTAGCGACTCCGAGATATTCTTCTCTTTTGATGACACTCTTTACGAAGGGCGCTGATGTGGTCGTTCCACCAGTGAACGGAAGGTCTTGTGTTCATGCCACGTCTACGAGACATACTGGCGTCGCACGCCTGGGTCACTCTTTTCATCAGGTCCTTGGTCTTCTCTTCTGCGCAGCCCGCGATAATCTGGTCACTATTGAGAGCTACTAACAATGCACTTGGGTCAAGAGTTTTTACCTTTCAGCCAATGGTGTTAAGTTGCTCTTTAGGTCTTCTCGGGCTCTGGGCGTTTAATATTTCCCAGAGAATCGCGTTGTGGTCGCTGGCTGTGTAGGTATCCATCACCTTCCAGTTGATGTTACCTCTGGTGAGGCTGCCACTGACGAAAGTGAGATCTACAATAGAACTTGCGTCTCCCTTGGTGTAGGTTGGTGTGTCACCACTGTTGAGCAGTACTACATCTAATGTAGAAAAAGCTTCTAGTAATTCCTTTCCTCGCGCGTTTGTATGCTTGCTTCCCCAGTCTACTGCCCAGGCGTTGAAGTCCCCAGCTATTGCCACTGGGTGGTAATGCTTCGCGTGCTCGGTAAGTCGATCCAGAAATGCGGTGAATTCGACAGTAGAGAGGCTAGGTGGTGCGCAACAGCTATAGAAGCGAATGCCCTCTACTGATACTGCTACAAAGCCGGCATTGCTGTTGTCGACCGCATTTTGGAAAGGGAGCTTGCCACATGACCAGATGACAGCTTTGGATGTGCTGTCAGATTCCCAGGGTTGGGTACTCAGGTGTTTATATGGCTCTGCTATCAGTACCAAGTCAAGCTCTAGTTCTCGCACGGATTGCATGAGCAGGTCATGCGCTGCCTCACAATGATTGAGATTGAGCTGCAGTACCCTCATGCTTGTTTGTTCGTCAACTTCTGGAGTGCATTCTGAAATACCGGGCACTTATGGGTACCGGCATGGTGGGCAACATTCTCTACACTTTCAATCTCAGAACATAATGCACATTTGACTGGATTTTCGCAATCAGCAATCTTGTGCCCTTCTTGTCCGCACCTGATGCAAAGCCTAGACCGATCGACTTTGCTTTTGCACTGGGATCCGAAGTGCCCAAAGTGCCAGCATTTGAAACATTGGACAGGTCTCTGCGTTGCTCTTATTCGACAGTTGGCCCAACCAATTCTCACTTTGCTGTTACCTTCTAGTAACTTCTGTGCAGTTGTCGCTGGTAGCGTCACTGTAGCCGTTTGCGTACGTCTGTAGGCCTTACGGATCTTGATAGCCTCTAGTGGTATTTCACAAGTTTCTTCGGTTTCCGTTTTCAGGGCAGTCTGAATGTGCTCCTTCGTCGTGTCATCATCAATGTCTCGAATTTCGATCATCTCCTGCGGTCCTTTGCAAATTACTTCAGCTTCTTTTTGAAGAACGTCTGTGATGGCCTTTTGCAAGGCTTGACCTTTGTCAATACTCTTCTTTGAGAGCGTAATCAGCATGTTCCCGGTTTTGGTTTTGTGGATCTTTTCCACGGTTGTGCGGACCTGTTCGTCGGGAACGGCCTGCTTTATACGACGCAATATTTCAGCGTACTTCTCCTTCTCTACCGGACGGATGATCAGAGCGTCAGGCCTGATCCACTTTCGTGGTTTTTTCCGCTTAGGCTCTGGCCTGGGCTCCTTCGGCGGCTGCTTTGAGAGTTGCTCTCTAGCTAGCCTTCTCTTCTCTTTCTTAGACTGTACTTTTTCCCAGTCAATCGTCGTCTTCTGAGGTTCGTCGCCCTGCTCTGCCAGTCGTTGAGGAGGGCTTTTTTTCAAGTCCTTCTTCTGTGCTACTTTGTCGGTTGGCTCTGGTGAGTTTCGTTCCTTTCTCTTTCCAGGCCTTTTGTCAGTTTCACCCTTCTCTTCTGCGATTGATTCACCGTCACCTTCGGCTCCGGTGTCCATTGCTTCGTCAGTTATGGCGTCAACTTGGCAGGTTTCCTCCTGTGTAGCACGGGAAGTGCGCAGCAATGATGAGCACCAATCTTCGTCCAGTTTCTCAAACCTTTGAAGGGCGTTAGCTACACTAGTCGTCTTGGACTTTATCTCCTTGTGGATGTAGACCTTCGACTGGACGAAGTCATTCAACTCACTGGTCAGTTTTTTGAGGCGTTCGAGCGCTTGTGACCCCTTCATTTTAGCGCTTGCGTTAATCGCTGCTTGTTGGGCATGAAGCCCGTTTCTACTCTTGTTTGTTTCCTGTAAATTACTCATACTTTTTGATTCACCAGCGCATTGTACGGAGTGGAGCGGGTTGTCATAACTAGGAGCAGGTGTACCCTCGGAAATAGTACTCCTACCCCAGTTTCCTGAGGCCTAGCCGACACTTAGCCAGTCCCGGAATACACGGACGGACTAGACTCGCTCGGGGCGGTGAAGATTCCGATCTCTAACACTCACTGCGTACTTCCTGATTAAGGCCCGAAGTGACTGGCTCCTGATCCACTACTGCAACTTACACCTCGGCAGAGCAAGATCACATCAGCCGTGGCCGGCATCGTCGGAAACTACGATACAGTTCCGGACACTCCCAGTGAGTTACAGCAGGGACCGATCGTCTCGTTAGGTCAGTTAGTGTGACCAACCCATTAAAGGGGAGTTTTTGTCCACGGGAGCGTATTTTGTTTGGTTATTTTGCTTGGCTCCTACCCGCTGTACCTCATCAACTAAGAGATTATCCAAGTGTCATCCAAGGACAGCGAGCGTTCTCCCATCCACTCGGGGAGACGCGCCCGGTAGCAGTATCTCTTCTGCCCCGAGTGTGTGTGTGTGTGTGTGTGTGTGTGTGTGTGTGTGTGTGTGTGTGTGTGTGTGTCTGTGTCTGTGTGAGTATGTGACTCGCTTATAACTTTTGAACGACTGAACCGATCGGGACGAACTAAACGGCGTTCTAAAGAGTTCCCTCAAACTTAGATTTCCTGAGAATTTGAACCGATTCGGACCGATAGATTTTGAGAAATGTTGAAAAATCT
>CAJNRD030001120.1:7065573-7082172 GCA_905319865.3 Cotesia congregata
ACACACACACACACACACACACACACACAGGCCATCACAGACGTTCTTCAAAAAGAAGCTGATGTGATTTGCAAAGGACCGCAGGAGATGATCGAAATTCGAGACATTGATGATGACACGACGAAGGAGCACATTCAGACTGCCCTGAAAACGGAAACCGGAGAAACTTGCGAAATACCACTAGAGGCTATCAAGATCCGTAAGGCCTACAGAGGTACGCAAACGGCTTCAGTGACGCTACCAGCGACAACTGCACAGAATTTACTGGAAGGTAACAGCAAAGTGAGAATTGGTTGGGACAACTGTCGAATTAGAGCAACGAAGAGACCTGTCCAATGTTTCAAATGCTGGCACTTTGGGCACTTCGGATCCCAATGTAAAAGCCAAGTAGACTGATCTAAATTCTGCATCAGATGTGGACGAGAAGGGTACCGTATCGCTGACTGTAAAAATTCTGCTAAGTGTGCAATATGTGTTGAGCAGCAAGGAGCAAAGGACGTGGCTCACCATGTCGGCACCTACAGATGCCCAGTGTTTCAGGAGGCGCTCCAGAAGTTGACGAACAAACAAGCATGAGGATTTTGCAGCTCAATCTCAACCATTGTGAAGCAGCGCATGACCTGCTCATGCAATCCATGTGAGAATTAGAGCTGAACTTGGTACTGATAGCAGAGCCATATAAACATCTGAGTACCCAACCCTGGGAATCTGACAGCACATCCAAAGCTCTCATCTGGTCATGTGGCAAGCTTTCTTTCCAAAATGCAGTCGACAACAGCAATGCCAGCTTTGTAGCAGTATCAGTAGAAGGCATCCGCTTCTATAGCTGCTACGCACCACCTAGCCTTTCCATTGCTGACTCCACTGATTTTCTGGATCGACTAACCGAAGATGCGAAGCAATACCATCCAGTAGCGATAGCCGGAGACTTCAACTCCTGGGCAGTTGACTGGGGCAGCAAACATACAAACGCACGAAGGAAAGCACTACTGGAGGCCCTTACTACACTAGATGTAGTTTTGCTCAACAGTGGTAATACGCCGACCTACACCAAAGGTGACGCAAGCTCAATTGTAGACCTCACTTTTGTCAGTAATAGCCTTGCTAGAGGCGACTGCACTGGAAAGTGTTGGACATCTACACTGCCAGCGACCATCATGCGATATTCTGGGAAATATCAAGCAACCAGAACCCCAAGAAACCAGTCAAGCAGACTAACATCGTTGGTTGGAAGGTAAAATCTTTTGACCCAGAATTATTAGTAATAGCCCTCGATGGTGATCCGATTAACACTGGATGTGCAGAAAAACAGACTAAGGACCTGATGAGGAGAGTAACAGATGCTTGTGATGCCAGTATGCCTCGTAAACGTGCCATAAATTCGAGACCTTCGGTGCATTGGTGGAACGACCACATCAGCGTCCTCCGTAAAGAGTGTCATAAGAAAAGAAGAATCTCTCAGCGCGGCTATCAACGGCCCAACTCAGTGGAGCTGATCACAGAGTACAAAAAGGCGCGCCGTGAACTGAATAAAGCCATCAAAGAGAGCAAAAGAAGATGTTGGAAAGAGCTTATATACGAGGTGGATAAAGACGTGTGGGGAAGGCCTTATAAGGTGGTTATGACCCACCTGAAAAAACAACAAATGCCATCACCTACGTGTCCCCAACTTCTTCAGAAAATCGTCACTGCACTGTTTCCACAGCAACGCAACTTCGATTACCAGTTGGCGCCAGGCGAATTGGACGACATCCCACCTGTCACTGAAGAAGAATTGCTGGAGGCTTGTAACCGTGTAGGGAATAATAAGGTACCGGGATTGGACAGAATCCCTAATTTAGCCTTGAAAACCATCATAAGGGCAGCTGCGACATTATTCCTAGACGCTTATAATGCATGCCTCAAGGAGGGGACTTTTCCTCGTAAGTGGAAACAGCAACGATTGGTACTGTTACCTAAAGGGAAGAAACCACCAGAAGAACCGTCATCTTACCGACCACTTTGCATGCTAGATACGGTGGGTAAGATATTTGAGCGCATAATTCATCAACGAATAAATGCAGTAGTCGACCCATTCCTGGCAGACAACCAGTATGGATTCCGGAAAGGACGATCAACCCTGGACGCAATCAAACTGGTTGTTGATACGGCCAAGGAAGCAATCGCAGGAACCAGATGGAAGGGTGGAACGAAAGAGTATTGCCTGGTGGCGACCCTAGACATCCTAAACGCATTCAACTCCACCAATCGGGAATGCATCATGCAGGCCCTCCAAGAGAAGAATGTACTAGAATACCTTCTTAAGATCGTAACAAGCTACTTTAAAAATAGGGTCTTGAAGTATGACACGAAGAACGGTCCGAGGGAGTATGATATTACTGGAGGTGTACCACAAGGTTCAGTTCTAGGCCCGCTCCTATGGAATATTATGTATGACGGTCTATTAAGACTAACTCTGCCAAGAAACGTCAAACTCGTAGCATATGCAGATGACGTAGCCGTAGTGATTGTTGCCAAACACCTTGACGAGGTAAACCATATGTTCGATCTTACTTTTGAGCGCGTTAAGCGGTGGATGGACGCAGTGAACCTGCAACTGGCGCAACACAAGACTGAGGCAGTGCTTATTACCAGCAGAAAAGTGGTAGAGACCATTAAGCTGAAAGTCGGCGAACAAGAAATCACATCACAACCTTATATCCGATATTTGGGAGTGATGCTTGATGCCCGACTCAACTTCAAGCAGCAAGTGGAGCATGTCAGTGCCAAAGCGTCAGTAGTGAGGGCTAGTCTCGCACGACTGATGCCGATCGTCGGAGGCCCAAAGCAGAGCAGGAGGCTATTACTGTCATCAGTAGTCACATCGGTGCTCACTTACGGAATATTCATTTGGGCCGACGCATTAAAGACACAAGAATCATGGAGAAAGGCTGGACCAGTATATCGACTGAGTGCCCTACGAGTAGTTAGCGCCTTTCGCACAATATCAGAGGAAGCAGTATGAGTTATTTCCGGTACTCTGCCTCTCAGAGTCCTAGCTGAGGAAAGACGGAACCTATATCAACGAAAAAGGTCAACCACACTAAGCCCTGAAGAACTTAGAAGCGAAGAACGGCAACACAGCATCACAAGATGGCAACAAGAGTGGAATGCTTCAGATAAGGGTCGGTGGACGTACCGTCTCATACCTCGGGTTGATGTGTGGTTCAACCGGAGTCACGGTGAGATCAACTATTATCTAACGCAGATGTTATCAGGACACGGATGTTACCGAAAGTATCTCCACCGCTTTAAGCACGATGATACCCCAGAGTGCCCGTCCTGTCCAGGGGTCAATGAAGATGCGGAGCATGTCTTCTTTGTGTGTCCACGTTTCAACCAACAGCGCAATGAGTTAGAGAAGATTCTGAAGAAGAGAACTCAACCAGAGTCAATAGTAGAGGCAATGTTGTCGTCAGAAGCTGCCTGGAACGCCACAAGCATTTTTGCTACAAAAGTGCTTACCGAGTTGCGATCCATTGAGAGGAAAAGAGCGAAAGATCGAATCTAGAAGGAAGAAATAACATTTTAGCCACCAGAAGGAAGAGCGGCAGCTACTTCCTCCCCCCGCGAAGATATGCCTTACGGCGGTACCATGGGGGATCAGAGGATAGAAGAGAAAGGGGTTTAGGGTATAATGGGTAGGGGCGTCAGCGTCGAGTTTTAGTATGACGCTGCGTCGAGTCACCACATTTCCAGGCCAACAGTTATGCCTAGAATCCGTAAAAAGGATTCCCCCTCCCCTAAAAAAAAAAACACACACACACACACACACACACACATACAGACATACAGACATACGGACATCACCGCGAAAACATTCGGGGAGGCTTCCTAGGACCTCAAAACGTCAACATCGGTTGAAAACTCGATTTTCGAAAAACAGGGTAAAACCAATAACTTCCGGAATTTGAAAATTTTCAATTTTCTTAGCGTGAAGTTAAAAAGCAAATTGTAGCTCTAAGTGTCTAGTTTTTGGATCTGAGTTTTTTTTTGAGTAATCTTAAAAAAACCACCGAAAAAAAAATTTTCGAAATTTTTTTGGTTTTTTTTTGTCTAGGGACTTGGAAAAAATTTTTTTGACTTTACCTTTGTATGGACCAGATAACTTGTTTATTGAGCTTCAATTTGGTTTTTTAAAAATCTCGATGCGAGCATTTCTCGCTGAGATATCGGTGTTTAAATGAAAAAAGATCATATTTTTTTTTATTACTAATATCTCAGCAACCAATGATCGCACAGAAAATTCAAGGTTGGTTTTGAAAACTTGAATAAATTCTCTACAAGGATTGGCTATTAATTTTTGAAAAAAAAAATTTTTATCAATCTACATGAATTTGAAAAAGCAACTAAATAGGGCTGTTTGTGGTTTTTTGGAAAATCGAGCGCCTAATCAATAATACCGCGGAAACCACTAATGTTAAGTATGCCTTTTACTGCTCAATATACCCACAAAAATCCTACAAAGTTTCAATTGAATCCAGCCAACGGTTTTTTTTCCACTTGATTGAATTTTTGAAAAAACGAAAGGAACAAGAATTTCGCTCTGACAAGATCATGATTTTTATTAAAAATAAAAAAAAATCTCTTTTTTCACTTTTCTTTCAATTCTGTACTAGTGACTTGGTGAATTGAAAAAAAAAAAAAACGCAAATTTTCGAAAAAAAAATTTTTAAATTTCTGGAAAATTTTTAGGTTAAGAGATCGTCGTCATTTTGTACCAACTTACAATGAATGTTACTTAACCTAGCTTATACTTAATTAATTAGAATTATATCTCGTCGGTTGAAATAATATTTCGCGTGCAATCGAGCTTCAGTCGTCTAATTTCTCACTCGAGGGCGACACGGTCTCAGCGAATCTATTAAGGACGGTCAATTGAGGAGAAATAAAATATTAATTTACAGTTTATTAATGAAGTTACTCGCAACAGGTGGCGCTAACACCGGCCTGTTACGGAACATATGCGAAAATTTGATATGGCCATATATGAGCATGTAACACAATGTCAGAAATATTTTTTCACGGTTAATTATATTGAAGATAACAAGATCAAATTAATTAAAAAAGAAATTCAAATACATACCGATTCCCGCATCCTTTTCATCAGAAAAAATGAGTGAGCTTGGATTTTCATCGATGGAATTATTTAATTCTGGTAAAGCATTCAAATCTTGAAAAAACATTAAAATACAATCAGTAACAAATGAAAGTATCGCATTTTCAACAAAATGATAAAATGCAAACTACTTACATTTTTTCGGTAATTCAATGGTAGTAGGATTTGGGCTTGTTGTAGGCGGTGTAGACACTGAAAAACCAAATTATCAGTCAACAACGACATAAGCCGAGAAACAATGTTTGAATATAATTATTTATAAATTAGTTATATATGATTATATATGAAAAATGGCTAAATATAACGATATATAATTATTATTAGAGCCAGAACTTTGGTATGGAAGGGGAAAACTTACACATGTATAAAAAAACAAACGAAATGAATCCGTGTGATCGGCTAACCTCGGTAATAAACTATATTCAGTTTGTAGTTTGAAAGCATCGAGATGGTGCTAATAAAAAAAAAATTTTATTCTTTTGTTTTTTACGGTCCCATTGCAGTAAAGCATAATTTGTTTATGTAATGTTTTTAATGTTTCTTTTTCTTATCAAACGTTTAGTAAATTTTCTAAAGGGCTTTAAGTATTTTTTAAAAATATAGAATTTGAAAAAAAAAAATTTTTTTTCCTACACTCACGTGAGTCAAGAGAATAAATTCTTGAGTTAAAGAATTATTTTTGGTCTAAGAAAATTTTCTTGTTCCAAAAATTTATTCTCTTGACTTAAGAAAATCATTTTCTTTAAAATGGTATTCTTGGTTCAAAATTTTGGCTCTTGATTCAATTTAATTTTTTTATCAGGGAATCTATTTGAAATTGAAAATGCACTGAACGCTTTACAGCCTCAAAGCAGTAATGCTAACAAAACAGATTGTTTTTTTGATTAATATTCAATTGTTTATATAAAATTCCACCATACTCTGTGAATCAAAAATCCTGTATTTATCTTACTGCAATAAAGTCGTAAATGTTATGAATACGTTTCCCTTACTACTTCAATGCAGTAACGTTAATAATTGGTACATGAATCATTTTTCCTCTATAAAGTTGAATGATTTCTTGAATAGAGTCTACTATTTCCGAAGAGGTCCTTATAGTGTAAAACAAAAATTATTTTATTTGAATTGAATCGAAAATCCCCACTATGATTTACTCTCTCAATCAAGTAACACAAAAAATAAGAGAATATTTCACGCAGGAACTTCAAATTGCTCAAATAATGATTTCTTCCACTATCAAATTTTTACTGCATCACTGCAGTACAGCAAAAATTTGAAATTAAGAAAATTTTGTTGTTAAATTTATTCCTTTAGTTATGATAGGCGATTTATTTAGTTTGCTATGATTTAAATATCAAAGATTTCCGGTAAGTATCGATAGGAAACAAATATTTCAATTAAAAAATGCATACTGCATAGTGCAGTAGAGATAAAAAATAAATATTAATAGAAATTTGAACATATAACTTCCTTATCTAATGTGAATTGCTAGTAAATTAAACCGTCATTACTAAAATAGTGTAGTTATAACCAAATATCATTAGGAACCGATTTTTTTGACCATAAAAGAGATACTGCACAACGGCAGTAGAGCAAAATTTTGGTAGTGAGGACATTCTGCTGTTAAATTTATTTCTTTCATTATAAAAAGCGATTTAATCAGTTTGCTACGATTTAAATATCAAAGATTTCCAATAAGTATTAATAGGAAACAAATATTTTAATTAAAGAATTCTTACTGCATAGTTGCAGTAATGATGAAAAATAAATATTAATGGAAATTTGAATATATAACTTCCTTATCTAATGTGAATCACTAGTAAATTAAGCCGTCATTACTAAAATAGTGTAGTTCCAACCAAATATCGTTAGAAACTGATTTTTTTGGCCATAACAGAGATACAGCATAACTGCAGTAGAGCAAAATTTTACAGTTAATAAAACTTTTGCCATCGAAAATATTTTTCTTTTTTATTAAGAGCAATTTTATTGTTCGCCACTGACGTGAGTAATTAAAAATCCATCGCGGTATTAATAGAAAATAATTTTATCCGCAATAAAATTGTTACTGCATCACTGCAGTAGAGCGAAAATTCCAATAGGTCATTCATATGAAGACAAAAAACAAGACCGCATTTTAAGAGAAAAATCAAGTCAAATTTGTGAAAATTTGTAAAAGTGAAAATCTACGAGGCCAAAATAAATGGTGACAACTCTAAGAAGACAAGAGCAACAATAAAGACGGAAACACTACATGAGTGGCAGGACCGATGGACAACCGGGGAAACAAGCAGATTGACAGCACGCCTCACTCCGAACATAAACGCCTGACTTTCTTGGAAGCGCAGAGAAACAGACTTCTTCCTAACCGAGCTATTGACGGGACAGTTCAATGCCTATCTATTCAAGATGGGTCTGCGCAGCACACCAACGTGCAAATACTGCCCAGACAAAATTGACAACGCCAAGCACACGTTCTTCGAGTGTGATCGGTGGAAGGACTACAGAAACAGCACCGAAGAAACTATTGGCATCACGCTCTCCCCCGAGAGCTTGAAAGCCTGCATGCTCAGGAAAGAAAATAATTGGTCAGCTGCTGCATCCTACGCGCAGCGCCTTCTAAAAGCAAAAACCGCAGAAAAGGACTAGTAACTAGGAGTAGCTGTCGTGAGACACAACATGGACTGGATTGAAGTAATGCTTACGCGGTTCCGATTCAGTCATCTCCGTACCATCCATGGTGGAAGAGAGAGTTTTTTAGTGGGTAAAAATCTCACATTCCCGACCATCATCTTTCAATGATAGCGGTGTCTTTAGAAGATTTTTTTCACTTCTCTATAAAAAAAAATACACACACACACACGCGCGCGCGCGCACACACGCACACACACAGACATATGGACGTCATCGCAAAAATATTCAGCGAAGCTTCCTAAGACCTCTAAACGTCGAGATCTGATGAAAACTTGATTTTCGAAAAACGGGGTAAAACCAATAACTTTCCGAGTTTAAAAAAGAGTTTAAAAAAACATAATTAGCATTTTTAAAAAATATTCTATCACTTACTTCGTTTTAGATTGTAGTTTTTTTTGTTAAAAATTCGCATTTGAATAGACAAAAATAATAGTCAAATTGTTCTTGTAGGTTTAGATCACCTTCTAATCTTTGTATGTGACAATTTTCAATTGTTGTTGAGGAACCTTGATTAAATTTATATCCCGTTTTATGTTTGTATCTTGAAAGATGTTTTTTAGAAAATTTAAAAGAGTGGAGATGAGATTCAACGTCAAAATTAATTTTCATTTTAGGTTTTTATCGTCAAACGAGGTAGAAAGCAACTGTTTTACTTCTTTTAAGAGACAAATGCAAACCGCAACGATGAAACTATCCTTAATCACCAGTAAACAATTATGGCCTTTATATACCGAAAGTATATTCAACAAAATTTACCAGACGTTGGTACTGATGGTCGTAGTCCTATTCTACACCATTGTGTATTTTAATGCCATCTGACAGATTATTTTATCATTTTCACAGCGAATAAAGGTCAAAATTGCGTCCCAACAGCAGGGTGGCGATTGACCTGGAAAACCTGGATATGTCAGGAAATTTGAAATTTCTGGAATAGTCAGTGAAAAGTCAGGGAGTTTTAACTTGGGTCAGGGAAATTTCCAGTTTATTTTAAAAAAGTGTTGTAGCAGAATTGTTAGGTGCTTGAATAGTGGAAAGTTGCATCTGGTATTCTTCTTTTAGCTCCTCCGACCATTTAATTCTAGTTGTTGTCTTTGGTGTTACTGTTACATTAACATCATGTGTCAATGCTCCGTGGGTCAGAACGGTTATACAGATAGGTCGATGGTCTGAGAGGGACGGTTCTAGGATGACTTCTAGGTCTTGGATAAGGTGGAGTGCGGGAGTATCTACCCAGACCAGGTCGATAATTGATGTACCTAGACCGTCATAGGTTGGCTGCGCTGGAGAGTCACTATTTGTTCGGCCGTTGAGTAGTATAAAATCGTTGTCGAACATAAACTCCACGATTTGGTGACCTCTTTCGCAGGAAAAGCTGTCCGAGGTTGTCATAGGGTCATGTACGTGGAGCCCAGAGAATAGTTCGGTTGGCCATGGGTTTTGTAGACCAATTCTTGCATTCATATCTCCTCCTATAATGAATAGATCGTAAAGGTGCGAGGCTTTGACATCGTCGATTGTTTCCTGCAACATATTAAGTAAGTATCGTAGATCAAGGCATTTACGAAAGTATTCAGACCCGAGAATTAGAGTAGTATTTCCGATGCACACTTCGTTGAAGATCCTCCAAGGTGTGAGTTCTAGTAATGAAGATTTGTATCTGCGATTAATAGCCGAGACCAGTCCTCCGCTGGCACGTCCGACCGCATGTTCTCTGAGTGCATTGGACCAGTAAGTATTGAAGTTCTCTAGAAATCGTGGGTTAAGAGGTTGCGTGGTCCAGGTTTCGCAGGTTGCTATGATGTCGGAGTCTCTGGTTATTGAGCTTGGTTCGAGGTTTGAGAAGCCATGTAGGTTCCAAAAGGTTATTTTTGTTATTTTTGCGGAGTTTCCAGTTAGTTTTTTGTGTGAGTTGCTTGTACTTCTATAGGTATTCGCGAGCTTTTCGACAAGGAATTATTTTGGGGAACTAGAGTGTTTTTTGAGTCACTCCAAACATCGCTAATTTCATCTACTATGACCCTAGAGCCTTTCCTGGTAGCTCTTTTCCCTTCCGAGACCTTTTCTTTGATGAATTGTCTAGTTTGCCAGGCGATATACTTTTCTCTGGTGGTACGATCGGGGTCGATATAAATTTTTGTGCCGAGAAGTTTAGTTTTTTTGTTTTTCAGAATTGTAGATTTCAAAGTGGGATCGTGTACATCTATAACAATGTATTTGCGGAGTTCTTTGACTGTAACATTGGAGCAATCAATGCCAAATTTCGAAGAGAGGAAATGTTTAACCTTAGTTATATGGTCATTGGTGGAGAAATCGAGTCCGGCGATCGTAATTTTTGTGTTTTTACATTCTTTTTCTAGATAATCGACTTTACTTGTGAGAAGTTCGCTTATTTCAGCAGCTCTTGGTATCGGCCTAATGTTCCTCATGTTCTCTTGCATGTTTCTCATCTCGGTTAATAGTTGAATAACAATGTCATTCTCACCTACAACATAAATAAAACGTAATATAAAATGTATCTCATCTTCGCTCTGAAGAATTTGACAAAAAATATAATAAAAATTAAAAATATTTAATTTACCATTATTTGATCCGAATAAATTTCTAGGTCTTACTGGTGATGAGTTATTCAAAGGGGTTCGTTCAATATCATTATCATCATCCTTATTAGAATGCGGTCTTTTTAAGCTTGTTTTTTTGTTAGCATTTTTATCAGTTGTGATACTCGTTGCATTTGTAAAGTTGGAAGTAGAACCTGCTGCTGATCCATCCATGAACGACTTTTGATTTCCTGAGCAGCCTCCCAATCTTGGTGATTTTATGCATTTATAATTATTCTTAAATTTTTTTTCGAGCGCAGCTATACTTTCTATAAGAAGTTATAATTATAAAATTCATACTTTTTATGAATAGTAAATTATGATATCTTTCTGATTAAACAAAATGATTAAAAATAATTTCTTATGGTAAATGTCTATTAGAGAATGATTTAAAATGATTCACATAATTCGACAGGATTAAAAATGATTAAAAAATAAATTATTTCGAATCATGTCATATGGTTTTGTTCAATCAAGGCTGCGTAACAACAAATTAAGACAACCGAGTATATCGAAAGATTTGATATAAAAATTTCATGTAAAACATATTAAGTAGTTTTAAAAATATTGAATAGTTAGTTACAATCCAATGTTGCTATAACAGATCCCGGTAATCTAATTTTCAATACTACTTTATGTTAAATTTAGTTTTAAGACTAAATAATTTTTGCAAACGTATGTAATTTTTTTACTAAGATTTAATGTAATAAAAATTTTATGATAATAGGAAATCGAATGGTTTTAATGAAGTCCGTAAAAACTCTTTTGTTTCAGTAAGTTTTTATAGAAAATTTAACTATAATTAAGTTTAGTATTTACTCTATAAGAATCCAGAAAAGTTTAGAAATCAGAGAATTTGTTTCAAGTAGTCTCTACATTTAATAACTATAAATATTTGTTTATTTTTTAAATAATACATACTAGAAACATCTGTGACCACGGCATCATAGCACAACCATCCACCAGCTGGCTTCTTGCCTTGACGCCACTCGACTACATAACTTTCATCAGCATCACAGCTATTCATGCAATATTCTTGATAATCGAATTGTATTATCCATTGTGTTGGTACACCAACAGTGTATGTTCCCTTGTCTTCGTCATTTAGCCATTTTACTATTGCAAACAATTCAGAAGTCATTCTAAAAATCTTTTTTTAATTATTAGTAATAGAATGAAAGATGGTACAATTAAATAAATTGATATATGTAAATGAACATTCGAACAAATTCATATCTCTATCAATATATGTTTGATAAATCATTTTTATAATTTTATAAAGTACATAAACATAAGGTTATGATACTTGCTTGTAATATATATATATATATATATATATATATATATATAAGGAGTAGCTGGGCCGCCTAGCAGTTGACAGTGTTTTTTTTTTTCTGGTCCAGTGTTTTGTGATTTTTATCGGTCATAGGCTACAGTTTGGTGTTGTTTTTGTACTAGTGTTTACTACAAAAATTTCTTTAACTAGAACAAGTCTGATCTCAAGTGTATGCCTAGAGGTTTTTTATATATCTTTGTGTATTTGCATTATACGCTACTCATCCTAACCTCTAAGTGACTGTCTCTGTCTCTCTCTTTTGTGACTATCGCTCTCACTCTTCGCACAATGAATTCCGCAGTTGACCAGCTTACCAACACAGTTCCCCATCAGCCCACACCGCTGTCCGATGGAGGGAGCCACGTACCTCCGAATCCATCTCATAAAGGACGACGCAGACTTGCTGACAACGGGGACAAGCTCAACCTGGAGGTGCTGGGCAATCCACTTGGTCTATTAAAAAGAAAGCGTGACCAGGAAATCGCAGATACCGATTATGACGTCGACTTAACACCAGCAAAAAAACGATTGACGCTAGATCCTGCCACGCTAACTCTATTGCAAGAAGGTATAGTGAGTGCATTGGCTGGGAATATTGAGAAAGTAATCATAGACAAACTTGCTTTTATTGACGACCTTAGAGATGAGATTTCCACACTCAAGGAATCTAATGCCACCAGATTCAAGTGGCTTGAAGACAACATTTCAGTGAATGATGCTGCCGTTAACCGTAAAATTGATGAACTCCAACTCCGTTTGGCAAAGCTAGAAGCCCCGGTAGCTGTAAACACTGACTCATTGTCATCAACTAATACTTCCATGCCTCCTACTGCTCCTCTTAACCGAGAATTCGCCTAGTACATGGCCAAGATGAATGACAAATTTGCTGTCATGGATAAACATCTCCGTCAGGCTAACATTATTATCAAAGGCCTGAAATTCAATAATACTGACAGACACAACACTAAATATCTTGTGGAAAAATTCTTAAAGGACTCCTTTGGCGTCTCCAATTGTGTAGAGCAAGTCAACCTCTTTGGCAGCCCGCACAATATAGTCAGGGCCAAAATTAACACTCACGCCAACAAAAACCTGATTATGAGCAAAAAGAAAACCTTAGGGACCAGGAAGGTTTATATTGAACACGACTTAACACCGGATGAACGTAGTACCAATGCTCTAATCAGGCAAAAAGCCAGAAAACTTAGAGAAGCTGGCCACCGGGTTAAAATAGGGAACAAGCACCTTCAGATCAATGGTACCTGGCACCATTGGGAAGTAAACCTCGACCAACTTCAGTGCGACTCTTCACCGAATTCCATCTCCACGCTCAACGGTTTGGCTTCAGGCGAATCGTCCACGAGTCCAGCGGCTGAGTCATCCCTCATATTAAATTAACGAGACTTGAGAATAGACTTCTGGAACTGTTGCGGTTTTAAAAGACTCAGTAGTAACTCCTCAATTGGTAAATCTGACATATTCTGTTTAACTGAAATATGGCTAATGGATAATTCTGCTAATCTATCTAGTTCTTACAAAAACTATAAGTATATTTGTTCACAGGCTCTCAGGACGCACAGTACGGGACGTGCAAGTGGTGGTCTTTTTATTGGCTATAAAAGTACCCTCAACTGTGAGGTTTTGGACTCATCACCTTGGTGGCTGTTCGCCAAATTTTCTGCTCCCAATTGGACTGTAATCCTTGGCTCTATTTACTTTAAACCCAACAGCGATCTACCCCCTTATCTAGACTTGCTGCAGGATGTCATCTCTGACATCCAGTCTAAGTACCCGGCAGCAGCATTTTTTATAGGTGGGGATTTTAACGCGCGTGTTGGGGATGGTGACCTTATTCAGGAAGATGCCCTCTCTGGTACTGTTTTAACATCTCTTCGCATGTCCCTCGACCGTGAACTTAACTCCAGGGGTTCGTTGCTTCTCGACTTTTTCCAAACGAATGGATTTATGCTTCTTAATGGCAGAACAGCTGGCGACATACCGGCACAGTTTACCTTTTGTTCCGCAAGAGGCAAATCTGTAATAGACCTAGTTTGGTCAAACTTTTTGGCCATTGATTACATCTCGCGATTAGCAGTTCTACCAGAACCCACGCTATCTGACCACTTCCCTGTCTCCTTATCACTCTCTTTCCCCTTCCCTAATGACAATCCGCCCGTTTCCGCGCCGCTCTCGGAATATCTTTCTTGGGACCCGACTAAACAACATGTCTACACTTATAATATGCTCTTATCTTATAAACTGAAAATTGACTTCGAGCGATCTTCTACTGAATCCCTAAATTATAACATAGCCTCAGCGATAGTTGAGAATGCATCGGCCGCTGGTATGCTTAAGACCCGTAGACCAAGTCACACCTCAAGTACATCGCACAAACCCTGGTTCGATGCTGAATGCAAAGATTTGAAACGTGAACTTAGCAATACGTTGAAAAACGCTAGAAGGGCCAAATTCAATCTCCCCGAACTCTCCCGGTACCTAGATATTAAAAAGCGTTATAAAAACACCCTGAGCTCTAAAGAAAAGGATAACAGAACATTGGTTGCAGACACTTTCGCGAAAGTCAAAGATACATCTCGGTTCTGGCGCATATATAATAGATTTAAGGGAAAAAACACTCGCATCCCGGCTGTGTCTCTGGAAGCCTGGAACAACTTTTACGAGCGTATCTATCCTCCTAGAATCATAAATAACACACAATACTTCAGTGTTCTCGATCCCAGGCTTGATAGCTACATAACCTTGGATGAATTATCCCATAGTATTAATGATCTGAAAAATGGTAAGGCTCCTGGCCGTGATGCAATCTCTAGTGAGTTTTATAAAACGTTACCTAACAACTGGCTTTTATTCTTGCAGGCATTTTTCAATAAAGTACTAGATACTGAGGCTGTACCTGATGACTGGTCTCGTGTGGCTCTTTTCATGTTGCACAAAAAGATTGACAAGGCAGATCCCTCCAATTACAGGGCTGGCGCTGATAAATGTAATTACTAAAATTTTCACGTCTATTCTTAAAAACAGATTAACACGCTGGATTAATGAAACTAAGGTAATACCTGAGGAACAGGCTGGATTCATTGCAAAAAGAAGTTGTGTTGATAATATTTTCACTTTGCTCGCGACCTTGCAACTCAATTTGTGCAACAGAGGAAGCAAGCTGCACGGGCTTTTCGTTGATTTCAGGAGGAATTTCGACTCGGTGCCACACGACCTCCTTTGGAAGAAGTTGTTCAACTTGGGAGTTAGTCCTAAGCTCATTAGAATTTTGAGAAGTCTATACAGGCAAGCAAGATTTCAAGTCAAATCAGGACAACAATTTTCTGATGAATTTAACTGAATGAATTTTACTGAAGGGGTCCTACAGGGAGAAATCCTCAGTCCGACCCTTTTTATTTTGTATTTGCATGATATAGTTGACTTCTTTAGAGCAAGGAGAGTCGTGGGGCCCAGGGTCGATGGCTTTCATGATCTATTAATGCTCCTTTATGCTGACGACTTAGTAATTTTAGCCTCATCAGTGCCTGAGCTGCGTAAGAAACTAGTCATTTTGGAAGAATACTGTAGGATAAATGCGCTAACAGTAAATATACAAAAAACTAAGGCAATGAACTTTAGAAGAGGAGGTCCAGGGGAGAAGACGAAGCTGCACTTTAATGGTAAATTAGTCGAATAGATTGATCAGTACACGTACTTGGGTGTACCATTTGCTACTTCATCTCTGGGCTTGCTGGCCTCAAAAAATGCTTCTCAGAGGGCTAAAACTGCAGCTGGAGCAGCAATCTCCACGCTTGCTGCCATCAAAACAGACTCATGGGACAGTATGATTAAAATCTTTGACAGTATAGTGGCCAGCACCCTCTTATACGCCTCACACCTTTGGGGTTTACGTTATCTTGATCAACTCGAGAAAACTCAGCTTTCGTTCTTTAAGCGTCTTCTTCTTCTCCCGACTGGTACCCCAAATGCAGATCTTAGGCTGGAGCTGAGGATAAAGAATGTAAAGGTTTAGGTTCTTAGGATGGCCCTGTGTTGGATCTGTAAAGTATTGGACATGCCCAGCAATGGACTACCCAGGATCTGTATGTTACAGTTGTTCAAGGTGACTAAGCTCAAGGACATTGACCCAAAATATAACTGGGTGCTACAACTTAAAGTAATTCTGACTAGTTTTAATGCGCCTGTGGCTCTCTGGGATAATCTCTCCAGCTCTTTCTGGGGTGGGCACATTGAGAGCACCCTCAGATCCTACTCTGACCACCTTACGAGCCTGGATCTGGTTGGATCTAGCTCCAGCAGATCTTGCCAGATGCGCATACCACGGTTGCTGGACTCCGACACAGCAAGCTACCTGCGTAATTGTCCTCTCTATGTCTCGGGAACAATTGCTCGGGTCCGATTGGCTAATGGTCACTGTTTCAAGCTTGGCTACAATCGATTTCGCTGCTTCTTTTATCCAAACCAAATTTGTACCATATGTAACCTAAATGAGCCTGAAAATATAAAACATATAATCCTGAAATGTCCGATTTACCAACCCTATCGGGATTACTACATCACTCCCTTTCTATCTGTTGCTGACAATGATGACGACACTTTGACCAGTCTCTTTACAGAGTTAGATGTGTCTTTTTCAAAAAGCCTTTATTTATATCTCACCAGAGTTTTAAAGTTGAGAGCTTTCTGCACGAATGAGTAAATACAGAATTTACTCGACAGTTCCAGAATCTGTTCTCGTTTTGTCCTTTTCTGGTCCCAGTGATTGCACTTTATATATATATATATATATATAAATA
>CAJNRD030001120.1:7085078-7101375 GCA_905319865.3 Cotesia congregata
ATATATATATATATATATATATATATATATATATATATATATATAATTAATAGAAGAATTAAATAATTATATTTAATTGTTGACACTTCACAATGTCTATAAAGTAAAGAATGCGATAAGATGAATTAAATAATTTATATAATTTAGAGTTGTTGTTACAAAACTTTTATGGATAAACTTCTTGTTAGCCAATTTGCTCTTGTAGTTATAAATAATTCTATCGTATTGATAAAATCAATAATCATACATATATTTCTTATAGTGCTACACAATTAACGTCGATATAAATATTTTCATTTTTATATAAAAATTGCACAGTGCAAATTCGCCATTTCATAAGAACATATAAACACAATTTGATATCGGTAGAATTGTCGTTATATTTACTACAATCTTCGAGTGTTTCAAGAATCGAAACAGCTATTCGATATTTAATAACCGATTTCATGAAAACAGTTTTTATGTTGGGCTACTACGTAAATTTTTTCAGTAAAAAGATTAAATTTTCACTAGGTTGAAATAATTAGATTAATTATACTTTTTTTTTAAATATTTTATGGAAAGAAATTTTATTCTTTGAGTATCAACTGCATATCAAATAAATTTTCTCATTCGATTAATCGAAAGACTCACAATCGATTGAGAGGTTAATCTAGTTTGTTGTTATATCTTACTTCAGTTCATAACATACATATTGTTTATACAGAGTGAGTACTGGCAAAAATAATATTTGAATTAATTATATAAAATGGACCTCAGCAAAAATTCTAAAGAAAAAGTTTTTACAGTGAAACGAAAAATTTATAAAGAGTACAGTTATTTTGGTAGTAGTTCATCAATACCAACAAGAACCAAGCAATATTGGGCAGCAAAAAAAAAAAAGTAAATTCAATATTTTTATACATTTACTTTCAAATTTAATTTTTGTATATAATTTATCTGCTTCACGTTCTAAATAAAAATTAATGGAAAATCGTTTTTTTTTTTTAGCCGGTGTGAAAATAATGATCATTGTGACGTTTCCATTTCTACTGTATCACTGAATCGGAGCTCAAACGAGGTTAGATAGTGTTCAATATCACATTTTTTATTATACTGAAATTAGCGCACATCTGAGAATTTTAAGAATTTTTCTTAACATGAATAAATTATTAAAAAAAAAATTTCATTAGTAGAAATTGCCCAAAATGTTATGATACTGTAATCAGCAGACATCTGAGAATTTTAATGATTTTTATTAGAAATGGGTTATGAAAAAAAAAAATATTTTAAAAACATTTGCACTTGTGAATTTTTTTTTATTTCTAGAGGTGAAATTTTCCATCAAAATTTTTTATAATCATTTAAAAGTAAATTATTATAAGAATCTAAAAAATGTATTTAAAATACTATTTAAAATGAACATTAAATTATTTATACATGTATTTTATTTTAAATAAATATAAAATTCGTTTAAAACAAAATTTATAAGAATCTAAAAAATTCACGGATGTCTTTTAATTTCAGTATCATAAAACTTTTGGTGTCAAATTTCTCAATATTTTTTTTTTTGTAATTTATTCAATAAATGAACCTAAAAAAAATGAGATGCGTGCTGATTTCAATGTCATCATTTTTTGTATGTAGACTTTATCAAAATCAGATTTTCTTATTATTAATGAGTAATTGTTTTTCAGTCCTCCAATGGTAGTGTGATTCAAGACATAGAAGATAATGATGAATGTACAACTAATACTCCAAATTGCTTCACTTCACTCAATAATGATGAAGAGGCAGCTAGTTCGAATGAAATATCTGTTCAGCAAAATAATAACTTGGTTGAAGAGCAGAATTTGTCTGTAAACCAATATACATTTTTCCTTCCTTCTACAAGACCAAACTGTAATACAATCATCGTTGACAACAGTTCATATTCTACTGATGATTTAATTGCAGCATTGACTTTTTTATCTGTAAAATTACGTCATAAGTTGACATATTCTGCAACTGAAGATTTTGTACGCGGGATGTCAATTTTAAACGATTTGTTAGTCGTAAAAGCATCCAAATACCATTGGAAAAATATCGTGAATGTTTTCTCTGATCCCGTAACGATCCATCATCTTTGTCCTGAGTGTGAATTATATTTGGGAGAACAAAAGAAAAAAATAGCTGATGATATTAATCGAGAGGCTGAAGTCTTAATAGAAGACTTTCATGACCCGATTGAAGATGAATACGACACAATTCATTGTGACAGCTGTGATAAAGACATCGACAGAAAATTGAATATTTCATCTGGACATAGTTTTTTATACTTTTCTTTAAAATATCAACTTGAACAATTGTTCGAAAATTCAAATGTTCATTGTCAACTACAACAGCATAGAGAAAAAATGAAGAAGCATGCTTTCGAAGACATCCAAGATGGCAAGGAATACAAAAAAAGGATTGAAAGTGATATGATAAGTATTACTTTTAACACTGACGGTGTTCCTGTGTTTGATAGCTCTAATTGTAGTGCATATCCTATATTATGTTCTATCAACGAATTACAGCCATTGAAAAGGAAGAAACATGTGCTTCTCGCAGGACTTTGGGTCGGAACTGGAAGCCCAAATTCTCTTCAAGAGTTTTTCAAGCCTTTTGTCTCCGAAGCTGAAGATTTATATCAGAAAGGATTTGAATATATTGTTGGAGGTAAAAAATTTGTAAGAAAATGTTCTGCTCTTTTGAGTGTAAACGACGCTCTAGTTCGCCCGAAACTTCGTAATTCAATGCAATTTAACGAGGAATATGGATGCGGATTATGTCTTAATCCTGGAAAAAGAATTGAAAAAGGACTAGGTAACGTGCGGATCTATCCAATTGAGTCAAGTAATGCTTATGGTGAGGTTTTAAGAACCAATACTGCGACAATTAAACACGCAGAATCAAAAGAGAAAGGTATGAAAGGCGAATCAATATTATCGAAAATACCAAGATTTGATATAATACTCGGCATTGATGTGGATTGGATGCACTGTGTTGCACTAGGAGTTTGTCGTCAATTTGCAAAGCTATGGTTTGATTCTGTAAACCATGAAAAAGATTTTTACTTGGGCTTATCTATTGGAAAAGTTGACAAAATTCTTTTGTCTTACAAACCAACTATGGACATATCAAGAACTATTCATGAAATAAGTGACCGTTCTCACTGGAAAGCTCACGAGTGGGTTGCTTTTTTACTATTTTATAGTCTTCCAATATTAAAAGCTGTTGCCAAAAAAAAAGTATGTTGACCACTGGGCACTTCTAGTCGATGGTATTTCACTTTTATTACAAACATCTATTATGCCATCCGATATTTATTATGCTTATAATTGTTTGATTGATTTTATAATTGGCGTGAAAGATTTGTATGGAGAACAAGAATTAACTTTCAATGTCCATTCACTCGCTCATCTGGCTTGAAGTGTTGAAAATTGGGGTCCGCTCTGGGGACATGGAGCTTTTATTTTTGAAAATTTTAATCAAGAAATTTTAGCTGCAGTGCAAAGTTCTAATGGAGTACCTCATCAAATTTATGACATGTTCCGTACAAAATGTGTTTTAACTAAACTAAGAAAAACACTTACCAAAGATCTGACTTACTCGCAGAAAGAATTCATAGACGAGCTTTTAGGTATTAAAAGTCGCTTGAAATATCAACAAGTTATTGACAACGTTAAATTATTAGGTGAGCCTGATGTTCATAAATTAACTCAAGAGCAATATCTTGCTTTTCAACGACGACATATATTTCTAGATAGGAAAGTAGTTGTGCAACATTATGATCGAGCTGTAGTAAACCGCCAAGTTTTACACAGTAATCGTTACGAAAAATGTCAGAAGAGGAATAATCGTTGCGTTAGACTGATAAATAATGAAGTATTCCAAATTGAATCGTTTATAGTATTTGAATTAAATGATGAAACACATTGCTATGCAATTGGTTGGTATTTCCAAAAGTGTCAGCAACCAATAATTGCTGGAAGAAGACTAAAACATATGCTTATGGTAGAAAGAGGAATTAATTGTTTGGGAGTAGCTTATCCAAGTGAAATTATTGAACGAGTTACAATACTTCCAATTGAAAATTCATCAAACTATGTGGCGTGCATACATCCTAATCGATTTGATGTACTAAATTAATTAAATAATTTCAATTATTTGTATAGATGTTTCAAAATAAAAAAATTGTAATTTAGAAGAACATAAAACTTATTCAAATCGCATAAAAAACTTTTTGTGCTTCCGAATTATTTCCATGCCTATCTGATAGCTGTTGAAAAAAAATTAGTTTAATTATTATTTAGCGTTACCAATTTAATTCACGACATTTTCGTAGACATCTTTTCGATCATTAATTATTGGAAAATTATTATATTTTATCATAAATTGAAGAAATTTCATGATAATCTTTGGTATGTGTGTTGATTGCTCAATCTACGCTTTTTTTTACTATTTTAACAGCCTATGTTATTGTAAACTTACAATAGAACATTTACAACAATATCATTTATAAGTATCAAAATATCTACAATAAATGTTGATACATTTTCTTAATATACATTCTTACATAATAGATATATATTTTCATGTGCATGTATACGTGTATATATATGTAGGATTTCTACAAAGGAGCTGGCCTTAAACCACTTAAATTAAACTATTTGTAAATAGTTTAGGTATTTTTTAAATAAATTTTGAAAATAATAGTGCTGTTATAGGATCAATTACAAATAATTTAATGGACACATGTGACTAAAAAAATTTATAAAACCAAAAAACTATTAAAAACTCCTCCAAAAACTTGACACATAAAAAATTGACTACTAAAAAATATATAAAACCAAAATGCACTAATTCTTGTCTCGACCTTTTTAGATGATACTAAATTAAATTATAAAAATTTCTTTAAAAATAATTATATACTCGTCACAAAATTTTTTTTCTCTCAATTATTTAAATTACAAATAACTATCGCTAAAAAATATAAAACCCAATTTACGATAAAGACATACCCGTTACTAAATTTTTCTTAGGGCCAGTTTTTTAATCCAGGATAAAATTTTATCCAATGATAAAATATATCTATATATTTCATATATATAGATATACTGGCAATAATTATTTTATCCTGTATAAAATTTTATCTTGGATTGAAAAATTGGCCCTTAGTCTCTTAATCATATAAATTTATTTTTGGCATGTAATCACATTCACGTATACAAAACAAAATAAATAAATAAACAAATTTTGTTTATCGCTAAGTTCTAATCTATTTATAACTACTTCGAAAACCTATCATAATAAATAAAATATTTTAGAAAAGCATACGAAACATTGAAAAGGCACAAATTCCAGTTTGACCTTTCCAACGGTACCAAACTTAACCATAAAAACCTATTTTATCAAATAAATACACTGGCCACAAGATTTCGCTTATTCTCTTAATAATATAGATGATTAAATATTAACGGAGTACTTGTTAATCGAAGAATTAATGTAAATAAAAGAATAAAGAGAGGGATGCGCCGCTGTTCACCGATTGAGACTGTACATGTCATGTATAAGTATGTATCGAGAGCTCGCAGGCCACGACAGTACACGAATTTTAACGTAGTCACCCGATGAAGCCAAAAAGCCAAGCCTTGTCGTAGCTGTTACTACATATATGCCTAGATATATGTCTACATATATGTCTAGATATATGCTTACATACATGTCTAGATAAATGCCTGCATATATGTCAGCATATATGTGAAAAATATATATTGACATATTTTTTTTTTGCGTAAATATATGCGGCATATATATTATATATGCGACATATATTTTTGACATATATATTTCTCCATGCGGGTCTCTAAGCTCATCAATAATTGACATGATTTCATTCGTGTGACTTGGATTTCCAGCAGCTTGAGACGCCATCAGCAGCCACAAACGATCAACTAGTTCATTTGGATCATCCCAGTATACGTAGTCCATAGGTGTCTTGGTGGTAATCATAAATTTTGGTAGTCCTCTACCGTGCTTTTTAACAAAATCAGCAATATATTTCTTATACTTGTCTGTTGAATCTCTGTAAATACTTTTACGTGGATCATAACTTCTCCTATGAGTATTTGTTCTCTGGATAATTTCCAAATATTTTGTCTTATCATCTTGCGTGACAAGCGTATCTTTCGGTGTTTTTGTAAACAATAATTCCACCAACCCAGGAGATATTGGATAACTTCTTTCTTTGACAGTTATTGTATAGTTTGCAAATGAAATATTTGAATCACCCATGTACATTCCACCATGTTTTTTGCGTACACCATATTTCATGTCATTATTTTTGTGTTTTGAACTTAAACGTTGTAAATAATTAGTGAGAAGAGGATTTTTAGGCTTTGGAGTACTTGTTGATGACGGTAATTGAGTTATAGCAAATGATGATGTGTTGTTCAATGAACTTTCATCATCCGTTATTAAACTGTTGAATACTTCTGGATCATCATATGAAGATTTTTCAACTTTTTGTTTTTCAACCTGTGACTTTTCTTCTTCTTCTTTTTTAATATTTTCTCCTTTACGCTTTGAAGATTCAACTATACTCTGAAGTGGTGTGACAATAGGTTTGAACATTTCCTCCATGGCTTTTTCAGCTGTATCTTTACCCAACTTCAACATCTTATGCTTCCGTCGGATAGCATCGCTGGCTTGAGACATCCGATGCAGAATATCTTTCTGCTTTAAAATTTCTTCAGGCTTCATGTTGGTAGGTTAAAGTCTACAGCATGTGTGACTATCACACTTTAAAGTACCTTAATTTATACTAATGAAGCAGTCGAATCCTTTTCGATACCTGCCACTATTCAATTCACTGTCTTTATTTATTACCACAAATCCATATTTATTCCAGCATGCTGAGCATAAATCTCTGAATGAGTTGTATGACATGTCTGTATTGACATGATCATCATAAATATGCTTCAAATTTATTTCATCTTGACGGAACAGAACGAGAAAGTTTGCGTTATCTCTAATCAGATGTTTCGGTATTCGTGTATAAGTTTGACAGAGATAAAAGCTATCAACATCCTTGTGTCGACCCATACAGAAAAAAGCCTTGATGTGATCTTGTTTTTCACAAGCAACATCGTCAAATATCATCAGGGAGATAGGCTTAGCATCGTCAGGCTTGATTACAGCCTCATGTTTGCTGAACGTGAAGAATCCAATACCATCAATCTGTTTAAGCAGTGTCTCTAAAAACTGATACTTTGGTTGGTTAAGAGACTTTGAGTATAGATATGTATTCTCAAACCTCAAACCGTTTGGATGTACAATAGGAGACAGCAGAGCATTCGTTTTTTCACAGTTTGATGGTCCTCAAAATACAGCGCGTACACTGTTTGGAAGTAGATCACCATGTCGTTTGATTTTTTTCACTCCTGTCCCTTGAACAATTTGATCAAAGTTGATAACTGGTAACTGAGCTCTTGGTTTGTTAAACTCTATGACTGCTCAATTAATTCTGAGGCTCATAGGTATAAATACAGGCTTATATAGATCACCAAGTTAGTCTTTGATGTGTCATGTCTGAGAGCAGACTTGGTAAAGGTGTTGTCAACCACATAATCAATAAGCTTCCACTTGAACTTCACATACCAGGATATCAGTACTGTGTTTCAGGTACAAAGTTAGCCAAGAGGTTAGCTCGAGGTGATCCAGGTATAAATCCTTTGGACGCTGCGTGTAAGGAACACAATATAGCTTACTCAAAAAATCATGAAAATTTGGAAGCCCGTCACAAGGCTGATAAAATCCTTGCTGAGAAAGCGTGGCAACGATTTCAAGCAAGAGACGCTGTTATTAATGAAAAAGCTGCTGCTTGGAGTGTGAATAAAATCATGAAGTTGAAAAGACGTTTCGGTATGGGTCTTAAAAAAGAAAAACCTATTACTAACCGTAAAACAATTAAGAGAAAAACAACGAAGCGTAAAACAGTTGTTAAAAGAAAGACAACGAAGAGAAAAACATCGAAGCGAAAAACAAAGCGTAAGATGACCAAACGCAAGACAGCCAAAAGAAAGACAATTAAGCTTAAGACTTCCAAGAAGAAGAAGAAGAAGAAGGATGTTGCTTTGAGACAGATTGTTGATGAAGCTAAAAAGTCCATGCAACCTGGTGGAGACCCAGTTAAAACAGCTCTTGAAGGTGCTCGCAAGGCTGTCAAGAAGGCTGGTGGGAAGAAAAACGTTCGATTGCCTCGTATTCTACCAGTTCCGTCCAAGATTGGCGGAGTACTTCCATTCTTGATTCCCCTGTTTGCAGGGTTATCAGCGGTTGGTGCTCTGGCAGGTGGAGCTGCAGGTGTTACAAAAGCTGTAAATGATGCAAGTGCAGCTAAAAATCAACTTGTTGAAGAGAAACGTCACAACTTGAAGATGGAGAAATAGCTGTAGGTAGAGGATTATACCTCAAACCTTACCACAGTGGTATGGGACTTTATCTGAAACCATACCCTGAGGGGGCTGGTTGCAAGAAGTCAAAAAACCAGTAGAGCTACCACATCGAGCACTGACTAACATCGATTTATTGAAGTATGCTAAGCTGTTGAAAATTCCAAATTTTCGAGTATTCATGAGAAATGATTTACCAAAATCTGGACCCAAAACAAATGAATCGGCAATAATAAAGTTAGATGATAAACTTGGACCTGGAACTCACTGGGTTGCATACAAGAAAAATCATGATCAAGTAATCTATTTTGACAATTTTGGTAATCTACAACCTCCACAAGACTTGATGAAATATCTCGATGTTGGTAGCGTAATGTACAATCATAAAAGATATCAAGAATTTGATACAATCATATGTGGACATTTATGTCTTAAATTTCTGGCTGGACAACTATAAATTGAAGTGACTCGAGACTACAAGTATCAGTCATGGCAGAGTCATTCACCTTGACACTATCCGGATACTCCTCCATATTGGAGGCAAATTATTTTCCACTGATTAAGTAATCACCACCAAAAAGTTATGTACTTGGACTTGTTAAGCTCCTGACATTCAATTCAATACCAAATATCGATGTTGATGCTAATAAGTTTTATGTGTCATCAAAAAGATCCAAGAGAAGCATAGTCAAGAGATTTGATGAAATAACTATACCAACAGGGAGTTATGAAATCAAAGATATTGAAACTTATATAAACAAGACATTACCTGAACTGAGTTTCACCTTAAAAGCAAACAACAATGAGTATAAGAGTGAAATAAAATGTGATCAGTGCATAAATTTTGAACCTGAAGATCCCATTGGCTCATTACTTGGATTTACCAAACGTGTGCTTGAACCTAACACAGCACATAAATCTGATTTACCAGTCAAAATATTAAAAATCAACGCTCTGAGAGTCGAGTGCAATATAACTACTGGATCATACATCAATGGTGAGAAGAATCACACAATTCATGAATTTTTCCCGAGAGTTCCAGCAGGATATAAAATAGTAGAGGTGCCAACAAACATCATTTACCTACCGTGATGAAATCAGGATTACTGTTCAGCATCAAGATCTGTGTTTGCTCCCAAGCAAGAGTACATTTCATTTTTATGGAAGACTGAGGAAATCTGATGATACTGCAGTGAGTGCTACTACAAAAATGATCAACTTGGCTGTCTGTCATATGTTTGAAATGCTACGTTATGAGTTGAATGGTATAGAAATTTACAGATGTAAGAATGTTGGCATTACCAGTGTTATGAAAGGATATGCTTCTCTGAGTCCAGGACAGCAAAATATTCTGGAAAATGCTGGTTAGATTGTTAATGAAGATAATAACAAGTTGACTGATGCTAATGGGTACTTTGATGTCTTAGAACCGCTGAGTTTTATCCTTGGATTTGCTGAAGATTATCAACAAATTATCGCGAATGCCAAGCATGAATTAATACTGATCAGATCAAATACTGATCAAAATGCTTATGTTGTTACCGCTGCGAATGAAAATGTTACAATTACGATTCAAAAAATTGAATGGATTGTACCGTATATAACAATGTCTGACAAGCAAAAAATCGATGTGTTGAATTATATAACTTTTGATCCAGCTATCCCAATCAGTTTCCGGACTTGGGAATTGTATGAGTATCCACTGTTACCAGCTACAACCAATCACATTTAGGTAATCAAAACAACAAATCAACTCCAGAAACCTCGTTTTGTCATCCTTGGATTTCAAACAGCAAGAAAGAATCAATCGAATCAAAATGCAAGCGAGTTTGACCACTGCGGTATAAGAGACATTAAACTGTTCTTGAACTCTCAGAGTTATCCATATGGAAATTTGAACCTCAATATTACGAATAATCAGTACGCGTTGATGTATGACATGTATACAAATTTTCAAAGTGCTTACTATGGAAAAGAAGCTGAACCGCTAATGGCTAAGAAAGATTTTCTGAATAAAGCGCCTCTGTATATAATTGACTGCTCCAAGCAGAACGAGTCAATCAAGTCTGGGCCTGTGGATATACGTCTAGAGTTTGAATCATTAGCACAGTTTCCAAATCAAACTACTGCCTACTGTTTGATAATTCACGACCGAATAGTGGAATACAATCCAATCAGCAGCACTGTAAGAAAACTTACTTAATGGTACAGTTTGATCCTAAGCCTACCATACATTACATGTATGTGTGGGACTTTGCATCCAGACAAGCAAGGAAAGGTCCATGGGAACAAGCAGCAAGAGATAGGGAACGATTTCGTCGGCGAATACAAGAATTAAATAAAACTATTAAACCTGTATTAATTAATAAACTTAATGTAATAAAAAAAAAATCGTAAAAAACACTTTATAATTTGATGATTGTTTTTTTACAAAACCTTATTAAAATAATTATTTTAAGATACATTAGCTAATAAATAAGATTTATTGTTACATTCATAGCAGTCCTTCTTCAATGGATAAGGACCGTCAAGAAAATCATCATACATAGTCTTATAGTGCTCTGTACATCTTGTATAATCGATGTCTTGAGTCCATCTTCATGTGATGAGGAAGCATTGACCATATGGCATTTATTTCATGTTTTGTGAATTGAAGTATGAAAGATTCATCTAAACAAGCAATATCTTGTGGATCCATCTTGACTAAGGACTGGAGCTGATAAAAAAGTTGTAATGATTTTTCCAGTGATGGACTGGAGACCCCAACAGCTGAGAAACCAACGTTTCATTCTCTGAACTGTTTCGTAGGCACAAGCATAATTGCTTTTCCTTGAGTGAATTTTCTTCAGGAGACATGGCTTGATAGGATCAAAGTCTTCAAGATGGTTGATAAATCTCATCTTTGACAGATCAATTATTTCAAATGAAAAATCAATTACTTTTTCAAGCTTATGTTTTTTTTTCCTCACTCAAAACATAATCGTATGTATTGTGCTTGAGAGTCTCTCGCAGCACTTCTTCGAGTTCGCTATAGAAGAAGGATCCTTCATCCCATCTAATACCATGACTTCTAGACCAAAAGTCTTTGGTCTCCAAGACCATAATTTCATTGGTGTACTCTGCTGGCGGTTCAAAAGTTGCTAGCGCTGCAGAAGTCAAAAAACCACTTCATCACTAAGCGAAATAACAGCAAGCTCTTTCACAATAACAGATCCATCAAGCGTGTAGAAGCCTTCAAAATCAATGAAAATCTCCATCTTCTCGACTTTATTCAACTGCTCAAGTTCAAGATCAAAATAGCGGTCTCATGGTCACGAGCTGACTTTATATATAATTGATTCCCTACCACAATAAGGATCGCATTAGAAAATATTGCGTCAAAAAAAATGACGTCATCAAACTAGTTTTTAAAATGGTGGGGGTAAAATGTAGCTAAAAATTAGCGGTAAAAGGCGGTAAAAGGTGTAACGGGTGTTCTAATCCCCGTACGATTGGCCCTGATTAAAATTTAATAAATAACAATATATTCAACCAATGACTTTAAGATGTTTCAGGGCGCCACCAGGATTATTTTCTCGGTTCCTGGAACCGGATACCAGAGCTGAGTTTCTTATTCTACAGGGAGAGAGAGAGAGAAAGGTGTACTGGAAATAATTAAATCTTTATTTAAACAATTGGCCAAAATTTATTCAACAATAAAATGAAATAAAATAACAACTCGTGCACTTGCACGTACTCCCAACTCGCTTACAACTATCTCACTTACAACTACTGGAGGATTTCGGGCTAAAACCGGCGACTCCACTTAATACTACGACTTATACTACTCTCCTCGACTCAGCTACCACTAGCTCAACCTCAACTCACACTACCGCTTATAACTACTTAAATATATATATATATATATATATATATATATATATATATATATATATATATATACGAGACTTTACGCAGATAATAAGAAAGATTTTTGGTAAGCTATCCGTTACCGCAGGTTACAATTAAAGAAATTCAGCGGATAAATTTCCTACACGGTTTTGTCCCATTATTATAAGAAAACATTGGGTCTCCAGCAAATCCGCAAGGCTGACAGGCTTAATAAGGAAATTAATTAGCCTAGAAAATCCAAAAGAGGAACTCAAAGGCACAAAGACCGATCTAACTAGTCGAATACAAAATCTAGAAGCAACCACAGTTAAAACTAACCAGATTCAAGAACTCCAAAATTTGGTTACAACTCTATTTAAAAACTCTAGCAATACTTACGATGCTCCTATAATCAAGAAGATCGTAAAGTTCTAACAACAAAATTTATTATAGGTTGGTCCTTATGAATTCAAAGAAAATTTAACATCAGAAATATATGTAGATTTTCTCGATCAACATTTACGGCAAGAATGTCGAGAAGCAGGAATTCCGCGGAGAATTTATGAAGAAATGTGGTTTCAACAAGACGGCGCTCCGGCTCATACAGCAGGAGCTTCGCAAGCATGGCTTCATGCAAATTTTGCCAATCGCTATATCGGTCGAGGTAGAATAATAAATTGGCCTCCAAGATCACCAGATCTCAATCCGTTGGATTATTTTGTATGGGGCCATGTGAAGGCCAATGTTTACCGTCATCCAGTTGACGACGTTGATACTCTGCGAGACAAAGTCACGGATTGTCTGAGAGAGATCACACAGGAGATGGTCGATAACTGCGCAACGAACTTCGTCAAGCGTCTTCGTTGTTGTATCCAAAATAATGGAGGATATTTTGAACAATTTCTATAATAGATTTGTTCACTGACGTTATAAATTTCATATGTTAATAAAATTTTTACTATAGATAATAATGTAGTCATTATAATGTAATATTAGTTATCCTTACAGGATGCCTGGAAATTGTTCTCGTAATCCATCTGATAAGAGTCCTTATTATTATTCTGACAAGCACCCTGAAATTTGTCCTTGTACTCCACCTGATAAAAGTCCTTATTATTATACCCTTCAATAGCCTGGACTGTCTCCCATTTGTTTTTCTGCTGAGTCCTTAAAATTATCCTGATAAGCAGCCTCTGGCAGTCATCTACGTCTTCGGCCTGATGAAAGTCCTTCAAATTATTCTGATAAGTAGCCTGGATTTCGGCCTTACAATTTTCCTGATAAGAGTTCTTATAATTGTCCTGATAAAAATCGTGGATTTTATACTTATAATTTTCCTTAAAAATATCCTGATAAGCAGTTTGGATTTTATTGTCTTATCTTCATTGTCTTATTTATTGTCTTGTTTTATTGTTTTCCTGTTAAAAATCCTTAAAATTATCCTGATGAGCAGCCTAGGTGTTGTCTTTTTAATTTTCCTAATAAGAGTCTTTATAAGTATCCCGATAGACAGCCTGTATTGCCCTTTTTATTTTCTTGATTAACGTCATCGTCTTTAACCTTATAAGTAACATGGGATTCATTCTCTTAATTGTCGACAAGAAACTAATTTTTATCTTTGATTACCTATCCATTCATTAATTCAATAGCTTCCTTAAATTTTAAAATTAAGTTTAAAATTGAGTATTTAATTTTATTTTAAAGGTTACATTTGTTTAAACTCTTAAAAATTAGAATTATTTAAAAAAAGTAAACAAACAAAAGTAAAACGTGAAGTTGGAAATCGCAACGCAGCCAAATTTATTATTTATTCTTTTGTATTTTTTTTTAAATGTTAAATCTCGCATCTGATTGGTCAACGAAAATTTTGAATAACTCAAAAACTACTCAGAATTTTCAGTAATGACTAAGAAGTTTTCTGCTCAGAATCGCTTCCTCTATTCGAATATCTTCGCTGTAAAAGTAATTTTGGATCACGCTGTGTATATATAACATATAAAGTATGTCCCAAAAAGCCTAAATTTTATCAGCTTTTTACCATTATGGCCAAAGTAAATAATGTAGTAAGTATATTAAATAAACTATTTCTTACTGTATTAAGGTATATCATACACTTGCATGTTTTTAATGAATTTAACTATTTACCTTCAGGCGATTCCTATCACTTGGGCATTAATGGATAAAAAGACCACCTTAGCCTACGTCGCTGTACTAGAACACTTTAAATCAACTTTAGCGCAACATCTTCAGCCCAAGAAGTTCACAGTGGACTATGAATCTGGCTTGGCTTCAGCGGACTTATTGGTCTATCCTGATGCTTTAATTTGTCGGTGTTATTTTCATTACCTGCAGGTAGGAGTCTATTCGAATATTTTATAATATATATTTCAAACTCGTTGATTAACTCAATAAAAATTTGTATTCAGGCTTTGGTAAGAAGACTAAAATCGTATGGGAAAAATTTCATGACACAGCTTGAAAATTGGGAAGAAGCTCAAATTTTTGTTCGGAAAATTGCTGGTTTGCCGTTTTTACCTGCTCATTGTATTTCAGAAGCTTTTGAATGGTTAATTACCCAGATAACATCCAAGTCAGAAGGATTTCATACAAGGACGAACCAACGTCGAACGTGATTGGGTCCTTCTCAGAGCTGACCTGCCATCCAAAGCGGAACACCTGGTGCAACCATTTCACTCCACGACCCTCGTTACGGATATTAGTCTGAGGAATATTTCAAGCAAACTAGGTTCGACAGTTACCCACCCTTTGAAGCTTGCCAGTTGGAGACGAAGGGTGTAATATGGGGAGAATTATGGAACCCTTAAAGGTAAGGTCTTGTAACTAATAATTAATAGGAAAATTACGAGAAAGCTTATTTGTGACGGGTATTCCAGGGGTCTATCGATCACCTAACTCCACCCACCTGGCTGAATTAAATTATTTGTAACCCCGAAATCTGGTATGTAAGAATTAGTATTAAAACAATTCGTAACTTACTGTATAGACGAATAGTGCCATCAGTTTCACCTCTTGGATTTTTCGCCACACATTTGTAGCTCCCATAATCTGAAGGCTGCAATAAAATAAAAATATCAAAAATAAGACTACTTGGCATCTGAAATAGAAGTAGATTTTATTTTATTCCATTTTAAACGTTCTTTAAATAATTAAACTCCCTTTCAGGGCGATTTTTGCTCTTAGAGTTTACTGTGAAGTCAACAACCTTCAATAAAGACAGAAAAAAATTAGGAAAACGGTTGACCCAGAAGGCCATCTCTGCAACTTCCCGCCAATTCCATACCTAAACGCTTGAAATTGTACTTATGACGTTTCTGAGCTCTTCGAGCTCAAAAATACAATTTGTGTGTTATTTTGAGCTCTCCAAGCTCAAAGAAATAGCTTTTATATGCCTATGAGCTCCTCGAGCTCAAAAGTCTGATAGTGGTTTGATAAAACATTATTTTTCAAATTTTCAAACCGCAATAACTATTGATGGATGAACCGATTTTTACGTGGGTGGTGGCACTCGACGTAGTTTTTTAAGCCTTAATCTTTGAGTTTAATTTAATTGAACTAGGAATTTTGGAGTAATTCCAAAAAAACAATTTTTTCGGTTTTCTTTCGTCAACGAAAACTCACGAACGAATCAACTGATTTTGACCGGGCCGCCGGCGATCGACGTAGTTTTTTCATGTTAAGAGCTGATTAGTATTTGAAATCGATCGGTACCACTGTTTAAAAGTTTTTCCAAAAAAACCACTTTTGAAAAAAATTGTTTTTGTAGTTTTTTTGAGATTTTTCAAAATCTACTAGTCTGAATCGATCCAAATTGTATTCATAATCTTATTTCAGTCAAGCCCTTTCGAATGGTACCAACCGCGATTAAATCGGTCAAGCTGTTTAAACGTTATGAGAGGTTTACATACATCCCTACACACACACACACACACACACACACACACACACACACA
>CAJNRD030001120.1:7121352-7131584 GCA_905319865.3 Cotesia congregata
ATTACGCTTCACGTAATAATTATCCGTAACTTCTATTCTTTCCCGCTTCACAGCATTATTTATATTTGTTAAAAATGTGGAACGCTATACCAAATAATATAAATAATAGAATATTTATTCTGCTTGACAAGTGGACAGTGTAACGTAATTTTGTTTGTGACTTCTCCAAGCAATTACGTCACCAAAAAGTCTAATAATATATCCTCCTGATGACGTGGAGTCATCATTATCTCTGAAACTAGCATCTGAGAAAGCTTCTAAATCATCTGAGTTACCTGTATATTTCAGGTTTGAATTTACTGTACCTTTCAAATATCTCAAAATTCTTTTTACATTTTTCCAGTCATCTTCGGTAGCACTTAATAGTTTTCTAGCTAAGTAATGTACAGCAAAAGAAATATCTGGTCTAGTTCCATTTGCTAAGTACATAAGACTTCCAATTGCCTCTCTGTATGGAGCTTTTCTAGTGATTGATGATTGTTCACGTTCAGATGATTCTAACTCTTCCAATTTTCTTCTTTTACTTCTATTTTCAGCTTGTCTAGTAACCATTGGGGTATTCTGCGGGTTACAATCCTTCACCAAGAACTTTCATCTCAAAATTCTTACATAAATGGTTTCCAATTTCATCTAACTTCTTTGGATCATTGCTAGCAGCTAAAATGTCATCTACATAAATTAGCAGTACAGCTACAATTCCATTTTTCCTCCAAGTGTATAAACATGGTTCATGTAAGTCATTCTCGAGACCAATTTCTTTTACCACTTGATTGAATTTGATATTCCACTTCTTAGGACTTACTTTTAATCCATACAAAGATTTCTTTAATTTAAGTATCTTTGTTTGTTTCGTCTTTTCATCTACATCTAGACCTTCTGGTATCTTCATGTAAATGTCTTCATCTAAATTTCCATAAAGAAATGCAGTTTTCACATCATATTGACATATTTCTAGATCATATTTATTTACTATGGAAAGTAACGCTCGTATGAGTGATAGTCTAGATACTGGCGAATATGTATCTTTTAAATCATAATCATTCTTATCTTTAAAACCTCGACATACTAGTCGTGTTTTATAAAGTACATCTTTATTTACTTCTACTTTCTTTTTAAATACCCATCTTGAATCAATGATATTTAATTTTCCTTTAATTTTACTTGCTTCTTTCAAATCTACGAATTTCCAGACATCATTTTTAGTTATTGAGTCCAATTCATCTTTGATAGCCTTCATCCATTGACATCTTTCACTAGAGTTGCTTACCTCATCGTAGTTAATAGGTTCTTTGTTTAAAGAAGTAATTAAACATCTTATTAATTCTTGTTCATCCATCTTAGATTGATCTTCAGACACGTTGACACTTTTTGCAAAGCTTATGTCTTCAATCAATTTATCTTTTTCAGATTCTAATTTTCTTTTCATCTCACCTCTAGTACATGGTCTAATTTCTTCTGATAATTTCTTCTTTTCATTTAATTTTTTAATATCTAGTGGATTTTTACGGGGTCTTCCTCTTTTTCTTTGTTCCGGTTTCTCCTTTTCTTCGTTGATTTTGTCTTCTAAATTATTTGGTACATTTTCATCTGATTTCCAACTAATTTCATCTTCAGTTTCTTCTGTCTGTTTATTCTTATATACATCTTTGTACACCAATTTTTTATTGAATCTAACATGTCGTGACTCTAGAAATTTTCCAGTACTTCGATGCCATAACAAGTATCCTGTGGGCTTATATCCCACCATGACTCCTTTGATTGCTCTCTCGCTGAACTTGTGCTCTGGTTTTGGAATTCTAATATATCCAATACATCCAAATCTTTTAATTTTATCAAAATGACAATTTTCATTCTTATTAAATTTCATCAATGGTACATCATAATCTATAGATTTATGTGGTGTTCGGTTGTATGAGTGAACAGCTGCGTCCACTGCTAACACCCACATACTCTTGGGTAAACCAGAATCTAACTTATAGGTTCTGACTTTTCTCTACAACGTAGCGTTGAATCTTTCAGAAACTCCATTGTGTTCAGGGGTATAAGGCGGTGTTAATTCTAATTCTATCTTTTCTTTTCTTAAAACCTCTAGAAATTTTCCACCAGTGAATTCTGTTCCTTGATCCGATCTAACGTAACATACCTTTTCATCTTTGCCGAGTAAATTTCTTGTAGATATTAGAAATTTTTCTAATGTTTCTCCTGATTCATCTTTAGTCTTTACTGAATATGCTCTAGCTAATCTAGAGTAATCATCTATGTACACATTAATAAATCTTTTGTGTCCTGGGTGTGAAGTTGGTTTTATTGGACCCATCGTGTCTGTATGTATTATTTGTAATGGTCTTGATGCTCGTCTTCTAACTTCTTTAAATGGTAATTTTTGCATCTTTGACATAATACATATTTCACAATCTAGAATTGAATCATCAAATCTAACTTTTTCTAATTTGCTGTATATTTTCTGTAACTTCTTGAGATAATTTAATGAAGCATGACCAAGTCTTACATGCCATAACATAGCTTCATTTATTTTACTTGACTCTGTTGTCCCTTGCTCTAATGGATTTGATGTGAATAGCTCTTCTAAATTCTTAATGCTCTCGATGTCATCTAACTTAATTGTATTTCTAGTTATTAAACTAGAATCCCAATTAAACATGTCATCATCTAGATTTTCAGAATGTTGTTCTATTTCTGGAGGTGTTGCAACTTCTTCCTCCCTCCTAATTGAAGAATCCTTGACCTCTATGTTTTCTGAATCTCCCTCCTTCCTTTGTAAATCTACTTCTGATTCATCGGTGTCATCTTCTTTAATCATTACAGCTTTACAACGATAAGCATTGTATTCCCAATCTAATTTGTTTTTATCGTCGATGTAATTCTTAACTTTGAAGTTCAAGATCCAGTTGGGTTGTTCATATATTCCTTCTAGTATTATTTCTTCTAAATTTTCACTAAATACTCTCAAAGTCTTATCATCTAAATAAATCTTAAATCCTTTATCTACTAATTTTCTTAATGATAATAAATTATCTGATACATCTTTAGCACTAATAACATTTGATAATTTAATTATCTTGTTATCTTGATTCGTGTAGAGCAAAAGATCGCCTTTTCCATCTATTAAAATATCAGCCGATTTATTCTTATTGGCATTCTTAATTACTTCATTTTCACATTATTCAAAATTGCTTAATATCAATCGATTTTTTTACTATGTGATCTGTTGCTCCTGAATCAGCAATAAATTTAATCTCATCTATTAAATCTTCATTTAATAATTTCTTACCTTGTCTTTCATCAGTCACTCTTTTTGCACTTCTACTGTTGTGTGCATTTTGAGCTGACTGTTGATCATTCTTATTATAATTCTTAAAACGTCTATCATTATTATATAGCTTAGAATTCACATTATTTCTAACTTTAATAAAACCTCGTCTATCTACTTTACCTCTAGATTTTATATTATCATTATTCAAAACCTTACTTTTGAGTCTTCCTTCCTTGCATTCTGCACCTTTGTGATTTTTAATGTCCTGGCAAAAATAGCAAAACCACAAGTCTTTTGACAATGGACAGTCCTCGATTCTATGTCCAGTCTTAGCACATCTGTAACATCTTATCTTACTGTCAAATTTTGCTGTCTGTGCTTTGACAGTATCATTTCCATCTCCGGTCTTCTTTTCTGCTTCTAACTGTAGAATAAAAGATTTCATTTCATTTAATGTCATCATCTCTTTTGACTGAGATCTCTTAAGAAAATCTGCGGACATTAGTTGAGGAGTTACAGGGCTTATAGCTTGAAAAAAAGCTGATCTAATCTCTTGCTCAGTTAATTTTTCTCCATCTCCGCAAGAATCATATTCTCTAATGATCTGGTCAAATCTTTCACAAAAATCATTGACCTTTTCATTCTTTTTCATCTTAATTGAATACAATCTTTTTCTAACTGAACTTGATGTAAGGTTTATCTGTTCTTTTCTACATTCTTTAATTCTTTTTAAAATTTCTACGGGTTCGGAAATATCAAGAATTCTCTTGTGATAATTTTCATCTAAATGATTAATAATAATATCTCTAACAAGGCATTTTCTTTTATTATTCATCGAATTTGATAAGTTATTATCATTACAGTTATTTTCATCTATTACATCTAATAAGTCACAACTAGTAAGTTCTGATTTTAAATAATCAAACCAGATATTATAGTTTGATTTTTGAGTTAATCTATATTCTCTTCTAACGTTAATCTTACTTTGATTTGATAGTAATGCATCTTTAATTACATTCAAATCTCTAGAGATAGTATGATTCCCATTTGTAACTTCTAAATCATTCTTATTTGGGAAAGTAGGAAATTTATGTGAATTATTTACCTTTGCTGTTTCTGCTTTAACCTTTTCTCGATCTAACTCTGATTGATAACCTTTTTTCATCACCTTTAGTGCATCTAACATTGCAATAGAGACTTCCTCGAGTCTCCTAGCTGTTTTTCCAATTGACGTTGCCATTTCTTGAGTCTGCTTGTTTGACTCCAGCATCAACCTCTTCATGTCTTCTAAATCTTTATTACCAAGCATTAACATTTTTTCGCTGCTTCTAATTTTAAACTTGGTATTGTCACTCTTGTCTTTAAAATCATCATCTTTAGCATCATCATCTTTACCATCATTTTTACCATCATCTGTACCATCATCTATATCTGTAAACATGTAATCTTAATTAGTAATCTTAATTAGTATCTGGGATTTTCTTAACATCTTTACATCTTTATACATCTAAATAGGCCTCATCTAACTACTCTTAAACACTTTCATCTTTCTTAAAGTGTGTCTTCTAATTATGTTTACAGCTTCTAATTATTTTATAGTCATTACTTACTCTTCGACTGACCTGGTTTGACAGGAGTTGAGAAGTTTTTCATCCTTTTGGATGACACTATTACATCCTTGTTGTCATCGGTTGTTGTTGATGACTCTAGATTACCTCCATCTGCTCGTTGAATCAATCCTTTGTGAAACTGTGACAGACTGTAAAGAGTGTCCACATTTTTCTCAGTCTTAATTTTCACTGCTAGTTCTTGTTCAACATTTTCAGGATTCTGTTCAACATCTTCAAGATCTTCAATCCTTTCAAAACTTCCCTCACTGTCATAATCAACCAGTGAAGTCTTTGTGTCTGACTTTGACATCTATTTCGGATTTTATGAAACAGAATTTAAATTTAATTAAATATACATTTAATTGATAATTTATTATTTAATTAATAATTAATAATTTATCATCTATCTCTTATTATTAATATTCTAAAATTCTATTCATCTAGTACACGATACTCTTCTTAATATTGGATCTGTTTCGTGCTTCTAAATTAAAATAAACGCACAGCAATTCACTTTAATTTGAAACGCAAGATTGATCATTTACACAACACCACCTCGAGTATGCACACCTATTCCAACGTATAGTTTTACGCACGGCAATAAAACGACGTTGAAGGCGGTTGATCACGCACACACTCGGGATACATTATGCAAACAAACAACCTCACAAACTATAAGCTACTTGATGCCGAACACAAGCGTCGCATAGCCAAAGTTACCGAAATAGCTTTAATATGTATTTTATATTAATTAATATCACTGACATGTCAAAATACATTTTTATAATTATTAAAATTGATAATTCACTTTTAAAATTTAATTTAAAACATCTTCTAAAAAAATCAAAATCTAAACATACTATTGTAATACACGTGATACTCGTGTACTATAGTTATTATGACGCAGTTGGCCGACATCTTGAATTTTTAGCGTCTACCGGCCTCGTTAACGATTTCATGATCTACTTAAATTAAATCTATTTTCCACCATCTAATATATTAAACAAATATTTTCAGACATTTATGAATTTATTTAATTAAATAAATAAATATTTATCAAATCTTTTTAAGTTATCTAAATTAAGCATCTATTAAAACGTATTCATTACCTTTTATATTTTCTATGCATGCATGCTTTTGTTCATCTATAATTACGTCTTATATTCTTTTATTTATTTTCCGGAATTTTTTTTTCTAAATAAATATTTATAAATACTCTTACCTTGTGATCAATCACTTCACCCAATTTTATTTTTAATAAAATAAATCACGTACTCAGTGAAAGCGTGCACTGACGCCCAATAACCTGTCGGGTTTATAAAATAAAGTGGAACACAAGATCTTAGTTTAGTCTGAATCTAAGTTTATTTAATCTTCTATTAAATATAAAACACTTCTAAACAATCTTAACTATCAAATAAAATACGTATAATAAAGTTATCAATATTAATAAGGATGCTTGAGTTGTAACTAGTAGCACACGAACAGTCAAGCGTCCAAGCAACAAGATGAGCTAGCCACAGCGAGCAAGCCAGAGAGTGAGTCGTATGCGCAGCTAGCCTGCGCGTAGACCAACGCTATCTCCGTACAAATCAATATTGATTTAGTTGTCGCTTTGAGCGGCGAATACAAATATAAAGTATATTAAAGACTTAAATAATTAAGCAACTGAACAAGAAAATCTTGTACTCTTAACATATTTTTATTATATAATAATATGACAATTTTCATTGTAAAAAATATGAGTTATTTTCTCTAAATGATCAACATAAAGCATGAAATTTTTATTAATCTTAAAAAAAAATAATTTCTTAGGTTTTTCAATATCTTAACAAATAGAAATAAAAATGACGTTAAATGTAAAAACTAATTGCTTTAATTATTTTTAGATGATTCATTTGTCCAACAACATTTACTGTCGAAAAAAAATTTACGACAGTACCATTAGCGTTGCGACTGCCGTGACGCATATATTAAGACGATTGATTGAAGGAGTTTTTATCGTTGAAAAACTCGTATATTGTACAACAACTGGACAGTCACCTCGCGGACAAGGGAAAGAAAAGTCAAATCATGACTACAGCTGCTTATGTTTAACCACTAGAAAAAAGATCTAGTCAAATACTTATAAGAAGAATTACGCCTTTAGGCTTAATCGTTAAAACTCGGGAATAATCGTATCACTCTATGGCCGTCGCTCATGCACGCCTTGGTTAGCGGTAAAGAAGCCGGCTCGCGTGGTCTGCTGCAACAGTTGTGCTTGGACTCTTGTGCCAGTACGACTACTCTGCGTCAATCGATTCTAATATTTCTTACTTGCATCTCACATTTATTCAGATACTTAAATTATTCATTAAACATAAATAATTACTTCAACTTAATAACAATTACATTCTCAAATCGTTCAAATCAGTTTAATAGTTCAGTGGTAATTTACACACTCACACACACACTTACACACATACAATTTACTTGTATAAATTTTAAACAAGGAGGTTTTTCCAAGCCTAGCTGGGTTTTCCTCCTTTGGGGACAAATAAACCATCTAAACTGTTCCCCAAAAAATCCAAGCATTTTTATTTAACTCCCTAATCCCAACTTCATCATATTTTTAAAACAATTACGAGAAATATCCGCATTGGATAGTTTTCGACAAAACAGCTTAGATCCTGTAGCAAGAAAGGCAATTATAAGTAAGTACTGATTGAAGTTTATTTTAAGGATTGATAAATCAATGAAGCTATACTAAAGACCGGAAAAATATTGCTGCGTTGCTCTCTGCATCATTTCTTAGATAATATTTATAGTTAATACCATAGTCTAAAATTACATTTATTTAGATGTGAATATCAAAAACTCATGAATATAACTTCTTCATTTTAGATTTTGCCACTGAACAAGCTCGAATTAATAACTGGGTAATTCCCAGTGATGACAAGATAAAGCGTACTATAACTCAGAAGATTGGTGAACTGAAAAAACTTCATTAAAAGAATTTACCAGCAAAAAAACAGGATTAATTGACGGACTTTAGATACAACATATCTAATAGTATTTTTTTAATTTGATTTTATTTTCCGAATTATTAAGTGATATCAAATAATATTACTTACAAACTTTTGAGTTTAATTTCTATAATTATTATAAGAAGAATTTTATATTGTTTGGCTTATCCTTGTTTAAGAGTAAAATTAAGTTGAATTTATCATTTAAGTTGAAAGATAAGCTCAATATTTGATAATAATATAAGGCCTATTTATTTTTTTCAACTTTTTCAAGTTTTAGTATTATCGATGGTTTCCACATCTATTGTTATTGAGTAAATAAATATAAACTATTTCTTATGTCAAAGTGCCATATACATTTTATATAATATAAGACACAACTTCAAGCAGCAAGTGGAACATGTCAGTGCCAAAGCGTCAGTAGTGAGGGTTAGTCTCGCACGACTGATGCCGAACGTCGGAGGCCCAAAGCAGAGCAGGAGACTACTACAATCACTAGTTGTCACATCGGTGCTCACATTTGGAATATCCATTTGGGCAGACGCGCTAGAGTTGCAAGAATCATGGAGAAAAGCTGGACCAGTATATCGACTGAGCGCTGTAAGACTAGCCAGTGCATTCCGCACGATGTCAGAAGTAGCTCTTTGCGGCTCAGAGTTCTAGCTGAGGAAAGACGGAACCTTTACCAACGAAAGAGGTCAACCACACTAAGTGCCGAGGTACTCAGAGCTGAAGAACGGCAGAACAGCATCGCACGATGGCAATCGCAGTGGGACGCCGCAACAACAAGAAGATGCACACACCGTCTCATACCGAAGATCGACGTTTGGCTAAACTGGAGTCATGGCAAGGTCAATTACTATCTGACGCAGATGTTGTCAGGACATGGATGTTTTCGGACGTATCTTCACCGCTTCAAGCATGATGATTCACCGGAGTGCCCGTCCTGCCCAGAAATCAATGAAGACGTGGAGCACGTTTTCTTTAAGTGCCCACGATTTTACCCACAGCGAGATGAATTGGAGATGATCCTGAAGAAGAAAATCCAACCAGAGACAATAGTAGAAGCAATGCTGTCATCAGAGGCTGCCTGGAACGCCAGAAACGCGATTGCAACAGAAGTCCTCATAGACTTGCTGTCCATCGAAAGAAAAAGAGCAAATGACAACAACTAGAAGAAAGGTAAAATAACACCTTAGCTACCAGAAGGAAGAGCAGTCGCTATATCCTCCCCCACAAAGTAATGCCTAACGGCAGTTTCCATGAGGGATTAGAGGATAGAAGAGAAAGGGGTTTAGGGTTTAGTGGGTAGGGGCGTCAGCGTCGAGTTTTAGTATGACGCTGCGTCGAGTCGCCAGATATCCAGGCCAAACAGCTATGCCTAGAATCCGTAAAAAGGATTCCCCCCCCCAAGGAAAAAAAAAACACACACACACATACATACATACATATACAGACACCACCGCAGGGTAGTCAGGGAAGCTTCCTATGACCTTTAAACGTCGAGATCTGATGGAAACTCGATTTTTGCAAAACAGGGTGAAAACAATAACTTCCCGATTTTTGAAAATCTGAGATTTTTAGCGGGAAGTTAAAAATAGGAAAAACGGTTCACCCTAAAGGCCATCCCTGCAACTTCCTGCTCATTTCATACCTGAGCGCTTAAAATTGTACTTATGACATTTTTGAGATTTTTAAGCTCAAAATATAATTGATGTGATATTTTGAGCTCGCTGAGTTCAAAGAGATAATATTTCTATGCATTTGAGCTCTCCTAGCTCAAAAGTCTGATAGAAGTTTCATAGAACACTATTTTTGGAATTTTCAAACCGCAATAACCTTTGAATGAATAAACCGATTTTTACGCGATTAGCAGCATTCAACGCAGTTTTTTAAGCCTTACAAAGAATCTCAAATTTTGAATTGATCGCGCAAGGAATTTCGGAGTTATTCCAAAAAAACCTTTTTTTCGGTTTTCTTTCGTTCACGATATCTCTCGAACAAATCAAACCGATTTTAATCGGACTGGTAGCGATCAACGTGTTTTTTTGAGGTTAAGAGCTGATTAGTTTTTGGAGTTGAACCATCAAGCCGTTTAAAAGTTATTCCAAAAAAACCACATTTGAAAAAATTTTGTTTATTCAGTTTTTTAAAGATTTCTCAAAATCTATTGATCTGAATCGGTCCAAATAGTTTTCAAAATCTAAGTTTGGTCAAGCCCTTTCGAATGGCACCAACCGCGATGAAATCGGTCAAGCCGTTCGAAAGTTATAAGTGGTTTACATACTTTCACACACATACACACACACACACACACACACACACACACACACACACACACAC
>CAJNRD030001120.1:7150531-7163794 GCA_905319865.3 Cotesia congregata
TTTTTTCTCTAGAGCCCGCATAACACAGTCCCAGTTAGCGGAGTTGAAGGCATTCTTGATGTCCAAAGCAGCCACTAAGCAGTACTTCTTCTTTCCACTCTTCCATCTCGTTCCAGCGATTGCATCCTTGGCTGTATTAACAACCAATTTGATCGCATTCAGAGTTGACCGTCCTTTTCGGAAACCAAACTGGTTTTCTGCCAGAAGTGGATCGACTAAAGCCTCTATTCTCTGATGAATTATGCGCTCGAATATCTTGCCGGCCTTGTCTAACATGCAGAGTGGTCGGTAGGATGATGGTTCTTCCAGCGGCTTTTTTCCCTTCGAAAGTAACACTAGCCGTTGCTGTTTCCACTTCTGGGGAAAAGTCCCTTCCTTCAGGCATGTATCGTAGACGTCCAGGAATAATGTCGGCGCTGCCCTAAGGATTGATTTCAGGGCAATATTAGGGATTCCGTCCAATCCCGGTGCCTTATTATTCCCTACTCGATTGCCTGCCTCTATCAACTCATCCAACGTGATAGTTAGGATGTCTTCAGGGTTGAGCTGCTCCAACTTGTAGGTGAATACTGTTGGGGAAACAGCGCAGTAACAATCTTCTTTAGGAGCTGTGGACACGTAGGTGATGGCATTGGCTGGCATTTCAGGTGGGTCATAATTACCTTGTACGGTCTGCCCCATGGATCTTTCTCTACTTCTGCTACCAGTTCCTTCCAGCAGCGTCTTTTGCTTTCTTTAATGGCTCTGTTTAGCTTTCGACGGGCCTTTTCATACTCTGCCAACAGCTCTGCTGAGTTAGGTCGTCTGTAGCCACGCTGCGACTTTCTTCTTTTTTTAAGACACTCTGAGCGTAGAATGCTAATGTGATCGTTCCACCAGTGCACCGAAGGTCTTGAAATCATGCTACGTTTCCGAGACATACTAGCGTCGCAAGCCTGGGTGACTCTTCTCATTAGGTCCTTGGTCTTCTCTTCAGCAGTTTCTACGATAATCGGATCACACTCTAGGGCTACTACTAAAGCAGTGAGGTCAAGAGATTTAACTTTCCACCCAACCGCGCTAGCGCTCCTGTTGTCTCTTGTTATATTCTGGCCAGTTGATATTTCCCATAGTATCGCACTATGGTCACTGGCTGTGTAGATGTTCAATACTTTCCAAGAAAAACCTCTTCGGGCTAAGCAACTGCTGACAAATGTGAGGTCGACAATTGAGCTTGCCTCTCCCTTGGCATAGGTTGGCGTGTCACCGGTGTTAAGAAAGATCACGTCCAGTGTGGCCATTGCCTCGAGAAGTGCTTTTCTACGTGTATTAGTGAACTTGCTGTCCAAGTCTGCTGCCCAGGAATTGAAGTCACCAGCTATTGCCACGGGAAAGTGTTTTCTTGCGTCCTCAGTTAGCCGATCAAGGAAGTCTTCGAACTGTTCATTAAAGAGACTAAGTGGTGCATAGCAGCTGTAGAAGCGGAGGCCATCTACCCATGCTGCTACGAAGCCGGCTTCTTTGTTGTTGGCTGTTCTCTGAAAAGGACATTTACCGCAGGACCAGATGACGGCTTTGTTAGTGCTGTCGGATTCCCAGGGTTGATTACTCAAGTGTCTATAAGGCACACTTATAAGTGCTACGTCTGCCTCTAATTCGCGCACAGTTTGCATGAGCAGGTCATGCGCAGCCTCACAATGATTGAGATTGAGCTGCAATATCTTCATGTTCTTGGCTTCGTTATCTTCTGGAGCGCTTCTTGGAAGACGGGGCATCTATTCGTGCCTGCATGGTGAGCCGCCTTTTCTACGCCGTGCCGTTCAATGCACAGTGCACATTCAGCTGGATTTTTACAATCAGCAATTTTGTGTCCTTCTTTTCCGCACCTTATGCAGTGCTGAGACCGGTTGACTTCGCTTTTGCACTGAGATCCGATGTGCCCAAAGTGCCAGCATTTGAAGCATTGTATGGGTCTCTTCGTTGCTCTCATTCGGCAATTCGACCAGCCTATCCTTATTTTGCAGTTTCCCTCCAGTAACTTTTGTGCTGCAGCTGCTGGTAGTGACACTGTGGCAGTCTGTGTACCCCTAAAGGCTTTACGGATCTTGATTGCCTCTAGTGGGATTTCACAACTTTCTCCAGCTTCCCTCTTTAAAGCGGTCTGAATATGCTCTTTCGTCGTGTCGACATCGACATCTCGGATCTCGATGGTCTCCTGTGGCCCTTTGCAAATCACTTTGGCCTCCTCCGTAAGGATGTCCGCGATCGTCTTTTGCAGACCTTGGCCTTTGTCAGTGCTCTTCCTCGAAATCGTAATCAACAAGTCCCCACTTCTGGTCTTGTTGATCTTATCCACAGTTGAACGAACCTGCTCATCTGGGACGTCCTGCTTTATGCGACGCAGAATCTCGGCATACTTTGTTTTCTCGGCCGGGCGGATGATCAGTGCGTCGGAGCTGATCCATTTGCGTGGTTTTTTCCGATTAGGCTCTGGCCTGGGCTCCTTCGGCGGCTGCTTTGAGAGTTGCTCTCTAGCTAGCCTTCTCTTCGCCTTCTTAGACTGTACTTTTTCCCAGTCAGTCGTCTTCTTGGGTTCATTGCCCTGCCCTGCCAGTTGTTGGGGAGGGCTTTTTTTCAGGTCCTTCTTCTTTATGACTTTGTCGGTTGACTCTGGCGAATCTCGGTCCTTTCTCTTTCCAGACCTTGTGTCAGTTTCACCCTGGTCATCATCAGTAGATTTAACGTCACCGTCGGCTCCAGTTTCCATTGCTTCTTCCGTCTCAACTTCAGTTTCAATGTGGCGTCGTGATGACTGCCATTCCTCGTCCAGTTTCTTGAATCTTCGAAGAGCATTGACTACACCGGTTGTCTTGGTCTTTATCTCCTTGTGGATATTGACCTTAGTTTGGACAAACTCTTGTAGCTCAATGGTCAGCTTTTCAAGGCGCTCCAACGCTTGTGTTCTCTTCATTTCAGCGCTTGCTTCAATCGCTGCTTGTTGGGAATGAAGCCCATTTTTATCCTTGTTTGTTTCCTGTAAATTACTTATACTTTTTGATTCACCAGCGCATCGTACGGAGAGAAGCAGATTGTCATAACTAGGAACGGGTGTACCCTCGGAGATAGTTCTCCTACCCCAGTTCCCTGAGGCCTAGCCGACACTTAGCCAGTCCCGGAATACACGGACGGACTAGACTCGCTCGGGGCGGTGAAGATTCCGATCTCTAACACTCACTGCGTACTTCCTGATCAAGGCCCGAAGTGACTGGCTCCTGGTCCACTACTGCAACTTACACCTCGGCAGAGCAAGCTCACATCAGCCGTGGCCTGCATGGTCGGAAACTACGATACAGGTTCCGGACGCTCCCAGTGAGTTACAGCAGGGACCGATCGTCTTGTTAGGTCAGTTAGTGTGACCAACCCATTAAAGGGGAGTTTGGTCCACGGAAGCGTATTTTGTTTGGTTATTTTGCTTGGCTCCTACCGGCTGTACCTCATCAACTAAGAGATTAAGTGTCATCCAAGGACAGCGAGCATCATCCCATCCGCTCGGGGAGACGCGCCCGGTAGCAGTATCTCTTCTGCCCCGAGAGAATGCTAATGTGTGTGTGTATGTGTTTTTTTTTTCCCTTAGGGGGGGGGAATCCTTTTTACGGATTCTAGGCGTAGCTGATTGGCCTGGATATGTGGCGACTCGACGCAGCGTCATACTAAAACTCGACGCTAACGCCCCTACCCACTAAACCCTAAACCCCTTTCCTCTTTCCTCTGAGCCCTCATGGAAACCGCCGTTAGGCATTACTTCGTGGGGGGAGGATATAGCGACTGCTCTTCCTTCTGGTAACTAAGGTATTATGTTACCTTTCTTCTAGTTGTTGTCATTTGCTCTTTTTCTTTCGATGGAACGCAAGTCTATAAGGACTTCTGTTGCAAACGTGTTTGCGGCGTTCCAGGCAGCCTCTGATGACAGCATTGCTTCTACTATTGTCTCTGGTTGGATTTTCTTTTTCAGGATCATTTCCAGCTCATCTTGCTGTGGGTAAAATCGTGGGCACTCATAGAAAACGTGCTCCGCGTCTTCATTGATTCCTAGGCAGGACGGGCACTCCGGTGAATCATCATGCTTGAAGCGGTGAAGATATGTCCGAAAACATCCATGTCCTGACAACATCTGCGTCAGATAGTAATTGACCTCGCCATGACTCCGGTTTAGCCAAACGTCGATATTCGGTATGAGACGGTGTGTCCATCTTCCTGTTGTCGCGGCGTCCCACTGAGATTGCCATCATGCGATGCTGTTCTGCCGTTCTTCAGCTCTGAATTCCTCGGCACTTAGTGTGGTTGACCTCTTTCGTTGGTAAAGGGCCCGTCTTTCTTCTGCTAGAACTCTAAGAGGTAGGGTTCCATTAATGACGCACACTGCTACTTCTGATATCGTGCGGAATGCACTGGCTAGTCTTACAGCGCTTAGTCGATGTACTGGTCCAGCTTTTCTCCATGATTCTTGCAACTTCAGCGCGTCTGCCCAAATGGATATTCCATATGTGAGCACCGATGTGACAACTGATGATAGTAGTAGTCTTCTGCTCTGCTTTGGGCCTCCGACGTTCGGCATCAGTCGTGCGAGACTAGCCCTCACTACTGACGCTTTAGCACTGACTTGTTCTACTTGCTGTTTAAAGTTGAGACGGGCATTAAGCATCACTCCCAACTATCGGATATGGGGTTGTGATGTGATTTCTTGTTCGCCAACTTTCAGCTTGATGGTCTCTTACACTTTTCTGCTGGATATAAGCACTGCCTCAGTTTTGTGTGTAGCCAGATGCAGGTTTACCGTATTCATCCACCGATGGACTCGCTCGGTAATGTCGAACATGTTGTTAATCTTGTCAAGGTGTTTAGCGACGATTACTACGGCTACGTCGTCTGCATACGCTACGAGTTTTACACTTCTTGGCAATTTCAATCTCAATAGGCTATCGTACATGATATTCCACAGCAGTGGACCAAGTACAGAGCCCTGGGGTACACCTCCGGTAATATGGTACTCTTTTGGACCATTCTTCGTGTCGTATTTTGTTACGTCCGGATGTTAATGGGGTAATTATTGTAGCAGTTCCTTAAATTTGAGACTAATCTTTTAAGATTATATGTCTCGGGAGGCGGGAACCGCGTCTATGGATAACCGTATGTCAGGGTTACACGAAACTACACGCGGTAAGAATTTAAAACTGGGTCACTGGTTGGGATAGGTCAGGCACGAGCGAGCGACAGCAGATGTGGCAAGAACACTTAAAAGATATATATAAAAAGAAATATACCTGGTAGCTGTAGTAGATGCAACGTGAAGAAAAACAACCACCCTGGTTGTTATGAATTTCCTTAATGGTATAATTATGTTCTTAATCGATATATAATGATGAATAGGGGTTATTGCAAAGAATTTTCACACTGATTATTCTAAATGACAATTTATTTAAATTTTATGTAACTGGTTGAGTTTACACTAACAATTAATTGACTGGATGGTTATTAACTGGAAACTTCTAAACAACAATGGTTTAACTTTTGAACGAATGTCGAGAGATAGCTGTTATGTTATGAGGAAATAGCGATAGAAAAGATTGCAACGATAGCAATTAATTTTTGTGACTGAGAGCTGGTCTGCGGTTTGCGATGTGTTTTATAACTTTGGTTATCTCTTTTGTCCCCTCTGATGATTATGTGTTTTCGTCGTCGGGGTCCTAATATGTTAGCTTTTAGTTGAAAATGTGTGTGAGTGAGCTTGTAGAAAGAGTAAGTTAAAACGTGGTACAAAAATCGGAGATTTTACTCCTTATATTTATGACGAAGATAGACATAGGCTATAAAAATCTTAATACAGATAGCGAGAGCGGCAAGAGGTTCGTTGTAACATTGTGGGATGTTAAGATGCCGGATTTTAAGCCGTGTTTCCTTCGTTAGGAAAAAAATTTTATTTCTTTTTGAGTGGTTAGATACAAATATAAACTAAAATGGGGAACGGTTTGAAAATTTTTTATTTCCGAGCAGCAAGAATAATTAAAAAATTTGTTTTTACCGAACTAACTTTCACGACGTTGAAGTTTCTACTGCTGCTCCTTTTGCCTGAACTAGGGTTTATATACATATCATGTAGCGAATTATTATTCGCATAATTTAGTGTATGGGCGTAATTTCTTCGAAATCTGCGCATGTTAAAATTTCGTTGGTCATCTGTATGCTATAGTTTTTTTTTATAAACGGATACATTAATTTTACTATTGGTATAACTCCTGTCACTGGTAGTACATTATTCCTATACCATACCGTCCTTTTAGTGAAAATTTAATAGCCCGAATTCTCAGAACTATTCCTCGTATGCTTACATCTTACCATTGGTGGTATGATGACAGACATGGTACATTATTCCCGTAACGTCCCGTTCTTTAATTTTTAATAGCCCGGTTTCTCAGAATCGTCACTTCGATACTCTGTATATTTGACGAGTATGGGTATCCGTACAGAGGAGACGATTACCTTTACCAGCATGTGATTTTCTTACCCTAGAGGAGGTGTGTCGGGTGGACCTCGAGTGGGTTAAATAGTACGATATAGATTAGGGCCCGGGAGTAGAGTAAGTAAGTGACAAGAGGGAGAGAGATGGCAGAAGGATTTTGATAGAGAAAGAAGCTGTCCGAGTTACGTGAGGCCGCTCCTGGTTATAAATTTATAACCAAATTTTCCAGGGGGGTATACGATAACTTAACTAAACTTAATCTTAAAATAAAATCTGGGTTATACTTCGAAATCTTTCTGATCCTTGGTCTCTAATCTCAATAAAATAGGGCGCCAGGTAATTTTTAATCACTAGAATTACCAAACTAGTGAAAACGTAATCGAAGAATTTTTAATCGCTAGGAATTATCAAACTAGCTAAACTTAAACGGAAACTTAAACGAAAATCAGAATTCGAACTTAACCTTAAACGTAACTAGATAATTTTTATTCGTTAGAAATTATCAAAACTAGCCAAAACGTAAACTAAATCGAAAATACTGAAAACTTAACAAAATAAAGACCAAAAATCAGAAAGACAACGGGATACCACGGGGTCGCTCAGTGTGCTGGTTTGTGGAAAGAGGGGGTGGTTCGGGTAGAGAGGATCCATAAATGTAATAATTTTACACGCAACACTAAAAATTTATCATTAAAACAAAATCGGTATTTATTCAATAAACCGTAAAATTAATTAACAAACTTGATCTCGAATCAATATAAAATTACTAGAACGATACAGCTAACAATAATCAACGCTATAGCCAAGTTACAGACTCTTATTCTTATAAAATAAAATAAATAAATAAATCTGAATGACTCGAATAACAATCTCAAATAATTCTATCAATAAAGCTCTAAATTTTTTATAATACAAAAGTTCACTATAAACGAGACTACTCGATATCTCAAGACCAAAAACTAAATTATTAACGCTCAAATTACAATAAATAAACTAAAATCATACCTGATACAAACAATGTCGATGCTGAGTAACTTTTATACTAACTTAAATAAACTTCGTAACTATATTCATTTCTGTAACGTAACTAAAAATGCAAAGAGACTAAACTCTTCGCCTGTAACTGCAATAGTACGCACATCCGATCACTTGAAGTGACCAGAAGCAACTCTAAAACACAACTGTCCTCTACGAGGTCTGAAACTCAACTCTCCTTAACAAAATCTAAAGCTCAACTATCTTTAACAAAATCTAAAACTCAAGTATTCCTAAACGTGACTCACTCACAACTAAAATTTCTATACTCAATTAATTCCCATAAATATTTTAATCCCTTAATCAAACAATTGAGGCTCTGAGTACGGATATTCCTTTAGTGGATGCTCTCCAGGAACTGACTACTGCTGGGATCGAAACCAAAACGTAACTCAAAACGTAACTTAAACTCAAAATTAAAAATATCAAAAACGTAACTTAAACGTACCAAAACTTAACAGAAACGTAAACATAAACGTAACTTAAAACTGATCCCATATGCATTCGTCATGTTCCTCTACATTGGAGCGCTGGCGGCTCAACCAGACCTAGGCATTCCACCCGGAAGTCTCAAAGGGTTAGACTAGCGTCTCACATCAAACGAAACCGGGTGACTTATAGTCCCGCTCCTCGGTAACGCTGATGTACCCACGTACTCTGCAGCCCCAAAACTCAATAACTCAAAACTTAAAAATTCAAAACTCAAAACTCAAATACCCCAAAAACTTTACTATAAAACTGACTCTAATTTCAAAAATCTCAAAGCTCAACTGTACTGTAACTCTCTAAATTCACACTAAAACTGTAACTCTTCGTTACTCGGCATCTACACTCGAACTCTACTCACTAATGACTCGATACATACTCTCTGAAGGTTCGCTAAAGACTCACTATAAACTAATTTTTTATCCTCACAATTATTTCTATAAAATTCTGGCCTTGAAATATCGACTTAGAATCACAAAAATCCGTTGGCGCTAGTGACGTTCAATTTAAATAGACCCCGGTCGATAAAATAACGTCACAACTCCTCTCCTCCTGGGGGTGCTTTTCGATACGCTGGTGTTATCCTCTACTTGAATGTTGATGGTGTTGAATTGACTCTCTCTTAATCACTGGCCAACCTCTATTTCTTGAACTGCTTTACTTAAACTGCTTAACTTGAACTGCTTAACTTGAACTGCTTAACTTGAACTGCTTAACTTGTATCATCTTGTTGTTCGTAGCTGATTCACTGCATTATCTTGTATCAGCTTGTTGTTCGTAGCTGATTTACTGCGAGTCTTGCATCTCGCAGACAAAAATTATTTTGCGATTTAGTAATCGCCTGTAGCGTTTTATTTTCTTAACTTTTCTATAACTATGGCCATAGACCATACTGTATACACGTCGCCTTGGCGAGGTGTTATCTCTCAAACTGTAACCATAGCAAGTGCTAGACTTAACTGTAACTTTAATAAAATATCTATAACTCGTGGATCAAGATTGTCAGCATCGGTCTCTTGGTGACCTTTGTCCCTCACTTCGTCTTGGCGCTTTTGTCAGCTGATCCCGTGGGACTTTTCCTCCATACTCTTGTCTGTATGGGCCCATTGCTCTCCACTTTTCGCTGCAATGTGGGCAGGTGCGGGTGGTCTCGTTGGCTCTGCCGCACATCTGGCAAAAGACGGTTCTCTCCCCGGGACAACGACTGTAGTGGGGTCCCTTTTTATGGCAATTCCAGCATAACGATTTAGCCGACTTGGAGTTACCCTTGTGCTGAGTCTCGTGCACCTTATCTCCACTCCTTCCTGTAGCACTACGTTGGTTAGACCGCTCTCGTTCCTTGGAGGGTGTGTGGTCTCTCTTCTCTGCTGTTGTCACTTGACCTGACTCTCGAGCTCTTCTGAGCCGCTCACTCGCCGATACTGGCGGTCTCAGTGGTTGCCTCTCGTATGGTCTACGCAATGGCGCTTTGATTGGTTCTCCACCTCTGGTTTTTGGTGGTACCTTTGACCCTGGATCGTTATTCTGTAACTGGAGCTCATCCCTGGAGGTTGGTGATGTATTCTCTGTAGTATCCATTGGGATTTCTACTATGTCTGTCTGGACACTCGCGTGAGATGTTGATGGCCCCGTCTGTATCTCTGCATCTTGCTTTTGTGGGACTGGCTTAGATTCTTCTGCCACCCGGATCTTGTAACCAGAAAGTTTCTGGAGCAGACATGTGCCATCTTTCTTATGGCTCATGCGGACGACCATCTTCCCTAGAGCTCTGAGGAAACCGGGCTTGTAATAATCCAGCCACTTCATGTAGCCAGCATACGGGCGGATGGGAGCCCAAAACTCATCCTCAGGTAACACCCACGGTAGCTCCTCTGGTATCTCGTCGTAGATGCTCTCGTCGTCGTCCTCGCCTGGATCTTCGGTGGTTGGCTCCTCCACTACGGGTTCGTCATCGGAGATGTCGATGACCATCTCTAAGTCAGCCATCTCTTGGGCTAAACTACGCTCTGACATTAGGGATCTGAAACATGAACTAATTAGTGGACTGTAACAAAAATGCTTAATTGCAACTAAAACTAAATTTAACTGTAACAGGAAAAAGGAAACTAGAGCTGAGGGTAGGATTATTCTTGGGGAACGTAAGGTTTTAAGTGCTGTATAGAGTAGTTCCCCACTACTCGCCCTCCTAAATCACTGAGCTCATAAACAACTCTCGAAATCTTTCGTGAAACTCGGAATGGACCGTGAAACTTGTCGCTCAATTTAGCTGATATATTCCTAGCAGGATTGGAGAATACAAAGTGTTTCTTCCATACTAGGTCTCCAACTTGGAATTCACGATTTCGATGTCGTTGATTGTAATATTGAGCTTGTCTCTGGAAAGCTGTATCTAGAGCATGCACGATGCTGTTTCTCAAGTTATCCAGCTGTCTCATTCGCGCTTGCCACTCCCGTACTGGACGATGTACTAAGTCGGGATCTCCCAACAGGTCTTGTCGTAGCTGAGCTGTAGTTGCGGGCTCTCTTCCCATGTTTAGGAAAGCTGGAGTCGCCTGTATCGAACTGTGAAATGCTGTATTGTGAGCGAAGCGAAACTGTGAGATGTGCTGATCCCACTCTCGATGATCCTCGTTTAAAAACGCTATCATCATCGTATTTAGTACTCGGTTCACTCGCTCTACTGGATCGGCTTGTGGGTGGTAAGGTGGTGTTGTCATATGTCTAATACCCACGCGCTCTGTTAGTGCTCTTATATTTTGATTCACAAACTCCGTACCGTTGTCACTGAGTAGCACTTGTGGTGCTCCCCATCTTAGTACAACTAAATCTTCTAGAGCTTCACTGATTGTTGCACCTGTAGCTTTTCTGAGCGGTTTTAGTTCAATCCACTTGGTATACAAGTCTTGGATAACTAATAAATAAGAGTAACCGTTCCTACTCTTAAGTAATGGACCCATAATATCTGTAGCGACCATGGACCATGGTTCCTGATCCATGAACTTACTTATCTAGTTGCTGCATTCGCGCAGCCCCTTCCTGGATCTTGACACTTGCAACAGAACACTCTTCTTGGTTCTCGGCAGGTACGGTGATGATGACCTGGCTTATTGCAATTCCAACACAAGTATTCTGTAACCTTTAGATTTAGGTCTGTAACTTTTCCAGTTGCTGTATGGGCAACATTGGTTTCGAGGCTAGTGGCTAGAGGTTCTGGCAACACTTGCTCGGTTCTGGAACTGAAACTAGTCGACTCACTCTCCACTGGAGTCACATTGCTAGGTAGACCTACGGCCTCTAAATTATTGATTCCTATGGTGGTGTCTACTGAAGGGAACCGACACTGTTGTAACATAGATTCGTCGTCTCCAGACATGTCTGAAATCTCAGGAGTTTGGCTGTTGTCTTTCACCATTATTTATACTGAATCTGTAGCTTAATGTACTCTAGGAGCTTGGTATACAAGGAGATAGTAATAGAGATGGAACGTAGAGGAAATTACAAAAAAAAATCAAATAAAATAATCAATTGGATGATGTGGGTAATGAGTACAGGATTCACCAAACTGATGTATCTTCAAAAATACTTTACTGAAAGATCCAACATATTGTAAACTTACACTTTACTAACTCAATAATAGTTGAGTTAATTTAATTTAGTATTGTACTATTGTAGCTACTTATCCTGTATTTGTTAATAATTTATTAACAATAATTATCATTATTAAACTCACCACTTCAGAAACCTTTACTGTAGGCTTACTAATTACCTGTATTATAATACTGTAGTTTTATTATTTGTATTTGCAATCTTTACTAGAACCAACTCAATAGAATTATTAATTAACTTTATCTGAGTACTGTAACTTTATTATCTGTATTATCAATAACTATAACCACTCACTAAAATAATTTACTTATTAGCAAAAATAAGTAATTATTTAGTAATAATTACTTCTGTAATTTTATTATAATTAATTTCACAATTAATTATACTGTAGCAAGACTGTATTAGCAAAAATAAGTAATTATTTAAGAATAATTACTTCTGCAAGTTTATTATAATTAATTTCACAATTAATTATACTGTAACAAGACTGTATTGGCAAAGATAAGTAATTATTTTATAATAAATACTTCTGGAAGTTTTATTAAAATTAATTTTTCAATTAATTATACTGTAACAGCACTGTATTAAATTATTAGCAAAAGTAAGTAATTATTTAATAATAATTACTTCTGTAAGTTTTATTATAATTAATTTTTCAATTAATTATAATGTAACTGTAATAAGGTTGTATGAAATTGCGTTGTGAGGCACAAAGAACTTTGGTCAATTTAAGGTTAACTGCAGACACGTCTGAATTGCACTAAAAATCACCAAGGAATGAGCTGTGATCGATTGCTTTTTCCGGGTGTCGATGTCGTTTCGAGGTTTTTCTCCGCCACCGCATGTATCGATTTCCAATCCTAGTTCGGGCATCTTAGCCAATTAGAGCAATTCTAGGGCCCAGTTCTCACCCCATTGGTCTCCCTTCCACCGATAAGAGTGGAGGACTTGGTTACTTCCCCTTGATAGACGCTGAGTTTATTCGCGCGCTTTTTGGCTATGTCGTCACTATAGCGAGAGGGGTGGTGTGGCTCGTGCCAACGCTTGAGCTGTTGTTTATACTGTAGCGCTTAAGCCGTAGCTTATAACAAAGACATTCTTTCTTTTCTTTCTCCGGCTGAGAAATATTCGACAGCCGAAGTTAAATTCTTTAGCGGATTACTGTATTTGAAATATGATACTTTATGAAGACTTGATGAACTCATTTATGCTTATTTACCGATGACAAAATATTTTAATTAAATAAAATAGTCTTTTCCTTTTCTGTACTGTTTTCTCGGAACTATAAAACTAACGAACTTAAGAAATAATTCTCACGCTGTAACAAGGCTAATCTTTTACACAAACTTCGGATTAAACTTTCTCTCTAAAATTCTTTAACTAATTCTCAATAAACTTATAACTCAAATAAAACAAGTAACGCGAATAAAATTTTACAATAAAATTATGGATTTTCAGGTGTTAGATAGTAGCGGTTTTTCCGCGCTTAGTTTTATAGTTCCGAGAAAACAGTACAGAAAAATGAAAGACTATTTTATTTACTTAAAGACCTAAAATATTTTGTCATCAGTAAATAAGCATAAATGAGCATATATATATATATATATATATATATATATATATATATATATATATATATA
>CAJNRD030001120.1:7163936-7185142 GCA_905319865.3 Cotesia congregata
AAATATAGTTTTTTTTTATTTGTTTTCTATTTTTTTTAATTTGAACGTAGGATTTATTTTGGCAATTAATTTTATTATAAATAATTATAAACACAATGTATAACTTTTAAATTATTTTTTATTATAATAATAATATATTATTAGAAAAGTGTTGGTTGCAGGTTAACCATCAAATGTTTGTTTTCATTTTAATTTTTCACGGTAAATTATTAAATATTTTATTATTTAGGAATCTTACAACAAAGCAGCACGAAAAAATGAAAGAGCGTGCGTCGCGACTGACGCGCATACGTTTACTATGGGACATTTGAAAATTTCATAGTCACAATTTTAAATTTAAATCGAGTACACGTGACTAAATGTCAAATTTTTTTTATAAATTTTTATTGTCGACTGAGTAACAGAAATTTTACTATGGAACTATAATGAAAAGTTTTAAGCACACTCACAGTTTTTGTTCAGTCAGTTTACGAAAATTTTTTATATATGTTTATGTAACAGTTACATGGTCAAATTTACTATGGTCCCTAGTAAATATTGATTGGTACAATATGATATTCTTAAATTTTTATGGTAATATTTTGAATTGAGTCATTAAGGTTCAGTCTTATTATGTATGCATAGTAAATTTCTACAGAAATTTCTCACCGTGTATATGTATATGTATATTAAACGCATGGTTCGAGGACAATCCTTCGATTAAACCGATAGTCTGAGGACACAACCGATTGTTCGGGGACGTCCTGAAACAATCCACACATTAAAGCGATGGTTCGAGGACTGATACTTTGAGGACACCCCAAACTATCTGAATTTTATATATATTTTTATACATGATAGTTTGAGCCACCTTTTTTTTTTATTTATTCATACACTATAAACAATAAGAAAATATTCGGTTCAAACGATTTTTCTTATACTTCAATTAGATCAAATATATATATGCAAGAAGATACTTTGAGGACATCCAAGGTTGACTTCGAAGCAACAATTATAAGCATTCAGTTCATTCGGTTTTTTCTTTGTAAGCATTGCATTGTTTATAGTTATTTCCCAACATTCTGATTAAGATAGAAAATTGGCACAAAAAAATCCATTTTCAATTACCGTAGTATGGCTATATGAGTCAATGATACTTTGAAGAATATTTTCAAATTAACATTCATTAAGTGATCATTACTTCGAGGACCATTACAGTGTAATTATAAGAGCTAAGATATTTATTATAGTTTCAAAACAACAATTTATAATAAATATCTTCACATTATTTTATCTGATGGCAATAGAATTAATTGTTAAATCGAATTTTTATATAAACCGTCTAATTTAAGTTTATCTTCGTTTAATTTGATTTTTCTGAGAATTATTTAGGAAGTTTCAAGTCTGACACGACAATTTATATATTATTATTATTTTGAGTTTTACTTGTATACTGTTAATTGGTTTTTACAAGGCTGATATCCCCACTCTTTTTTGGGGAATCAACTATTTCTCCACTTTTTATTGCGGCTGTGGACCGACTTGTGCCTTCTGTACCGTATTCACCCTGATCCTCACCGACTATTGGACCAGTAACATAGGAAAACAACAGAGAAAACCCATATTAGTACAGCTACAGTCGGAGCTGGGTTAAGTCTACAGTGATTGATAAGAACTCTTCTTTATCGACCACTGGAGCATTAAGCCCCTCTCCTAGTGTGCAGAGATCCCTCGCGCTAGCCAACGCCAACTAGAGTGGTCACCCATTCAAGTTGTTGCTTAAATGTGTGACCGCCCAAGTCAGACGTGTGCCGCCCGGCTATCTCTGCCACATCCTGAGGCTGGCATTGTAACGCACATATTTTTAATTATAATCACTGAAAAATAGTGGTGCGTGCTGGGATCGAACCCGGGTTCCATTCTTTCGAAAAGCGAGCACCAAGCCGACCAAGCTATTACCAGCCTCTCGAAAATTTATAGAATTATCAGTCATTTGCATAATCAATTATTGATGAGATTTTGAACGAACCTAAATATATTTAGTTATTAAAAATGCATATTTTATAATTTTATACACCGTTGACTATATTATGAAGCAATTTCTAAAAATTTTATTGTAAAACCAATATTGCACCCAAAATATCAGTAACTTAAAACAGTTATCCATGAAACTGTAGCAAAAATTCTTACTTTAACTATTAAAGAAAGCTAAAAATATAAAACATTTTCTCTTAAACTTCAAATTTATGACAACTTCAGCTTAAGAAATTTTCGTAATGAACTAATATTTCTTTCAAAACATGAAATGTCATTTCCCTGTTAAAAATCATTCATAGATAAAAATTAGAAAAATTCGTTCCGTGCAAACTATAAATCCGAACAAAAACAGTTTCACTGTAAAAAATTGCGCCAAGATTCGTTTCAATAATTTTCATTTTCTACAAAAAGATGTGAAATACAAAAAAATACCAAGAAACCGTCATAATGTTAAAAAAATTGAAAAACAATTTGTTGAAAATTAAAAAATTATAAAAAAAATTTTTTATCGTACTTGGCGCGTCATTGAGTACCCCAAATTTGAGTACACATTGAGTACCCCAAATTTGAGTACACACATGGAAGATTGTATGATAATTTATTATATAAAATTTTTTGTATTCATAAAATACTTGTACATTTTTAACTTAAAATTTGAACTTTTTCCGCGCAATATTAAAAATTCATAAATGAATGAATTTTTTCTGCCAAAGTTATAATCATATGAAAGGTCGTTAGTTCTTTGATTTTTAAGCTCAATTCTGGATGAAAAAATTAAAGTTTTCTTTTCTCATAGTAGCTAGTAGCATTAAAAAAAATTTAAAGTTACTAATCCGCGTAAACGCCTCCGATTTAAATTGGTAGACTAAATTATCGATGAAAATTATACATTTCTTACATTTACATAGAAAATTTTAACATTTTTGTAATAAACAAAATTTTTCAATTTAGATTTAATACTGAAATACACATGAATTTAATAAAAATAACAATTATTTTAGTATTAATAATGATAATGATAAGTATTATTATTGCTATTATTGTTTACATCAATTTATTATTACCGATACTATTACTTTCAATATTATAGTTACTATTATTGTTATTGTTATTATGATTATCAATATTATTTATTGTTATTATGATATTGTTGTTAGTATGTGACTCAATGTATCAAACACATAATTGTGTTACGTATTATCAAGAGATTAAGATTATTTGAAACCCGCTCAATTGACGATAGTGCCATCTACAGGCAACAACCATGAGATTATAGTATGTACACTATTTTCAATGAGAATTCCCCGGACACTAAACAGCTGATTTATCCGAAGAAAGTAGGACTCAAACAATGTTTAGTCTGTTGTGTATTTAGACTGGTTAATAAAGAAAATTAATTAAAAAAATATTTTTCAAACATACACATGGAAGATTGTATGATAATTTATTCTATAAAATTTGTTGTATTCATAAAGCACTTACACATTTTTAACTTAAAATTTGAACTTTTCCCGCGCAATATTAAAAATTCATAAATAAATGAATTTTTTCAGGCAAAGCTATAATTTGGTTATTTGGTTCGCCCCTACTGTGTTTTATGTATGTAAATGTATATATAGTAAATGTATATATTTTTTAGAGATAGTTATTTATGACTTAAACAATTAAGAGAGAAAGGAAATTTTTGTGACAAGCATATTATTTTTTTTAAAAGAATATTTATGGTTTAGTTTGGTATCATCATAAAGGTCTTGATAAGAATGAATGACTTTTGGTTTTACAATTTTTTACGGTAAATTTTTTATGTCAAATTTTCGGAAGAGTGTTTAATAGTTTTCTAATTTGATAAATTTGGTCGGTCACATTTGTCCATTGAATTATTTGTAATTAATCTAGTGATAGCACCATTATTATTAAAATTTATTTATAAAGTACCCAATTTTATGTCCAGTGTGATTTCAAATATAAAAAAAATTATTCAGCCAAAGTTTTTTATTCATAATTCATAAATCTCGGTAGTCGCATATTAACTGCAGTAATTTATTAATACGTGTAATAAAGAGTATTTACTACCCTGATAGCCAAACCGGTCGCAACTTTCCGTTGATTTGCTGCAGCAACTTGTCACCAAGTTGGCGGCAAGTCTTGGAAATGAACTCGGTTGTTCACCAAGTTGTCGGCAGAAATTGCTTTCGAAACTCTTTCGCACCAAGTTGACGACAAGTTTCTCGAGAAATTTGGCGACATATTGCGGCAGTAGATTGGTCTTGTTTTTCTCAGAAACTTGTAGCTAACTTGACGCCAACAGTTTCAAATTCGGAAGTTGACCGCAAGTTGTCGGTAAGTTGGTGGCAACTATCTGACACCAACTTGGTTGGTCTGAAACTGTAGCTATCAGGGTACTGTTACCATTATATAAAACATCATATAAATAAGAAATCCAAATAAATTTGAAAAAAAATTTGCAACCTTAAAATACCGTTCTGCTTACGGTAAATACACACTCGGTTTTTTATAGGTTGTATCAATTTTTTTTCGGTTTCTTACAATAATTTTATTTTTTCTTAACAATAATAGTTTAATTTTTTCTCTACTATTTCTATAAGGCGTGTAGAACTAGAATTACAGTATTAACCCGGAAAAAATGTTTGAATTCGCGCTTCGCGACAAGTAGTGTCACCTGCTGGACGCAATCCAAAGCATCACATAGTTAATTCTTGGTTCGCCCCTAGATATCTAGATATAAATAAAATAAAAAATCTCTTATCTACAGTTTATGTAAAAATTATTCTGATGCGTCCTGGTGAGTATAAACACAAGCTGTGGAATTTATAATTTTCACTGTAGTGTCCAATCTATCATAAGATTAGCATGCATCCTCATATTATTCATTCTCTGGCCGTCCGCTTTTTACATGAGAAAAAAGTTAAAATCTAAAAATCTGGGTCGCTATAGTATGTGCTGATTATTTTTAATAATTTAATTTATATTTGTTAATACGTGTAATTAAGAGTATTTACTACTATTATAAAACATCATAAGAATAAAAAATCGAAATAAATTTGAAAAAAAATTTGCAACCTCAAAATACCGTTCTGCTTACGGTAAATACACACTCGGTGGTCTGGCTTGAGAACGGAACTTGGCGCCAAACTCTACCGAGTTTGTTGATAAAAAAAAATTAAATCTTATCATGGTGAATTTGTTTGAATGAATAATTTTAGTCAGGGATTCGCATTTACAGAATGAATTTCCATGAAAATATTAATTCTCAAATAATAAAGAATAAGCTACATATTAGGGTGGACCAAAAAAAACTTTTAATTTTTTTTTCCTTAGCTACCGCGAAAATATCGTCCAATATGACGAAAAAAAAATTCTGGTAGAGTTTGAGCTCTTAATATCAATATCGAGAGGTGTCACGTGGTGATTTTTGATTTCCCATTTAAATAACACGGGAATTTTTTGTTGTTTTGGAATTTTGATCTACAGTAAAAGCTCTTAAAAATTTCCCTGGTTATCTTTCTTGCTCTTATTAGTGTTTTATGAGAAATTGAGACAGAACGACGGTAACTTTTAACAGCTTTCACTGTATCTCAACGAGTTATGATGTAGTAAAAATAAATAAATATTTTTTTGTAGGAAATTGAACGGCCTACAAGAAAGGTCTGATATAATTTTTCTCTAAATCAACTCGGTTAAAAGTTATTCGCAGTTAAAGTTCAAATTAAAATAACATACGATGGCTTTCACAATTTCTTATACTTTTTTACAAATAAACGGCTTAAAATCATAAAACAACATATTTTTCGTTATTTTTCTCGTTTTTACTTCCTAAATTGATTGAGAAAAACTTATGTTATATGATAACCTACTCCCAATACGGATTACGGGAGTGAGTGTTAACAATGAAAATTTTTAATTCACTAGCTATAGTTCCTACAGACTATATTTGATAGTAGTCTTTTATTTGTCATGTAGAGATAATCTCAATACGGATTTCAATAAATTCTACGTCCAATAGGGATTGCGTAGGTGGGTGTTAGAATTTTTAATTTCAATTTTCAAACTGTAACTTCTATAAACTCTAAATTTGGTAAGAATATTTGTGTGTAATCTTCTCTTAAAGTTCAGCTAAAAATGAATTTTATCAAATTCCAACTTCAATAGGGATTGCGAGAGCGTTAAAAATAAACAATTTTTATTTCCAAATAATAGTTTCTATGAACTTAAAATTTTGTAGGAATCTCTTATTTATGTTGTAGAAACCATCTCGAACAAAATTTTATGAAATTCCTTCCTCCTACAGGTGTGCAGGCGTGTTGATTGTCAAAAAATTTGTATTCTGTAAATACAGTACATACACTGAAAAAAAAAAAATTAACTTGATCGAGAGAAAAATTCTTGAATCAAGAAAATAATTTTGAAGAGGGTAATTTTTTTGAATCAACACGAAAAATTCTTGAATCAGGTAAAATTTCCTTAAATCAAGAAAAATGTATTAGGTCAAGAATTTTTGTACTCAAATCAAAAAGATTAAGTTCTTCAAAATTATGTACTTGATTCAAGAACATTTTTTTTCTGTGTACAGAAATAAAATTTGATAGAACCCCAAGAAACACAGAAAATTCCAGAAATGACCTCCACGGTCAACTAATCCGAATATTTTTTTTTCTTAATAATTAGATATCAGCTAAATTTGGGAAGTAAAAACAAGAAAAATCACGAAAAATATATTGTTTTATGATTTTAAGCTGTTTATTTCTTAAAAAGTATAAAAAATTGTGGAAGTCATCGTATATTATTTTAATTTGAACTTTAACTGCGAATAACTTTTAACCGAGTTGACTTAGCAAAAAATTATATCAGACTTTTCTTGTAGGCCGTTCAATTTCCTACAAAAAGTATTTATTTATTTTTACCACACAATAACTCGTTGAAATACACCTAAATCCAAAAAAAAAAAAATATTGTTTTTGTGTCAATTTGAGCTCTTCGAGCTCAAAACTCTAATAGCAGTTTAAACACACAATTTTTTGAATTTTCAAACGGCAATAACTTTTGAATGAATGAACCGATTTTCAGGTGGTTGGCGGCAATCGACGCAGTTTTTTGAACTCTATAAAAAAAGTAGCTGTTTTAAGCTTCTAAGCTCTTCGAGCTCAAAAGTCTTATCAAAATTTGATAAAACACGATTTTTTTAATTTTTGAACTGCTATAACTTTTGAATGAATGAACCGATTTTCACGCGGTTGGCGGCAATCGACGCAGTTTCTGAAGCTCCATGAAAAATTCTTAAGTTTAAATCGATCGAGCCATGAATTTCGAAGTTATTACAAAAAAACACTTTTTTCGATTTTTTTCGACAATGATATCTCCCGAACGCATCAACCGATTCTAACGTTTTTGGTGGCGATCGATGAGGGTTTTCAAGGTTAAGAGCTGATTAGATTTTGAGACCGTTCGGTTCAGCCAATTCGGAGATATTTAAAAAAAAATTAAAAAAAAAAACAACTTTTTTTTTCACTTTTTTTGCATTTTCTCGAAATCTACCGGTCCGAATAGGTTCAAATTTTCAGGAAATCTAAGTTTGGACAAGCCCTTTTGAATGGCGCCAACCGCGATCAAATCGGTCAAGCCGTTCAAAAGTTACAAGAAGTTTACACACACACACACACACACACACACACACACACACACACACACACACACACACACACACACACACACACACACACACACACACACACATACAGACGTACGGACAACATCGTAAAAATAGTCAAGGAAGCTTCCTGTGACCTTCAAACGTCGAGATTTGATGAAAACTCGATTTTTGTAAAACGGGGTGAAAACAATAACTTCCCGATTTTTGAAAATCTGAGATTTTTAGCGGGAAGTTAAAAATTCCCGTGTTATTTAAATAGGAAATCAAAAAATCACCACGTGACACCTCTAGATATCGATATTAAGAGCTCAAACTCTACCAGAATTTTTTTTTCGTCATCTTGGACGATGCTTTCGCGGTAGCTAAGGAAAAAAAAATTAAAAATTTTTTTTTGGCCTACTCTACTACATATTTTATACAATTTCTGACAATTCTAAAAAAAAAGTTTGGAAAATCCAAATGAGCATGCGTTAAGCACTCATGTCATACACAAATTATTTAGATCATAACAAAGATTATTCGTTTTTAATTTGAATTTTCCCGCGAGTAGTATTATCCCCTCTGTAGGTGGAACTAAAAAAAAATTTTAACAGATGATAAAACAGTTAGTAACTATACCATCATGTATGTATAGTTTCTGCTTGTTTATAGTTATTTCAATTCTGTTTATGAAAAATAATACATATGGCTGCCGAAATCGCAGAAAAAGTCACCAAACTGACAATCGAAAAAAATTAACTGTATTGAAACGGAATTATTTTGACACGCAATTTTCACAAGGGTTTTGATTAACTTCTTTAGGAATAAAAAGAAAAAAATTTTAATCGTGAAAGTGATTTTTGACAAAGTTATGGTGTTGTCAAGCCCACAGCTCCCGAGAATACCACGCTCTTATTCATTTAATTCATCAGAAAAACGAGTTTTTTCTGGAAATCTTATTTAATCGATAAGAAAATTTTTTTAACGTATTCTATAGTTACTATTTTTTATTTCAATATGCTTTTTATCCATAATTTTTTTTGTTCAAATTATTAAAATCACGTTTTAATCGAAATCACGATTTTTAGGCGAGAGTAGAGCATACCTGAGCGTTTCGCGCTTAAGGTATGCAAAATAATAAATTCCGCCATATCGCACATTATATTGGTCCTTTAGCAAAATCATGGAGCAATTTTTTTTCTAATGGAGTAGAATATTTTTTAATTTCCGTTGGATAAATTTTTGTTTACCTCTAATCTTTTACAAAAATTTTATTATCAGAACTTGCTGTTAATTAACTAAATATCTCATTGTGATAATAAATTTTTTTTTGTAATAATGTCGGTAGTATTATTTTGCCTCTCTATCATAAATATCATAATTATTCAAATATCAAGTTTTTCTCAATTTTTGATTTTGTTTTTTTTGGTAGAGCGAAGATGACAGGCATTCTTATCAGAGTTCAGTTAGTCTTACATGTGAATTATACTTTACCAATTACTATTAATTTTGGAATTGCTACCAAAATATGTTCCAATTTGCAATCGTTAAAAAAATTTTCCGAAGAAAATCCAACACTTGACATTGAAAAAATTTGTTTTACTTACGACTAAATTGCAATCATCGAAAATATATTATTTTATATTGACAGTACAAATTTTTGAAAATATTCTCTATTCTAATTTTTCAAGAACAAAAATATTTTAGACTCTCATCCCAACACACCCTTTTATAAATGGTTTGACACTTCTTATTATCTGTGCCGAATAATTCTTCCATTTAGCCAACTGGACAGCTGTAATTTTAGACATGTGTTCAATAATATAGTTTATAATTTCTTGTTAATTATAAACTTTTTTTTTAGATGTATGCTTTTATTTATAAGTCTTGCAGAAATAATTTTTTTTATAAGAACTGTAAAAATCTATATAATAACAAATACTGTCCTTTGTAATTTTTTTTTTCAAATCAATATTTTTGTCATTTTAAAAAAAGTCATATTTATAAACAATAAGAGACTTTTTAGTTAACTTTCCAATATTTTACATATGTACATCAATAATAGAAAAGTTATGAACTCATCTATAATTCAATCTATTGTTCCTCTAGTCATGGCGAAAAAGAATTTATATAGTTATTAAATATTATTATCAAACATCACTATTCATGCTCAATAATTAAAAATGTATTACAAATGACTAATCATTGGAAATGATCCTAAATGTTGGAATCTAATCTGATTATAAAAATATATGTTGATGTTTAATCATTATGGATTCAATTTTTCATTCAATTACGGTTAGTATAATCATCGATACATTAATATTTTTACTGGTAGTTCCTTTTATACTTAATATTTACTTGAACTGATTTTTCGAAGGCATTATTGAGCATTTCACGTCATCAGCAATTATATTGTTTTTAGTGTCACAAGACAGTCTTGAACTGTTTAACTTCAATTCAGAAATGCCATCTATTATTTTTTTAATCGATCAATAATATAGAAACTGCTCATAACTACTCGAAGACTTCGCTCATAGCGACGCGAAGGAGTATTTTCTACGTAGAAAATAACTGAGCGATTTGACTAGATTCTACTAGGTGCCACTGTGAAAGATTCCAACTTAAGGACGATAACGATAACAGTTTTGTCGAATGCACGAAAATTCAAATAGAAATTTATATTAAAATTTTATGATAATTACTGTCGTAATTATTTTTTCTTCTAAAATATTTGATAATTAATAGTAATAAAGGTATAGTCCAGCTTTACAATAGTTGTATCGTAAATTTTCCCAGAAATTTTTTCCCGTGTATAGTGCATTCATGATTATGATGACTCGTAAAATTCGCAGAAATTTAAACTTTAAAATTGATACTAGCTTTAATTTGAATGATTTATGATTTTTTCTTCAAGATTAGTTAAAAAACCGCTGTTTTAAAATAAAAATATTCAGAATCAACAATGACTCACATCAGTCCTTGTGAGAATTTATTTTGGAAATAAAATTACAGCAAAAAAATAACCAATGATGATAATTCAATTCATCGCTATTCTATTGAGACTTGTTCAAGTGTCATTAGGTACTTTCACGATTTTTCAATGACTGTTATCAAAACAAAATTATTTAAGCAAATGATACTTCAGGGACAGTCCTTGAATTAACGTTATTTAGATGAGCGATACTTTGAGGATAATGCAAATGTTTTATCTACAGTACAAGTTTGTGACTGTTTTTTGCAATCTTGTTCTTAAAAAAAAAAAAAGTATTTTTGACTCACGTCATTACAAACCTCTTAATAAAAGTCATGTGGTTAATGAGAAGGTATTTTTATTCTTGTTTATTTGAAATGTTATCCCCGTAAGTTTTTAATGATTAGATGCATATAGATCTTTATTATGAATATCTTTTTTTATGTATAAGGATATCAACTTATCAACGACGTAATCATTCTTAATCATTTTTCTGGATCGGGAACTAGGTTTTCAAAAAGTATTCCTCCTAGCTGTAAAAATTTTATCAACAAGTGAATACCCTCATTTTCTAGTCAATACCTTTTTTGATCTATAATAAAAATTACAAAATAATTAACACTGAGACACTTCACAAATATTCTTTTTCCAAATCATAGCAATACTTTTATACCAATAATAACTGAAAAATATACCTGAAATTTAATTAAAATCTTATTGTTATTCCAGGAATGAACTAAAATGATCATTGAATATTTTTAGAAAAATTTATTTTCAACTGTCAAAAATAATTTAGAATGTTGTGATTCGATCTGAGTGTAAACATTACTGATGGTCACAGCATGGATTTAAGTTATTTTTTAATCACAATAATTTAAACCATCAAGATATATTTGATTCTTATTTTCTGTCATACTCCATGAATCAACTTAAACTTTTTTTTTCTTTAGATATTATTAATAATGCTTTGGTAATAACAATTATAATGCATTTACTTCAATTAACCATACAGTCTGGAACTATTTTATAGTTTGAAGTTTTACTCCAATCTAGAAATGGCGTCTATTTATTTTTTAGTTGGTCGATAATATAGAAACTGTTAATGCCTACTCAAAAACCGGAGCGTTTTCTACGTTTGCGATTACTGACAGATTTAACTAGTTACTACTAGGTGTCACTGTGGGATAGTTCCTGCTCAATACAGATGTTAATAATAATTATAATCTAATAAATGTGCCTTATAAGTATATATTACTCTACAGAAGGTCTTTTTCATCGAATATTACACGCTTAAGCATCGCATTATTAATTTCTTATCATTTCATGTAATTTAATAATAATATCTCGTTTCAATAAATTATTTTTTCTATTTACGATCCTCTATAACTGTTAGCGTAAATATTTCGTTGTCTGAAATAATTTTTTCAACATTTCTTAACTTTATTAATATTTTATGATATGTGAGGTTACACACGGTAGAAAGTAAGCTTTCTCGATTGACATATCTTTATTTTTTTTATTTTGTTTAATTACTAATCAAATTTTTTATTTAAGGAATTTACTTTTGTCGAAATGTTTTCATTAATTAAATGTAAGGCAAAAAATTTATCTATTGTGACTTCAAGTAGACTATCAAAATTAAAAAATTCACAGTCCTACTTTGAGTATGAATCTCATTCCGGTGCAAAGAGTACTGTGAAATTAATAAAAAAATCAGGTACGAAAAATTTGTATTTACAGATATTTTACAGATATAATATGCAAATAAGTATAATGCTCCTTAACCTTTAATTGAATTACATCTGACTTTATATTTTTTTTCATATATTACTATCATGTATCGTAAGCTCTATAGTTAAATCGAAATTTCATAAATTATTAGTAAATTTAGTATCTTATTACTTTTATTTTAACTAAGTTGTAACTATTTTTTTTAAATGCTCTTTTTACTAATATTAAATATCTTTTAGATTCGAAATCATTTCTCGAAAAATGGAGAATCAAAGTTCGTTCAGAAGGTGGCCTTACATCATCTGATGAATCATCTGATGATTCAAAGATTTTACCTGAAAAAAAACAAGATTACTATGTTTCGACTCCTGTTAATCTAAAAAATCAGCCAACTTTAGTAGTTCGATTGTCTGACATCAGGAAATCGTACGATTCAACAAGAACAGATTCCACACAATCGGAAAGTCCTGCGCCCAGCATTCCTTCAAAGCTTCTAGAAATGTTTGATAGTCGTTCTACTGAGTCTTCATTTACATCAAATCTACAAAAATCTAACTTTCTTAATTTGGAAACAAATAATTCTATCAATAACTCTCCAATCCAACTTTCTAATAATAACCTCCCAGAAAATGAAAAGTCTACCTACAGTGCTGATGTGAGCTCTAATGAAGCTTCAAACAATAGCGTCAAACGTCAAATAAATTAAAAAAAAAATAAATTTAATAAAAAAAATTTTGTAATTGATCATCGAAAAAATAGAAAACAAAAATACAGTTCTAAGAAGTTTAATGTCAAGCGTCCTGAGAATAAAAAACTAAAAAAAAATAAAATAAGAAACAATCCAGTTATTAATCAGCAAAAAAATAAAGCAACTAATCCTAAAAAAATTGTTGATTTAGAAAACGTAGAAGAAAGTCAACTAGAAACTACTCAAAGCGAAAACTCGAAAGTATCCAATAACACTCTCCCCGTCCAGACACACACCAGGGCGGGTTGATCTCGATCATCTTCTTGGACAGGTCTCTAAGAGAAAAGTCGGATGTACCCAAAATTATTATTTATTGAACCCAAACTACAGATCTTCATCATAATTAATTTGCAAGACATCGTCGTCATCAGTCTTGTCCCGGTCATCATAAGGATCCAGCTCCATACCAGAGTCTTCCGAAATCGGATCACCAGCGCAGACAAACTCGGCATTACCCCAATCCATGCCACGTACCCCATCCTTCCTCTTCTTCTTCTTCTTGCTCCTTTTTACAGGAAGAGCATTCCCCAACCGTGGAGGCTCAGAGCACTGAATCCGGGGAATTCCTCGCCCTCCCTGAGATGTACTGGCGCTAACAGCTGCTGCTAAACTCGCTCGATAATCAGCAAACGCTGGAAGCATAGGTCCTGGACCCAACAGATAACTAGCATCACCACCAGAAAGCGAGCCAGATGGAAAAGCAGGAACAGGAGGCGGACCCAATCTGAGCGCAACAGGTCTAGCCTCTGACGTCTTAGACTTAAGTGCACTAGCACCAGCTGTTGAAGCTGCCCAACTTCCTGAAGTAACTGTAGAAGTAGACTCCCGTGGTTTCTTGAACACCACCGAGCGGACCTGACGCTCCTTCTGCACCGAGACCACTACTGACGCCAACCTGGTTCGGGGTATAGCCCCTTTAGATGCTTCCTGACTAACCTCCCGGTTAGTATCTTGCGATGACTTCGTGGCAAGCTTCATCTGCTCCGAATCTTCCCCCACTCGACTTAAGTACAGTCTTTTAGGAACAGAGAATTCTGTCGATGCCGTTTCCCATAACGAACTCGCCTTCGCTGGCACAGCTGGAGGAGAACCCATAGGTTGAGAATGTGTAACCTGGGCTGATGCTTCACTAGACTTGGGAAGTGTCTCCGACCCCACTTCCTGGCATCCTGAACTAGCACCGAACATCATAGGCCCCAAATGTGTCGGCTTACCATAAAGGTCCCTTTCTTCTCGGGTAGCTGCCTTAAGCCACAGCTCCCACAATGTAGACTCCTTGGTCTCCGGGTTCTCTAGAGCCTTATTTAGACTGAGGCGACGCCTCGCCATCCTGGACTGATTAGGAGTCAGGCCGTGCCACTTTGACCTCTTGGAGAGACAATTCTGAACGGTCTTGCGACTGTTGTCTCCAACTCGAGCGAATACAAAAGGTCTGGCAAAACCAGCAGAATCAACCTCCATCGAAGAAACCATATCGACAACTCCCACTGGGTTAACCACCGAGGGGTTCTCAGTTGCCACAGTTGAAAGTCCAGGTGTTGGTACTGGACCAAGACGTGTGAGAGCTGACTCTCGAGCTGTTAATTTCTGATCAACTCGATCTTCCGCCTGGAGACTACATTGAACAGCTACTGAAGTAGTATTCGCGGTCTCTCCGCCAACGTTTATTCCTGCCACCACATCCTCATCCGGGCGCGTACCACGGACATAAAACTCTACTCTTCTCCTCTTCATAACTCTGTAAACAAAACTAATTAGTATTGGGTTCAACAATTTAGCATCCTTATTACTATAATTTCCTATTCACTACGCGGCGACTACGCCTAGGAATCTTTAAATCCGGAACATAATGTTGTCCCAAAACTTTTCCCTTATCATTTTTTAATTCTACAACTAACGGGCTTATAATTTTAGACACCATCACGGGACCCAAGTATTTAACTCCAAGACTCGCGCTATAGCCCGCGGCCTTGTTGCTCAACTTCCTATTTGGGTAGTAGACTAGATCTCCGACAGAAACCTCCGGGATTTCATGATTGACCCCGTGGTATTTTTCCTGTCGTTCACTCTCTTTTCTCATATTCAGTTCAATTTTATGTCGAAGCTCCTCAAGACGTTGGATTCTCTTGGGCCACTCAGCATTTGTGAACTCGATGTCAGTTAATTCCAACTCTGTCATGGCACCAGCCAATCGAGGCTCTTGCCCGTGGACCAAGAAATACGGAGACATCTTTAGAGATGAATGATATGCACTATTATAAGCTAATTGGAATTCGCCCAGGTGTTCATCCCAGAAGTTCTGATCTTTTGCAATGTATGCCCGGATCATAGGTTTGAGAGTCCTATTGATACGCTCAACCGGGTTTGCTTGAGGATGAAACACCGCTATAGTGGAAAAACGTACCCCAGTTTCCTGAAGGTAATCTCTTAATAGTGAATTAGCGAATTCAGTGCCGTTGTCGGTCACTAGGAACATAGGATAACCTCTTGAGGAGAATAGCTTCCTCAAACAGGTTAAAATAGTACTTCCTGTGCTTCGACGTATAGGATAGAATTCCGAAAACCGGGTATATAGGTCTTGAACGACAAGGACATAACTGTGACCTCTCCTTGATTTAGGGAAAGGTCCAGTAACATCTGCCGCTATCACCGCCCACGGCTTTATCGGTTGTCTCGTCTGAAGTGGAGCCTTAGTTGAGGATTGCTTATATTTCACTTGCTTGCAGGTTTCACAAGCCTCCACAAAATCCTCAACATCCTTGTACATGCCTGGCCAATAAAACTGAACTTTCAGGCGTTCATACATCCGATCTCTTCCAATGTGACCAGCATCTGGTTCCTCATGATGTCTTTTTAGGACCTCCAGAACTTCGTGGTCTTTTAATACTTTTTTCCATTTACTTTCATCACCCACGATCTCCTTCAGGGGATCGGGTCTGCGAAAATAAAGCTGATCATCTACAATTTTCCAATCTAGGAAGTCTTTCGGACGCCTTCTGACATTATTGAACTTGATATCATACCAGCTTAGCGTTTGGATATGTAGAAATTTTGCTTTATTAAGTCTTTCCTTTACTTCCATCCAGTCCTCCGGAGAATCATCTTCGTATAATCGAGATAAAGCATCTGGTCCTTCGTTTGTAGTTCCACGTTGGTGTTTAATAGAGACTTGGTGTGAGAAAAGCTCGACTGCCCAACGAGCCAAGCGGCCATTAGGATTTTTCAGTGAGTGCAGCCACATTAAAGAAGCGTGGTCTGTTACAACAGTAAACGGAGCACCTTCCAAGTAGCATCTCAGCTTCCTCACCGCCCAAACTACAGCTAGGCACTCCTTCTCTGTAGTTGTATAACGAGTCTCCGCACCACGAAGTTGACGGCTCAAACAGATTATTAGATATTCTTTAGGAGTCCCTGGTTCCTTCTGGACTAAAAATGCGCCAAGGCCTGTGTCACAGGCATCTGTGTATAGTATATAAGGCCAACCAATTCTCGGAATAGCCAACGGTTGAGCTTCCACCAAGGCTCTTTTTAATTCTCGGAAAGATTTTTCTTCCTCATCACCCCACTTCCATTCGTTATTAACGCTTGTTAATTTATTTAAAGGCCCTTGTGCCTTGGAAACATTCTGCAGGTGACGGTGATACCAATTTATTAGTCCCAGGAAACTTCTTAGTTGTTTTCTATTTGTAGGAGTTGGGAAATTTACGATTGGAGCAATCCTCTCGGGGTCCGGGTATAATCCACTTTCGTTCACCACAAATCCCAAGAATTTTACTTCATGTCGACAAAACTTACATTTCTCCGGGTTTATGAGAAGGCCAAATTCGCGAAATACTTCGAAAAGTACTACTAAGATCTGCAAGTGTTCCTCAAATGTTTCACTTATGATGACCCAGTCGTCTAAGTATGCAAAGACTTGCTCTGCCCATTTTAGAGGATGATTTCTTTCTACTAGTAGTTTGCAAAATCTAGTCTTAACGATGTCCATAGCCTTCTGGAATGTACTCGGGGCACCCACGAGTCCATATGGCATTCTAAGCCATTCGAATTGACCTCTTCCCTCCACAGAGAAAGCAGTTAAAGGTATCGAGTTAGTTTCCATAAAGATCTGATGAAATGCTTCTCTTAGATCCATTGTTGTTATAACCAGGGCACCGTGGAGAGCACTTAATATCCGAAGCATATTAGGTAAAGGATGAGCTGGTGGAATAGTTACTTTATTCACCGGTCTGTAGTCCACGCAAAATCTCCATTTGTTATTAGGCTTTGAGACCATAAGAGGCGAACACGACCACACACTGTAACTTGGACGAATAAAATTTTTCTCCAGCAACTCATCGATTTGTTTATTTAACTCCTGATTAACAACTGGACTTCGACGATATGGCTTAACTCGTATCGGCTGAGCTCCAGGCTTCACCACTATTTCATGTTCAATTATTCCAGTAGATCCGATGTTCGACACACCATCAAATTTCTTTATTTCAACTTCTAAAAATTTTTGAAGTTCTATATCTTGTGTCGAGGACATAACACACACATGTGTTTTGTCTTTGTTGCAAACTATCGGCTGGAACGGAAAAATATCTGGAGCATCAGCGAATTTCCATGTACATGCTCTACAATCTATTTGTACGCTAAATCTTCTCATGAAGTCCAGACCTAAGACCATTGAATAACTCAAGTCCGGTAAGATGCTAAAATACTGTTCACCAGCTACAGACCCAATTTGTATAATGAAAGGGGCTCCACCCTTACTTTTGCAAGTCGAGTGATTAGCAAGAAGCACGCCCTTCTTGGTCTGGTCATCTTGTAAGTCACCGCTAGCCAAGTTTCTAATGTCTTCATATATCTTCGCATTGATATAAGACAATTCACTACCGGTGTCCAATATTGCTAGTAACTTCACTCCAAAAACCCACACCGAGACCGGAATACGTGACGTTTCGGTCGGTGGTGACCCAGTGCCGGGTTTAAAGATTCGTCTTGCTGCCAGATGATGTATAACTGACGCCGGAAGCTGTTTGTCTCGCAATATCGTTGGTAGGAACGCTGCTTGAGGCAATATTTTTGATGATGACGCAATTTTAGTTTTCTCGACTACCGGTTCAAGAAGAGGTGTAAACTCTTCTTCCAACTCACTATCAGAATTTTGTTCTATTTCTGAATTAGTGTCTTCATTATTCGCCAATAGGTTAAAATGACAAACGTCATTGAGATCTGGTTCCCATTCTGAAGACAAGGACAGCGGGTCTTCCAGTATTCTGACTAAGTGAGTGATATCATGTGCGTCGAGAGTCTCATTTAAAATCTGTGAACTTGATTTTATCATTTCGCCAGGTACTCTATTTATTCCATTAGAAACAACTGTTAAGTTAATGGGATCAAAAGAATCCTGCCCACAGGGTGAGAATTGCAAAGACGCAATAGCTCTCTCCGGGGATAATTCCGATTCCTTTATAGATCCACTCGTTGTTTTATTTAATTTGTTTCCCGTTTTTATATTTAATTCTGGAGAGCGCGTGGGAAACTTCCGAGCTCCCATTATGCATTTTTTCGTTGTTGATCAGTAGCGTTTTCAGAGACCACCGTCGCCACTGTAGCCTGTGGTTGATGAGTCTTGTCAATAATAAAAGGACAATTATCACGCAAATGACCCGTGCTCCAGCAAACATTACACACCAATCTACGTGGACCCAGGCAGAACTCAAAAGTATGTCCAGGTTCGCCGCAATTAAAGCAAGGCTTTGGTCCGCGCAAATAGCGTGGATTGTATACTAATCCTCCATCTTCTGACTGGATTGTAGGAGCTGACTGGACCAAGTCTTGATGTTGCTGGCCTGAGTATTGTGTTGCATTTTGTGTAATTTGAGCTGCATATTGAGCCGAAACTTGAGTTGCTGGCATCTGTTGTCTCTGATAACTCCTTTGGTTCTGAACAGCTCTGTTTTGCTGGAAAGGTGTCGCTGAACGTCTCACCACTCCATATCTGTTATCGTACTCTGTTGCGTTGGGTAATCTCATAGCATTAAGTTCAGTTGACTCAATTACCTCTTCAACGAATTCCCTTTCTTCTGCCGAAGTTTGTAGCATGCCGAAACGTGGTTTTTCGGCATTCTTTTTAAATGTAGCTGGTTGTGACGAGATGTTGGCGTCTCTGACGCATCTGGAAGCTTCGTGTAGAGTATTTAGAAGGTCCTCATACGTGTTTACTTGACGAGAAAATACCATCAATCTCAGTTCGTCAGTCAGATGGTTTCTTATGCAATTTACCTGTTCCTCAATTGGGGGTGGAACTTGCATCGCTTGATACTTCTGTTGTACATTTAGTACAAACTCAGTTGCGTTCTCTCCAGGTTGCATTCTCATGTGGCTGATGTCCATTATAATTTGGTGATCCGTTACCGGACTGCCAAAAGCTCTGCGGAACTCTTCCTTAAACTGAGTAAACCTTTGCCATCTATGATAGTTCGTGTCTACCCAACGTGCTGCTGTGCCTTTAAATGTGTAGCTTATCACCCTAAATAGTTCTGTCTCTGTCCAGCCTTCGCGACGTGCTCTTGCCTCCAAGGAATTTATGAAATCATTGGCAGAAACGCCTTCTTGAGGAAAGCAGATGTTAGACATTTTTATAATATCTTTAATTTCCTTCCAGCGATTTTGAGGAATTTGAACAGCACTATTTTGATGATTTGAAACAGCAAAATTGTTTTGTGGATAAATTTGTTGAGCATTACTGGGGTTAGCCCCACGGTAATATCCCTGTTCATATACGGGTTGCCCATTGTTACTTGAAATTTCTGGTATTGGATTTGAACACGATTGTTGTGTATTAAACGCAGGAAATTGTTGATTAATGCCTGACTGTTGGGCAAAATTTTCCACTTGGATATCATTTGAGAGTCCTCTATGTCGTGAGGCTATATTTTGTCTCATCTGTGTTTGATCCCGAGCTTCCCAATCTAATGATCCCGGTGAATAATTTGTTCCAGTACTATCTGTTCTTGGATTTATGACATATGTACGTTGCTCTCTAAGTTCTTGTTCACGACGACGTTGAGTACGAACCTCTTGTTCGCTTAATTCTTGCTCGCGTTGTAGTTGAGCACGTAATTCTTGTTCACGCTGTTGTTGTTGAGCAAATAGTTCTTGCTCTTGCACTAATTGATCACGTTGTCGACCTAATCGATCGTGTTGTTCCTGCAGAAGTAGTTGGCGTTCTCGAAGTTGTCTACTATCACGGACCATTCTGTCGAGTACAGACAATCTTTCATTGATTACTGGATCGTTTCTCCCTGTCTCCGCCACCATTTGTCTTGTGCGTGCGAGATCTCGACTCATAGACTCGACCAGAACATTTGTACGAGCCACTAACTCGTCTGCGTTGCCCGAAGAACTAGTTGAGTTAGCTGAAGACGATATAAATTCAATAATGTTCGGCAATGTTGAACTTCTTGCCGCTGGTGTGCTTGCATTATTTGTCGATATCGGACCAAACCGCGTGCCCCTCGTACCAGGAATTTCTTCAATTGATCTTCTAACTCTGTTATTATTCAGAGAGTTCGTTTGATTCTGAACTCCCGCAGAACTAAATTGGTTCACTGACCCGGGGGTTGTACGTGTCTGCTCTCCCACAGGTATAATAGACCCGGGGATACGAGTAGACACCCCAACAGGACTATTCTGCAACCTCGTCCCGGGGTTTAGTTCCAACGAAACTCTACCTCGGCCTCTGCCGAACGACACACGTCGAGGTTCTGCTGATTCCTCCTCGTCTAGTCCTTGGGATCTGGTTCTTGGTCCCACTAATCGCTGCATACTGAAACTTGTATCTTTATTTAATTATAATTCTGGTAATACACAAAAATATTTTAATGAGCGTGCAGCATGCTGGTAGATTATATCTTTCTTGATGTTGTGTGTGTATTAGTATAATTTTGTCCTTGTGTACTGTAGAAATTAGTCCGTGTGTTTATGTTTCAGTGATTTGCAAAGTAAGCCCAAGCGAGACTAGCGTGTATGTGTTACGAAAAAGTTTATTTTTTTTTTTTTTTTTTTTTTTTTTTTTTTTTTTTTTTTTTTTTTTTTTT
>CAJNRD030001120.1:7229237-7243377 GCA_905319865.3 Cotesia congregata
TCAAAATACGTTAAGATTCCTAAAATTATATGTCCGTTGAGTTTTCTAAATTCAAAATACGTTAAGATTCCTAAAATTATATGTCCGTTGAGTTTTCTAAATTCAAAATACGTTAAGATTCCTAAAATTATATGTCCGTTGAGTTTTCTAAATTCAAAATACGTTAAGATTCCTAAAATTATATGTCCGTTGAGTTTTCTAAATTCAAAATACGTTAAGATTCCTAAAATTATATGTCCGTTGAGTTTTCTAAATTCAAAATACGTTAAGATTCCTAAAATTATATGTCCGTTGAGTTTTCTAAATTCAAAATACGTTAAGATTCCTAAAATTATATGTCCGTTGAGTTTTCTAAATTCAAAATACGTTAAGATTCCTAAAATTATATGTCCGTTGAGTTTTCTAAATTCAAAATACGTTAAGATTCCTAAAATTATATGTCCGTTGAGTTTTCTAAATTCAAAATACGTTAAGATTCCTAAAATTATATGTCCGTTGAGTTTTCTAAATTCAAAATACGTTAAGATTCCTAAAATTATATGTCCGTTGAGTTTCTCAAGAATATTTTAGTAGCACCTCCCTCTAAAAACCGTTGTACTTATTCCTAAGAATCTGATGTAATATTTTAGTCACGCCCTCTTCAAAACCGTTAAAATTTTTCTCGATAATCTGATGAAATAACCAAGTATGCTTAGTTTTTCCAAGAATATTTTAGTAACGCCTCACTCAGACTATTGCTTTCAGTAGTTGACTAAACTATAGAATATGTAGAATATTCAACTAACGCCATCTACAAAGCTATTTATCCCCATACTTTACCATCCCCCACTTGCTCACTAATCCCGCCTCTGAAATCTACGTGACCAATGAAGAGATGTTTGACAAAGCTTGTACTGAGAAAATTTTTAGAACTAATGTAATATTTTTAGAACTGATGTAATATTTTTAGTAAATTGCATCATCTTTGAGATTACCAGTGTCCCCACCAGAGTTCTCGTGGATATATAAAGATGACGAGCTCACTGAGCGATCATAAAACTTTCTGACTTGTAAACAAGCAACATAACCTACAAAGTATAGTTTTTTCTTCAACTGTAATTTTGAAAAAAGTTATAAACAAGTGTTTGTGAGTGTTTGTGTGTATTTTTTAATAATGAATACCGATGAGTATGATGAAATTATTCAAGCCATGGAAAGTGCCTATGATGAACTTCCTGGTCTATCACCTGCTGATCATGATCAGATTATTAACGAGTGGAGTGATATTGCAGAAGAACACATTAATGCTCTGACAGAAATTTTGAAATCTCCAGATTTGAATGTACATTAAAAATTGAAAATTCAATTTTACATTACACAGCTTGGTTCTCATCATGAGAGATTTAAAAGACAACAACAAGGTGTAGTTGGTGGAGGTGTTGATCCCAATTTGGGTGTACAATTAAATGACACTCGTGTGATTTGGCGAGATGTTCAAAGTGCATTTAACAGAAGAATCCGTACCGGCATGGTTGTCAATCTGCTTCACATCGATTTGAAGAACTTTCTTCTAGATGCCAAAGAACTCATCATCAATCAGTTGCAAAGTGCCTTGCAGGTAGATGCTAGCCTTAAAGTCAACGTCATATTAACAGCTAAATTTTGGAAACCTGGTGGTGAAGATCAAATCATTGAGACCAAGACTTTTCCAACCAAAAATGAGGGTATTTTTGCATCAACGAACCTCAGTGATTGGGTTGATGAATTTATTATTGACTCTCTTCAAGCTAAAGTTGATGACTTTGAACATCGTGATTCTGGGTGGTCACTCATGGAAGTTATGAACATCACAGTCAATATCAACAAATTTATGCCTCTGGAAGGCGGAAATAATACAACTTTCATCACCATGCCTCGTCACATTAGGAAGAAAGGTGCTGTTATCAACATCAAGAATAATGATAACTTTTGCTTTTTGTGGTCTGTGGTTGCTGCTCTTTATCCTGCTCATGAGGGTCAAAATGTAAGCCGTGTCTCATCATATCCTCATTACAGTAGAGTCCTGAATTATCATGGAATTAAATTTCCAATGACTCTCAAAGATATACCAAAGTTTGAAAAAATGAATGATTTATCAATCAATGTGTATGGTGTTGAATATGAGGAGGATGGAGAGTCCGAGGAGGAGTGCTGCAAGAATGAAGAAACATGTGTGGTAGTGCCACTTTATTTGAGTAAAGAAGATTCAGATGAGCGTACAATTCACCTTCTCATGGTTGAAGTTCCATCCGAAGATATGGGGATGGATATTGATGACATGAATATTGATGACATCGAGAATAGGATTGCCAACTTTGAAAGTAAGTTTCATTTTGTTTTAATTAATGATCTCCCACGATTAGTTAGTATGCAAGTTTCGAAACACAAAATTCGTAAGTTCTTTTGTGATCAATGTTTATGTCACTTCCAAGAGAAAACTGTTTATCGAAAACATCGTCGGGATTGTGTTGAAAACAATAAAGTTAAAATTGAGCTTCCAATTGATCAAAAATTAAACTTTAAAAATTTTAAAAATCAAGATGATGTACCATTTGTTGTCTATGCAGACATTGAGTGTCTAATTGTGCCTAAAACCGATGAGTGTGAAGAACATATTCCTCACAGTGTAGCATTTTACGTTTATTGCTCATATGATAATAGCTTATGTAGATTTGAGTCTAATCGTAGTGATAAATGTATTGATTGGTTCATGGATCGATTAAAATCATTAGCTATTTCAGTTAATAAAATCATTAAGAATCCAATTAAAATGCATTCACTTACAGATCAAGAATTATTTCAATACAGATTGTCTAAAGAATGTCATATTTGTAAAAAGTATCTCGCTCAAAAAGATAAATGCAAAGATCACTGTCATTTCACTGGTAAATATCGCGGACCAGCTCACATTAAATGCAACATTCTCTATCAAAAGTCTCACAATATCCCGATTGTATTTCATAATCTTTCTGGATATGATGCTCATTTTTTAATCAAGTCAGTAGCTAAAAAATTTGCCGGCTCAGTTTATTTATTCACCATCAATAAGGAAAAGTACATTGCATTTACGAAAAAAGTTGATGGAACAGTTATTTATTTACGATTTATTGATTCATTTAGATTCATGGCGAGCGGTATCGAAAAATTAGCATCCTATCTCAATGATGCTGTTTGATAATCACTCGCAATAACATTTCTGATCCCAAACAGTTTACTTTGGTCACACGGAAAGGAATTTTTCCGTATGAGTTTTTAGACAGTTGGGACAAATTAAACTATCCTAGATTACCAGATCAACACAAATTTTTTTCAAAATTAACTAACTCTAATGTTTCCAATAAAGATTATGAGCATTTACAAAAGGTATGGAATACATTCGGTATTGAGACTTTGGGCGAGTATTCAGATTTATATTTAAAAACCGACGTTTTATTATTATCAGATATATTTGAAAATTTCCGTAAGACTTGTAAAAAAACATACAACTTGGATCCATTACACTACTACACAGCCCCTGGATTAGCATTTGATGGTATGTTAAAGTACACTGAAGTTAATTTAGATCTTTTGGAAGACCCAGCTATGTTGCTATTCCTTGAAAAAGGTGTTAGAGGTGGTGTTGCACAGTGTTGTAACCGATATGCTCGTGCAAATAACCCATTTATGGGTGATGAATACAATCCCGATGAAAAAAATTCATATATCATGTATTTTGATGTAAATAACTTGTATGGTGCCGCTATGAGTCAGTACTTACCAACTGGCTCATTTAAATGGGTTGATGCATCATTAAATTTCATTCTTGACTTGCCTGATAACAACCCAACAGGATATATCTTGGAAGTGGATTTAGAGTATCCAAAAGATTTACATGAGAGTCACAAAGACTTACCGCTTTGTCCTGAACACTTTCTTCCACCAAATGGTAAATGTACAAAACTAGCTACAACATTACATGATAAAAACAACTATGTAATTCATTACTGTAGCTTAAAACAATGTGTACAGCTAGGTATGATTGTAAAACAGATTCACAGTCTTAGAATTCCAGCAATCTCCATGGTTAAAGCCATATATTGATCTAAACACAGAGTGCCGTAAAAAAGCTACAGATGAATTTGGTAAAAATTTCTATAAATTGATGAACAATGCTGTATTCGGTAAAACCATGGAGAATGTTCGGGATCACAAAGATGTTAAGCTAGTGGGTACATGGGGTGGACGATGGGATGCGAGATCATTAATTGCAAAACCAAACTTTCACAGTTGTACCATTTTTGACCAGGACTTGGTTATTATTGAAATGAGTAGAGTTCGAAATACATTTAATAAACCAATTTATGTTGGTTATTCTATTCTCGATTTATCAAAAATAATTCTCTATGATTTTTATTACAATTGTATTAAAAAGTCTTTTGCTCCAGATCAAGCTAAACTCCTTTATACTGATACTGATAGTTTGATCTATCATTTTTGTGTTGAAAACATTTACGAAAACATTAAACATGATATTGATCGTTTTGATACTTCTGATTATCCCAAAGATAATGTCTATGGCATTCCTCTGGTTAATAAGAAGGTGTTAGGAAAGATGAAGGATGAAAACAATGGTAAAATAATGGCCGAATTTGTTGGACTTCGTGCCAAATTGTATGTCTTCAAGAAGCAAGATGATAAAGATCAAGAAAAAATCGTGCGAAAGGTGTTAAGCACAGTGTTCTAAAAACTATCACGTTTAATGATTTCATAAATTGTTTAACAAAACATGAAGAACTTAGTGAACAGCAAAGCTTGATTCGGAGCAAAAAACATAATGTGTGCACTATCACACAGTCAAAGTTAGCCTTATCATGGCAAGATGACAAGCGATGTCTCATTGAAGGGCAAACTGATACGCTACCTTGGGGTTATTGTAAATAATTATGTTTAAGTATGAGTCTGTGAGTGTTTGTTAGAAAAAATATTGTGTATAGTGTGTGAATGGAAAATATTTGTAATAGAGAAAAAACATTTTTTTTATTTTTATTATGAATAAAATTTATTGTTAAAAATATTTACAAGTCTTTTTTATTTATCCAACTATTATGTTTACTATCAAATCCTAACCATTTAACGTACAGTTTATTTCCATGTTCACGAATAACTTTTTCAATAAAATAGACGTCTGGATATTTCACTTTGCTAAGTTCTTCTTCATAGAATCCACCTTCGATTGACTGATTTTGATAATCAATTAGTTTGTAAGTTGTTGGATTGGTGTTTTTTACTTGAGTAATTGTAAAAATTTCCGTAGTCCAATTGGGTGTGTAACCTTTTTCAAAGATGTGTTTGTATTTTGTGATGCGAACTTTATCTCCAACCTTGAATTTTTTCTTTTTCTTTGATTGACTTATCCGCAGCGGTTGATAGATGTTGATAAATAAGTCTTTGGCATTTGCAACAGTAACATCTTTCGGTTTTATTTTGATTGTTCGATGCTTTGTGTTGTTATATGTTGCAACCAAATCAGATAGAATATCCAACCATTTGTAAGTTCCACGAGTTGTAAACTTTACCCACATTTTATTTTTCAGAGTCCTGTTGAATCGCTTACATATTGATGCTTTGAGATTGCTGAAGGATGAGTACATGTTGATTACATGTTGCTTCATCAAAGCTTTGAATTCACTGTTGTAAAATTCTTTCCCCTGATCCACATGTAGATTTTTAGGAACTCTTCCTTGTTTAAGCACTGATTTCATAGTATTAGACACATCTTGAGCATTTTTAGTCTTCAAAGGAACAGCCCCAGCAAATTTTGAAAAAATATCAATAATGGTAAGTATAAACTTGTGTTTATTGTTTGTTGATGCATAAGCACTCATATCAACAAGATCAGCTTGCCAAGTTTCATCAAGTCCACGTATGTCAACATGTCGTCGTGGATACTTTTTTCGAGCAGGAAAATGGAGCTCATTTGCTATTGTTTCTTTTACATTGGAACCCATTATTTTTTAATTACAATTCATCATGAACGTGTATAGAATTACTTATAATTGATTTGTTTGATTTGTTTGATGCTTGAACCTGTCTCATGGAAATTTTATTTTCTCCTGCTTTACTTTCGAAATTTTTTTTTAATGCTGTCACTCGGGCTTCTAAGTTTTGAATGATTACATCAATGTCTTGTCGCATCAGCAAGCTTCCTTCATTTAATAATTGAACTTCATCTTTAATAAGATTTTGAGCAACTCTCAGAGATATAGCGTCTTTGGAATCCTCACATTCAGCCAAATTACACAATCGCTTGTCCTCTAAGTTGAAATGACCATCGTCTGTGATTCTAAATCCAGGTCCTGGTGGTCCACGACGACCAATTTTTGATGATTTATTTTTTTCCAATTCACGTCCAAATATGTCGATACTCATCGTTCGAATGCTGGAGCAACAGTGATCAATTTCAATAGCTAGCACTATATTTATATATTATTTCAGCTTCACGAAGTTCTTCCATGATAGAGATGATTTTATTAGCATGACTTGTATTTCCAGCTGCTTGGGACGCCATCAGTAGGTGAAGTCGATCAACAACTTCATTGGGATCATCCCAATAGACATAGTCCATTTTTGCGCTAACTTGTGTCGCTACTTTATATTTTGGTAATCCTTTACCTTTGCTTCTTGATGATGATGATTTAACATGCTTTGCGATGTAATTCTTGAATTTAAAGCTTTTCGCATCTCGAATACTACCATTGATGTCATATTTTTTCTTATGTGCATTTGTTTGCTTGATTATAAGACCATAAGTTTCTGAATCATTGCTCGAAATAAGAGAACTGTCTGGTAACTTTTTGAATAATAATTCTATCAGCCCAGGTGTCTTGGTATAAGTTTGATCACCTATGCGGATGTTATCATCAAGGAATGTAATTTCTGAATCAGCAAACCTCAAATGTCCTTTCAGTTTTCGCACACCAGTGTGCATATCCAATGTTTTATGTTTTGTTTTTAATAATCTTAAATATTTTGATAATGAATCTTTCTTATCATCTCTGATTGGTGTGCTTGAAGCTGTAGAATTTTTATTATAAATAATTGTTCAATCGTCACCTAAGCTCTTATAATCAGATCCATCCGTATCTTCTTCACTAGAAATATCATCATCATCTGTTGTTATTGTTGAATTCTGTTTTACTTTTTGTAATGATGTTGTGTTGAATGTATCAGCTGTAATTCCTTCTTTTATTTGATTCGAGGAATCCAATAATTTTTGCAAAGGTTTCACAACAGGTTCGAAAATTTTATTTGCAGCTTGTTCATCATTGTCTTTGTTTAATTTGATAAGTTTATGCTTTCGACGAATTATTTCACTCGCCTTAGCTATTTGCCTCAAAATGTCACTCTGTTCACGTAATTTTTCACTCTTCATGTTGATAGCTTGAAGATCAAAATGTAACTGAACAACATTCAGTCATCACGTATACTTATAAAAGTATCAAATCCCTTCCTGTATCGTCCACCGTTGAGTTCACTGTCTTTATCAATCATAATGAAATTAAATTTATCGTGATTCCAACAAGCATTACACATTTCTCGGAATTGTTGATACGTTATATCTGTGTTGACGTGGTCGTCGTAGATGTGCTTAAGGTTCATTTCATCTTGACGAAAGATTATAAGCAGGTTTGCGTTGTCTCGCACCAGATGCTTTGGAATACGAGCATACGTTTGACAGAGATAGAAGCTGTCAACATCTTTGTGGCGTCCCATACAAAAATATGCTCTAATACGACTTTGTTTTTCGCATGCTACGTCATCAAATATCATAACTGAGTTAGGTCGAGCTTCATCAGGTTTAACAACCTGCTCATTATCATTGAAAGGATAGTATCCAACACCTTTTATTGGCTTAAGTAAATTTTCCAAAAATTTATACTTTGGCTGATTAAGAGATTTGGAATATAGATAAATATTTTCAAATCTCAAACCGTTTTCATGAGTGATCAATGTCAATAGTGCATTGGTCTTACCGCAATTTGACGGACCACAAAAAACTGCTCTTACACTATTGAGTAGTAATTTACCGTGTCGTTTTTTTATTTTCTTTTGAGGTTCAGTTATACAATCAAAATTAATGACAGGCAGTGCCATTGGTTGTTTCTTAAACCTCATCTTGATAAAGACTGATAGTTTTCCATGAGCGCTACAGTATATATATGAATGATTCTCGGATACTTCATCAGTCTTCAATGAGTCATGAAAGAGTGCAGACGTAAGCGAGGAAGTGGCTTGGTGAATACAATTATCAACAACCTTCCATTTGAATTGCATTTACCGGGATATCAATATTGTGGGCCCGGTACAAAATTGAAAAAGAGGTTAGCTCAAGGTAATCCTGGCATTAATCAACTCGACGTTGCATGCAAAGAGCACGATATTGCATACTCTAAAAATCGAGAAAATCTTACTGCTCGTCACGAAGCTGACAAATTACTTGCTGAAAAGGCGTTGCAACGTTTTCAAGCTAAAGACGCGAGTATTGGTGAAAAAGCTGCTGCTTGGACTGTAAACAAAACTATGAAAATGAAGAGAAAACTTGGAATGGGATTGAAGAAGAAGCATCGAAGTTCCAAGAAAAAACGTACAACAAAGAGGTTATGTAAACCTAAACGTGGAGGTAGCTCGAAAAAGAAAGTTCAGAAGAAAAAGAGACCTAAAGTTCCATTCAAACAAATCGTTCAAGCTGCAAAACAGTCTATGCTACCTGGACCTAACATAATTAAAAGTGCTCTGAATGGCGCTCGTCAAGCTGTTAAAAATTTTGGTGGTAAGAAAAAAATCAAGACAACACCTAGAGTACTACCAATGCCTGCAAAAGTTGGGGGATTTTTGCCTATGCTCATCCCTGTTTTAGCTGGACTTAGTGCAACAGGTGCTCTTGCAGGTGGAGCTGCTGGTATAGCAAAAGCTGTGAATGATGCCAATGCTAATAGAGAGCAACTGGCCGAAAGCAAAAGACACAATTCTGCAATGGAAGCAATAGCAATTGGAAAAGGAATGCACTTGAATAAACACAAAAAAGGAGTGGGTCTGTACTTGCGACCTCATCCAAAAAACATATAAAGCTACCACATCGAGCTCTGACTGATATCGATATAAAGAAATATGCTAAAATAATGAAAATTCCACACTTTCGAGGTGTTTTCATGAGAAATGCTTTACCCGAGTCAGGACCAAGAAACAAAGAATCTGCAATTGTAAACCTTGATGATAAAGATGGTCCTGGAACTCATTGGGTGGCGTATAAAAAGTCAAGAGATCAAGTCATTTATTTTGACAGTTTTGGAGATCTCCAACCACCTAAAGATTTGATGCAATATTTCGATGTTGGTAGCGTAAAATACAATCATAAACGATATCAAGAGTACAATACTGTAATATGTGGTCATCTGTGTTTGGAATTTCTCAGTGGAAAGCTATAAATAGAAACTAAATTTGAAAAAACAATCAGTCATGGATGATTCGTTTACATTGACACTGTCAGGAGATTCCTTCATCTTGGAGGCAAACTACTTTCCACCAATTGAATTGTCAAGTTCTAAAAATTATGTGCTAGGACTGATTGAACTGTTAACATTTAATTCAATACCTAATATTGATGAAGATCACAACAAATTTTACTTTGACAAGGATAAACAAATACCAACAGGAAGTTATGAAATAGAAGATATTGAAACTTACTTGACAGAAGTACTACCAGATGTCTCTCTTAGTTTGAAACCAAATAACAATGAACTTCGATGTCGACTAAAATGCAACCATCAAATTGATTTTATGCCAGAAAACTCTATTGGACGTCTATTGGGATTTTCTGCAAGGAAATTGGAACCAAATGTCATACATCAATCAGATTTGCCTGTTTCAATTCTCAGTATCAATGCATTGAGAGTTGAATGCAATATAACTTCAGGTGCATACATAAACGAACGCAAAGTGCACACGATTCATGAGTTTTTTCCAACAGTTCCACCAGGATATAAGATCAATGAAGTACCAGCACATGTCATTTACCTTCCAGTCACCGTACGAGCAATACATAACCTCCAATTGAAAATTGTTAATCAACGTGGTACAGTTGTTAATTTCCGTGGAGAAACAGTAACAATTCGTTTACATATAAAATCTATCAGTAGACAATGGTAACACAGCTCTACAAAAAAAAAATTTTTTTGTGTTGCCTTAGATATTTTTGCAAATTTTTATGTTTTCGAGTACCTAAATTACGAATATATTCATGAAAATACTGAATGTGCTCTTTTTTTTATGATTTTTACGTATCTTATATTTTGATCAATTATCAGCTTGTTAGTACTAAAATTTGTTTTCCCAGTCCTGATTAAGCTTCTGCGCAACTTTTTTGCGCATACAAACATCACTTGATCTCCACTCTCAGACTCCTTGCTCCGCAAAACAGCTGATAACTCAGTTATTTGATAATATTGAAGTACTTACACGTGAATCTGGATAAGTTGTCATATGTTAATATTTTGATTCAATTGCTGAGTGTTCATTCTAATATATTTGTCTTGTCTTTTTAAACATGAGTTCATCACGAAGAAAGTGTAAATATAGTAGTGATTCATTTTGTTATATTTGTGGTATTTATATATTAAAAAAAACAAAAACGAAATATCACAGACTTTGTTAAGGAGACTTATGCTGAATATTTCGGTTTTAAAATGGACAAATTAGATAAATCATGGGTTCCGAATAAAGTTTGTAAGTCCTGTCTTGAGTCTTTGCGGTTGTGGAAAAAAGGAAAACGTTTTGGATTAGACTTTGGTATTCCTATGATCTGGATTGTAACGGAGTACACGGGGCCTTCTTTACCCAGAGAAGGTTTCCGATCCGTGAGTTAGTTATCGACTGATTCCCCAGAGCGCTGTGCTCCGAAGTACTCGCGCCTCTAGTTGTAAGTTAGTGAGTAAGTCCCCAAGAGGGAAGCGCCGGCGCGGAGAGTGAGTGGGGAAGACGGAGCGAAGAAAGAGATCTAAATTTATCAAAACAGGAATCAGAACTGTTAGCGTCAAGATTGAAAGAAAAAAATTTATTTGCACCAACAGTAACAATTACAACATACAGAACGCGAGAAAGTTAGCTATTACAATTTTTTGATGAAAATGAAGGACTGGTATATTGTACTGATATTGCGAAGCTGCTTTTAGACATGGGCTTGGAAGAATACAAACCTACTGAGTGGCGTCTTTTTTATTGACAGCTGTAAAAGAAGTTTAAATTGCGTTTTACTGCACAATGGAAATAAATTTGGATCAATTCCAATTGCCCATTCAACAAAACTCAAAGAAGGATATGAAAATGTAAAATTAGTTTTAGAAAAAATTAAATACTTGGAGCATCAATGGCCGATCTGTGTAGATTTGAAAATGGTTAATTTTTTACTTGGTCAACAAAGTGGATACACGTAATACCCTTGCTTCCTTTGTATGTGGGACAGTAGAGCAAAGCAACTTCATTGGGAACAAGATGTTTGGCCTGCAAGAAATTCTCTAACTGTCGGTAAAGCCAATGTCATAAGGGAACCGTTGGTGAACAGAGACAAAATCATACTTCCATCATTACATATTAAGTTAGGAATGATAAAGCAATTCGTTAAAGCTTTGGACGAGGAAGGGGATTGTTTTAAATACATTTGTCGAAAATTTCTGAAGCTTAGTATGGAAAAGTTGAAAGGTGGAATATTTGATGGTCCTCAAATACGGCAATTGATAAAAGACGCAGATTTTATTAAAGTTATGACTGTTCCGGATAGTGAAGCTTGGGAAAGTTTTGTGTTGGTAATTGAAAATTTCCTAGGTAACCATAAAGCACCAAATTATGAAGAAATTGTACATAATATGCTGACAAACTTTCAGACTCTTGGAGCAAATATGAGTATCAAGTTACACTATCTCCGCAATCATTTGGATAAATTTCTAGATAATTTAGGAAATTATAGTGAGGAACAAGAAAGCGGTTCCACTAGGATCTGAAAGTAATGGAAGAAAGATATCAGGGTCGATGGGACTGTTATATGATGGCAGATTACTGCTGGTCTTTAAAAAGAGATTGTCCCCGGGAAAATTATAAAAGAAAAGCTCTTAAAGGCGTTTTATGGAAATATAACATGTTTTTCCAAATTTTCCTCTCTATTTACTTCGATATATCATATTTTTATCCAAATAAAACTGACATTATAAATATATCTGTTATTTTGTTTCTCGTTTTCCGATTTTTGTAATGTAAAATAAAAATAAGTATTTAAAAAAAAACGAAAGCAAATCTTACAAAATCATTCATAATTTCATGAATTGTGAGTATAAATATATCCAAAATCAATCTTATATCTAGGGCAACAAAACCACTGTAGACCAGTGTAATTATTTACAATCGTAAAGTTGGAAAAAGCTATAAAACTGAGGAAAGATGGCAAAAAACCATCAGTCCTCGAAAACCGTCCAAAGGGTTAACACCTCAAAACGTAGCATTCCTCAAGAGCCTGGGTCTCCGAATACGGTGTGGCAAAAAATAAAAATACATTTCTGTCTGTTTTATGTAATACCATGGAAGACATCTTAACTATTCAGCAAGGTATTGTTTGTGATGAGTCCATCTCACATTACGAGGTTCATGCACATCAACCATATGCATCATCAACATTCAACAACAACGATGAAATCCGTATTGTAGTGCAACATCAAAATCTCTATTTATTACCAAGCAAGAGTAGTCTTCACATACATGGTCGACTAACGAAGAAAGAAGGAAATGCTGCAACAGCGTCAACAAAATTTATCAACATGGGTATTTGCTACTTGTTTCGAGAAATACGTTATGTTTTAAACGGTGAAGAAATTGATCGTATAAACAATGTTGGATTAACATGTGCTGTAAAAGGATACCTATCACAAAGTGGAACACAAACAACTCTATTAGAAAATGCTGGATGGCTGAAAAACACTACTGATTCATTAACTGATGAGAATGGATATTTTGATGTATGCATTCCCCTCAATCTATTGAGTGGATTTGCAGAAGATTATCGTCGAATCATACCAAACTGCCAGCATCAATTGATAATATCAAGATCTCAAACAGATACAGATGCTATTTTTCAAACAGCTGCTGAAGAATTCAAAATTACTCTTCATAAAATTGAGTGGATGATGCCGTACATTAAAGTTGCAGACAAGCAAAATATTCAACTTCTTAATTATCTTTCTGGAGATCCATCAATATCAATGAGTTACCGTACGTGGGAATTGTATGAATATCCACTTTTACCTTTAACAACCAAACATGTATGGGCTGTTAAAACATCAAATCAACTGGAAAAACTACGCTACGTTGTTTTGGGCTTTCAAACATCACGGAAAAATCAAGCAGATAAAAATGCATGTGAATTTGATCACTGCAGTATTCGTGATGTGAAATTATACTTGAATTCACAATACTATCCATACGGAAATTTGAATTTCAATATTGTACAGAATCAGTATGCTATATTATATGAAATGTATACAAATTTTCAGGCGTCATATTATAATAAAGAACCTGAACCATTGTTATCAAAAAAAGATTTTATATCAAAAGCACCACTGATTGTTATCGACTGTTCCATGCAGAATGAATCATTAAAATCAGGACCTGTAGACATTCGTCTAGAGTTTGAGTCTGCAGCAGCAATTCCAGATCAGACAGCAGCTTATTGCTTAATCATTCATGATCGTATTGTAAATTATAATCCAATTAGTGGAAATGTACGTAAACTTGTGTCATATATTTTTCTAATGTTCAATAAAAATAATATATATAAATATAAAAAGAATGTTAATCCATTATTAACCTTTCCAATTTAATCTTAAGTAAGTATGGTCTTCGTGGCTCGTTGAGTCAGGAGGTATGTTGGTTGGTATCTGAGTATGTATAAATTGTAGGGTCTAGGTTCGAATCCCCGAGCCAACAGAACCACGAAGACCATACTTTTTATTTTTTTAAATAATATAATAATAATAATAATAATTATATATAACCGAAAACAAGTTCAAACTTGTTGAACGATGTCAAAATTCCACAAAAAGTC
>CAJNRD030001120.1:7252151-7311366 GCA_905319865.3 Cotesia congregata
ACATACAGCCGCACGGACACCATCGCGGGAATAGTCAGACAAGCTTCCTAGGACCTCAAAACGTCGAGATCTGATGAAACCTCGATTTTCGAAAAACGGGGTAAAAACAATAACTTCCCGATTTTAGAAAATTTTCTATTTTCTTAGCGGGAAGTTAAAAATTTAACTCAAATAATGGATTTTTTTACAAGTTATTACAGTGTTTCGGGGGTTTCACACATAACGGACGGGAAAATTTTTTGACCTATTTTGGTGTTTTTTTCCAATTCTATTGCAGTAAATCAATTTTTTAAAAGTATGGAATTAATCTCCATTAAATTATCTCGACAATAGTATGCAAAATATCTTGATTCCTTGAACTAACAAGGCTATAATAATAAAAATAGCTGCCAAAATGAGGCGAAAAAAATTTTTTGATCGTAAAGCACTCTCTGATGCTTCGCATCATGAGTCGTGCAAAATGCAAAAATGATGGAAGAAAAATGTTAAAAAAATTCAAATAGGTTTTATGATAGTAAAAATTTAGCTATACCGTATAAATATAAAATCATTAATTATCATATGAATTTAATTCAATATTATTTAAAATTTTTCTAAATCAACTAATTTTGAAGCTGCAAAGTATCAATAGTTTACAATCGATCGTTATAAAATATTTTAATTATTATGAAAATTATGTTAGCTGACATATAAAAATTCTTAGAATTTTTTTTATTGAAAAAATGATTACAAAAAAATAAAAAAAAAATTTTCACTTGTAAAAAAACTTCAAAAACTGTAAGTGCAATTTTTAAAACATATTTTTTTGTTCTAATCTAATTACTAAAAATAAAATCAAAAAACACCAAAATAATATTTATTTATTCACGCTGTTTAATTGTACTGTTACGAAACACGTGTTTTAAATATAAAAATACTAGAATATACAACTTGAACATAGTTATCAATTTTCATACGACCTAGAACTAACTTTACGATGTTAAATTTAGATCTCGGTGTGCGCGCGCCTCGTAAAAATTCACTCTCATCATTTTTCTCCATCGCGCCAAAAGAAGTATAACTTCAAAAATATATACTTTTAATTCTATTCTGTGGCCAACTTCATTCTGTTAATTTAGGTGTCGGTGTGCGCGCGCATCGTAAAAATTCACTCTCATCATTTTTCTCCATCGCGTCAAAATAAGTATAACTTCAAAAAAGAGTGGTTTTTTTTTTAAATTCGTAACTTTTTTTGGGTTAGGTAAAAAAATTCAGAAAAATGTCTTTAGTAGGATAAAAAATAATAGAAAAGTTTCAGTTAAATAGAAGGGGTCGGGTCAAAACCTCGGTGATTTGGCATGGAATGCCCCATATAGATTAGCCTGGTTAAATTGTGTACAAAGTATTGTTCTAAATTTTAAACAAATAAGAAATTGAGGTAAGACATCGTTTAATTACTCACCGACTACATCTAAAAAACCGTATTGAGTTTTTGCTGTTGCTGTATTAATTTGACACATATATTTCCCTTTATCATCTTCGTGAACGTTGTTAATATGTAAATACCACGTTCTATGCTTGTCATGAGTGACAGATATTCGTGGATTCCTCGTAATTACATGATTATGTACAGTTAATATAGCACTCTTGTCAAACAGCATCCACGCCACCTGCAAAATCAATTTATTATTATGTTTAAAAATTAAAAAATAGGCGAGCAAAACAGTTCTTTAGAACGTTCAAATAAGTGGTCATTAATTTACAGATGTAATTTCCATCAAAATAAAATAAATCTTGTTTGACACCAATCCAGTTATTGGAGCATGGTAAAGTAGAAAAATTGGAAAAAATTGAGAAAACGGTTTATTCTACAGGCTTTCCCAACAACTTACTGCTACATGTGGGCTTTTCGAACGTATTAACACAACCTGTACACATTTTCGAACTCGAAATTCTCAAAAATTTGGTCGCTTCCTTGAAAGGAAACATTTTTTGCACGGAAAAAAATTAAGAAAAGGGTTGAGCCTAAAGGCCATCCGTACAACTTACCGCTAATTCCATACTTAAGCACTCAAAATAGAAGTTATGACATTTTTGAGCTCTCCGAGCTCAAAAATCTGATAGAAGTCTAATAATATACTTTCTAATCATGCCGAAATTTCACGACAGTCCAGCGGGCACGGCCAAAAAATGCAAAGGTTGCAACAGCACAATAGTTAATGTTATTCCGGTTCCTTGTAAAATATGCTCAGTAAGTTTTCATCCAGGCTGCGCAAAAAAGACTACAGTACTTCCCTAAGGAATTACTGTTACCACAGTGGTTTTATTAGTTTCACTTGACAGCTGATTCGAGTAACATGTTTTTGTTTATCAATTAGTTACTTGGCTGATAAATGTTATACTTGCTCTTAAATTTGTTTGTAATACTGTATTATATTAAGAAGTTTCTCCTCCATTCATTACTTTAATTAACGATGAAATGTGTCAGAAAATTATTATTATTACATAAATGTTAACCTCAAATGTAAGAATTAATTTTTTCGAATTGTATTCTGTCATTTGTTTTACATGTTTTTATATTATTGTTTTTCTTTGTACACAGCTTGCCTGAAGAAGTTGTAAATAACAACGAAACGTTGCAACATTTGAAAACGTAACATTTGTTTTTACCCTTGGTCCACGTTCCTGATAATTTTAAACTTTTTATTTATATCATGGATGAAAGTAATTTAAATAATTTACCATCGCTGAGAGGATTCTTTAGATGTGTGGAGGAAGCTTATGGTATGGATACATGTATTATGTTGAAAAGACTGACTACAATTAAAAAGAAAATGAGTAACTTGAATAATAGAAGAATTTTTCTGTTGAGATGTAGATCCAATGGTATTTTTCCATCTCATATTTTTAATAAGATTGATTATATTTACTCAGTTTGTCTAGTTGATCATCCGTTTAAGAGAGAAGTTAGTGTCTTGCTAGATAATACCAGGAGAAAAATGCTAAAATTGGAGATAAAAATCACGATTTGGCAGATTCACCAGTTTCTCCTGGAGTCTGAAAGGCTACAAGATTAACTACGTGACCTCTTACCAAACACCTTGTGGACACAAACACAGTGTAAATTACGCAATTATTACAATTGGAATTTTACGAAGGTGAAAAACAACAATATTCGAAAGTTTAACAATCTACTCAGTCAATCGATTGACAATAATACGTCAGTTGGTGATATGAAGATCTTTAACTTCACGGATGACATTCTTCCTGACCCTGTCCGTAGAATATTAACTTTGGATGGTAATTTCGGGCTAGTTCCACCACCGAATAAGTCACCGATTGTAAATGTCATCAAAGACTTCGAAGGTTGTTTATGTAAGGTTAAAATAGATGATTTCAATAATGATGAACTGAATGAGTTTAGAAATAATTTAAGAGCGAGAGGTGGTAACATAATCACTAATTATTTAAAGAATCAGCATAGAAGAAGATCAAGAAGAGTCAAGGATCCTAATATTAATAGTAAAGACGTTAAATTGACTAGAGATTTTTTAAGAGAGAACGACGACTTAATAGTGACAAGGTCTGATAAAGGGAATGATACTGTAGTGATGCGGAAACAGGAATATTTGGATTAAATGAATACTATGGTCACAGATGAGAGCACTTACATCAAGACAAGAGTGGATCCCACTTCAAGATTACAAACGTCGGCGAATGCGTTAATTAAAAAACTCGAAGATAAAAACTTTATTGATGAGATTAAAGGTAAACAAATGAGATCTTACAACGCTTTACCACCCAGGTTATACGGGTTAAGGAAAACGCATAAAGTTGGATGTAAATTGAGACCAGTAGTAAGTAACATTGGTTCTCCGGGTTATGAGATATCTAGATTTGTACATAAGGTCTTATCCCCGGTTGTACTGAGTTTCAAGTTCAATATGAAAGATTCATATCAGTTTGTTGATAGGATCAAATCGATTGTCGTAAATAATGATTACCAGCTGATTTCCCTTGATGTTGTGTCATTGTTCACTAATGTCAAGAGAAGTTTAATTATCAAGATTATTGACGACCGATGGGAAGATATGAAGGAGTTTGTGAATTTGGATCGTGATCTATTTATTGATCTGGTGAACTTTTGTTTTGATTCCGGACATTTTTTGTTTCAAAAGAATTATTACCTACAAAAAGAAGGATGTGGGATGGGCAGCCCGGCAAGTCCGTCAATAGCCATCACTGCAGTGGATTTTGTAATATCGAAAGCATTGGAGAATTCGGACTTTGAGATTCCAGTTTTAGCAGCGTATGTTGATGATCTTTTCTTAGTGGTTCCAAAGAATAAGGTGGATACCGTCTTACAAGTTTTCAATTCAGTTGATGCTGACATTCAGTTCACAGTTGAGAATGAAGTTGATGAAAAACTTCCTTTTTTGGATGTCCTGGTATGCAGAACAGATTCAGGTGAACTCAAAACTTCTTGGTATCAAAAATCTTATAGTTCTGAGAGAGTCCTGAATTTTAAATCTAATCATCCTTTAAGCCAGAAGTTAGGTGTAGCACAAGGTTTTTTCAATAGAGCTATACGCCTAAGTCATGAGAGTATGGTTTCTATAAGTATAAACAAAGTTAGACACCTATTGCTGAATAACAACTATCCACGCTCAGTTGTGGATAAGTGTCAAAAAGGTACTGTTGACAGAGTCAAGAATATGTTTTTCATTAAAGTGTTTGATTGCGTAAATTACAGGTCTGACACTCAGAGTTTGAGTTCTTCTTACTGTGACATTATTGAGTCGGTTAAATGTTTATTTAGATAGTGAGAATTAAGTTATTAATTATTTAAATAGCTGTTTGTATAAAGAGTTTTTTAATTAGAATTTATTTTCAATGTTGACTAAGAAACTAGGATCATTTGTAAACACCTTGTTTTGCAGTCGGTATAACAGAATGTATAGTATGAATTACTGTTACCACAGTGGTTTTATTAGTTTCACTTGACAGCTGATTCGAGTAGCATGTTTTTGTTTATCAATTAGTTACTTGGCTGATAAATGTTATACTTGCTCTTAAATTTGTTTGTAATACTGTATTATATTAAGTAGTTTCTCCTTCATTCATTACTTTAATTAACGATGAAGTGTTTCAGAAAATTATTATTATTACATAAATGTTAACTTCAAATGTAAGAATTTATTTTTTCAAATTGTATTCTGTCATTTGTTTTACATGTTTTTATATTATTGTTTTTCTCTGTAAACAGCTTGCCTGAAGAAGTTGTAAATAACAACGAAACGTTGCAACATTTGAAAACGTAACAATTGTTTTTACCCTTGGTCCACGTTCCTGATAATTTTAAACTTTTTATTTGCAGAACACTTCAGTAGCGTATTTTTACAGGATGACAGTACTATTGCTAATAATATTAAGTTGAAAGTAAGACAGAAGGATATATTAGGTGTAATTGAACAGTTTACTGATGATGCGATCCTAGACAGCATAAAAAAACTACCAGATAAGATGAACACAGGACTTGATGATATACCTTGCTCCATGGTTAAGTCCTGCACCAGATGTTTTGTCAAACCTCTTAAAACTATATTTAATTTTTGTTTATGTAAAGGCACTTTTCCTGAAGTGTGGAAATCGTCCAAAGTATGCCTGATCTTTAAATCAGGTGATAACGCGCTAGTAACAAATTACAGACCAATTTCTATTATTTCGGTAGTCGCAAAGATTTTTGAGATGTTAATTTATGATAAACTCCTAGCATTCTTTAAACCTCATATCTCAGAAGCTCAACATGGCTTCTTCAAGCAGAGATCAACAGTCACCAACCTGTTAGTATTTACGCAGTACGTCTTGAAACGTTGTGGATTTTAGAAATCAGTTTAATTAGATTGATTGATAATTAGTTTACTTAATTAATAATTGAACTGGAAAATTACTGAATTAGACTCTAGCCCTCCAGGGTTCGTTTCAAGTGTGAGTTCTGCCGGCTGGCGAGACTCGGGTAACAACTAGGTCTAATTATAAATACCTCGAACTAATGCCTCACAATTAACTAAATTACCAACACCAATACTTAGTATTCGACTTAGTTGGAGTTCGAGATGATGGTCTGCTTCCTGGTATGAACTGGAATGCGGCTCTGCTACACGTTGTCGTGAAATCAACCTTAACCTTAGCCTGGAATTGGATGATGTGGACGAAGAACATAATAATAAACTGGATCTTCGTTTAATAAATGATTTATTCAATAATACTGAATAATTACATCACCACGTGTTGCTCAACTTAGCAAACATTCTGTAACGGAGTGATCGTTACTCGGTAAATTCCCCATTTCAGTACCTAGTTAGTTATCGACTGCTCACAGTGCGCTGTGATCTAAAGCTTGTTTAGAAGTAGTAAGTAAGTCCCCGAGGGGGAAGCGCTGGCGCCGAGAGAGAGAGTGGGGAAGGCAGAGTGAAGAAATAACTACAACGACAAGACCGAGAAAACTCATTGTGACCGAACAGTCTCGTTGGACACATCGCAACTTTTAGTAAGAACTGAGCACAGGTAATTATTTTATTTCGCTCACCTTAAGTGGAACGAAGCGATAAAAAATTAATTGATTTATTGCTTGCTAGGCCGCCTGTCAGCTTGAATAAATTAATTTTAATTTTGTAATAAATTCTAACGCCGATTTGCGGTTACAGGTTCAAGAGAGATATCCAGAGCACGAGTGATGGTGACCGAAATTTCGCCGCCAACCAGTAACCCGAGGAGATAATTGCCGAGGATTTATTCCAAGGAAAAACTTACACCAGCCTGTAAAAAGGAGTTACAGCTCGTCGAGGGAGTGCACGAGTGTTAAGATAATAAAACGTAAAACTCCAGGTACAATTATCATGTCTGATTATATTGCTCGGGTCGGCGGCCTCAGCCAGGCAACACGTCGGCTGAAGGTCACCGCCATTTCGCGTTCGGTCACAATCGCTAGTCATTATGTTATTTAATTAAGTTTAATATTAATATTAGAAAAATTATAAGACAAATAATTAATAGTACTAGGTTTATTAATTGATTTGTTTAGATAAAGTAACCTGTATCTGTTATTACGTATTTTACACGTAGGCCTGTCTGGATTGATAATACTAGGCATTAAGTCAGGTTATTAATTCCAGATTTTCGCCATGTGTAAAATTTATTTAATTGAGAATTGATAAACAATAATTTGGCTTAAGCCAATAGAAAATAGAATTGAGTAAACCGTTAAATTAAAATTATTTAAGACAGGAATTAATTCGACAGTAAAATGATTTTAATAAATTATTCGGAGCATTATTTAATATTTGGCGTAAATGAAATAAATCTAGATTCAGGAAATAGCCATTAAATCAATAGAATTGTCAATCTAAATTATTTAGTAAAAAGAAATTAGAATATAAAAATTTGCAAAAATTTCGTCAGAAAAAAAAATTACATGAGTCCTGCGACAAAGACGCTAGACCGAGCGAGAGCGTCAGCCATCTTGTCCGTGCGAGAAAACGCTGAGTAGAGGACACACAAGGTCGCAACTAAAGTCTCTTAGTTTGAAGTAAAATAAACTCAAGTAAAATAAAATGTCAAGTTTTAAGAAAACACAAAATATAATACAATAGGATAATCTCTTGTCGAAATTTAACTTTTGCGTCGAATAATAAATCTAGTAAAATGTAATGCCGATTACTGGAAAAAATAAAATAACTTGGAATAAATTAATTTGGATCGGATTAAATAATGTACGAAATTTAAGTTTACTCAAAACGGAAATTTATAAAGATCAAATTTAATTAATAAATTACTCGGACACAAAATGGATTTAATCCTCGAAATTTAAAAGAGTCATTTAGAAAGTAAGAAATTGTTAATTGTATTTGAAATTCGGAAAAGGATAAACCGGAATTTCGGAAAATTTAATTAGATAAATAATATTATGGAAATTGTTTTATTTTGTAATTTGAGCGCTCTTATTATTATTGTTATTATTGGAATTTGGAAAATAGTGTGTTTGTGTGAGAGTAAAGAGACTATCTCGGTTTCATGGTATACTCCTCTGGCTTCGGGGTAGTTCTCTTAGAGTAGCGTGAAGTTTGGGGGACAGCGTGCGCTGTGTGGACAACGTGTGCAGTCACGTCAGAGGTCCAGCTCAGTGGCGTGAGAGTCCGTGAGACCGCGCGAACTAGGTTAGAGTAGTATTAGAGGTCCAGGGGACGACGCGAAGTAAATAGAGTACCGTGAGAGTCCAGTAGGCATCGGGGACTGCAACCACGTGAGGGTCTAGCTGGACAGCGCGAAATATACCGTATGTGTGTGAGTGTGAGTGTGGATTGTATCCATGAAGTTTTATATATTGTAATACTGGCCATATTTCAATTGTAAGAGGGATTGGATAAATAAATAATTTTTGTTAAATGAATTTCTGTGTTTTAATCCTAGCTCCTTTCAGCAATTCTCTCACGACCCTGACCTAGCACTCCATGTTCTGGTCCAGTTTCTGGAAACTGAGAACAAAAATCCAGTGGCGCCCTTAAGAGAAAAGGGGCGACCAAGGGAAACAAAACATTCCGTTTCAATTCACTCTTCAACACGTAGTAAATCAGTATAATTCAAACTAGACTAAATTAACTGATATAGTTTTACTTATATTGCTCAGATTATCAATTAAGTAAAATAGGATTATTTATTACAAAATAACCAAAACAGGGTTATTTATTACAAAATAACTAAAACGGATTATTTATTACAAAATAACCAAAACTACTCTCTGCCTGCTCAATTTACTGGTTATCCATTCAAAAGGAGTTAGAGATACTCGTAATTCAATTAGCAACGAGACTGCAATAGTACAAAAGACTAATAATTGTTAATTACAATGGCAAACTCTGGTAAATTGAGCTAAAGCACAATAGGCTTCTGACAGGTAGAGGCGGCAAGAGGCCTATAGTTTAGAATTAGAATCTAAAAAAAGCTACGACAGCATGGTTACGCGAGCTTATATAGCTTCAGCGGCCATGCTGTTGTTCTGTCCGACTACGCCCGAGGCTACCCGAGCCTAGACGATGGCGAACATCGTTACACCACCCTGCTTGACTGTAACCTGGGTAAAAAAACTAAGTCCAGATTTACTTTGGTTGCAGTCATACCATACAATAATCCACTCATACAAATATAATAAATGTCATTCATACGTGGTGTCAAGTATCATTTTACAATTGACTCTACTGGTGTATACTTCAGTATGAATATCCTTATAATAAATAACAAAATTTGTTCAAGTAACAATATTTTTACTGGTAACCTAAATTCAGGTATACTGATTAACATCATTTAGCAATAATTGATTCTGTTATATAATACTGGTATCTATGGCACGCCGTTTTACTTTTTAAACTCATAATAAAATAGTTGTCATAATAATTCATCGAAAAGACCAATTCCATAATAATTATAACAATTCCATGAAAAATCGTACCGAGATATTATAACATCGTATTTTTTTACTTTATTAAATACTGTGCATAAGTAAAATATTTACAAACTATGTATACATATTGAAAATTGTGTGCATTTTTATTCTTTAACATATAATTAGTTATTTCACAAGAAAAGAAATAATTATTTTGATTTATGTGTAATATATACGTTGAGTATTTATTTAGAATGTACAATTTCCGATAGGCGAATATTATTGATGCTGCATCGAATTTTATTTTTTTTGTAGGAAGTGAAATAATATGACGATTTTATAATTTAATGTATCGTCCAATAATAGCTAAATATTTTAACGATATAAAAAATTAATGGCTTTAAAATTATGTACATAATGCTAATTCCTTAAATTTTTAACTGATTCTAAAGAATTATAACTTATTGTTAAAAAATTTTTTAATGTTATTGTTACGTCCAATTTTTGACTTAATTAATTAATTTATTGTTGGCCCAAGCCTTTCGGCCTATAGACCGGGATCTTAATTTGAATTTTGTCTTGAAAGGTTATGTTAATTAATACGATTAGAATTTTCACTAAATATATATTGAACACAAAAGTTTGAAATAAAAAGTATACAAGAACAGCTTACAGCTAGTACAGTACCTTACTTTTCAATGATAACTTATTAATTGTCGAAAATATACAAAAAGGAATGACCACGTTTTTATAGACTTTTGAACATAAGCAATACGATCACGTTTCAGACAAAAATTTTTAGTACGAATTTAGTATGAATCAAATCACTCATTAGAAACTCAAAATTTAATAGTACTTGGACTGTTTGCTAGAAACAAAAAAAGAATTTAATAGCAATCGAAACGTATACTAGGATCTCGAAATCTTTAGTAACAACTGAACCGTTCACTAAGGACTCGAAAAATTAATTAGACGTCGATCCGTTTAGTGGACCCTCCAAAATTTTAGTAGACCGTTTTTGAGAAAAACGTGTCTTTATATAGTTTAGTAGTCATACCCAAATTGTATATGTTCTGGGAGAACTTCCATCCAATGAGGATGCAGTTTTCCGGACTCTGGTCCCATTCCCTTCGGAAAAGCGAATAGGACACGCCTTGATGCAGGCCTGTGTGTGTGCGCACCCACACATATACCGACATGTACATGTTATTTTTATTTTATTTATTTAAGAATAATTTTAAAATTATAAATTAAATCTAAATATTTCGTAATATCCAACAACCTTAATAACAATTGATTTTACAAAAATTTGATTCCATCTTAATAATAAAGATTAATTAATGTCGAAAGATTAATTAATTTATTTCGTAATAAGTGAGGAAATTTCAATATTTAAGAAGAAGAGAAAAATGAGAATTTATCGGATTAAATTGCAATAAGAAAAGTGTTAAATATTTAACATAAAAATTTTTAACACAAAATTTTTTGACGCAAAATTTTTTACTGTATATTGCACGGAAATATGGTAAAAGTGAAAATTTTATGGAGTATCGAAAATTATTAAATTGCTTTCATTTAATAACTAACCGACAGATTTTGCTCATCTTAGAACTTAATTTCAGAAATCGTCCCAAGAATGAGTATGTTACGTTTTATAGAGATCTTCCACTCATATACCACATATGCACACACTTACAATAAATAAGATATATTTCCTTACTCGAGAATAATTCAGATGGCAAAACAACGTTTGCCGGGTCAGCAAGTTAACAATAAATTCGTCTACGTCGAGAGATTTATCCGGCAACAAATGAATAATCTCTACCACGATGTGTTGGTGAGAAGATGCGAGTTAGAACGTACCGTGCTTATGAATGCTCTGGCGCTTTCATCATTAGCGCCGGACGAGTTCGGGTATGCATTAATGAAGGGCCCGGGCTACTTCACGACAGTTGCTGGTGAATTAGTGCATATTACTAAATGTGTTGCTGCGCCGGTTCAGGTACGAGTTACCGATCATTGCTATCAAGAGCTACCGGTATCATATAACAACAGAAGCTATTTCCTCACACCGAAGTCAAGAATCTTGGTTCAGCGAGGTACACTTATCGAGTGTAACACTATTCTACCGGTGGGCTACCTGATCGACGAGGCTTGGTTTCACCTGACGCCAAAAGCTATAAGAGCCCCGTCACCACAACAACTTCAATCAATGACGGTATCGACTTGGAACTACGAGAACCCAGAACACCTAGCGACATCCGGAATCTACTCGAGCACGGACCTCTAGAAGCTGAGGAAACACATTATGTTCCCGGCTGAGAAGTCAGCGTTGCTAAATTCCATTGCAATGGGAGCTGCTGGTCAAGCAATTCCACCAGGAAGTATCAACGCCATGGGACTGTTCAACGAAGAAGCCCTAGAGAAACTGGCCGAGAGCACTGGCTGGAAAATTTGGCGAAGCTCGGTAGACTTCGGTTCATTCACAGCTGCCCTACTGTCAATCGTACTCATCGTAAGAATCCTGAAATTCTTTGCCGACATAGTTATTCATGGTCAGTGGTCACGCCTTGTACGCCATCTACGGATGGAGCAGGGTGTTGTTTGCGGTAATATGGGACACTCTGGCAAACATATTCATTCATCATCATTACCATCAGAGAAGGAAGGAAGACGAAGAAAGCCGCCAGCCCATGGCGCCTATACCACGCCCAAGGTCGAGTATGTGTATTATCGATGAAGTCAAACATGAAGTCAACGGCTACAAAATATCGGCTCCACCCGAAGATTCACCGTATGCGGGAGTGTCCCAGCAAGTGAAAGAACAAATTTGTGGAAACTCTCTAGTGAATGAACATGTGTGTGCTCGTCAAGCAATTGTGGCGCGAAATCGGGATCCGGAAGGTGTGAAACCGGGTAGCCAGATCGACCTGTTATATAGTGAACAGTCTAAGGTTTAAACTGTAATTAGTCTTAGTATTAAAACGACCAAATGTATAAGGTCTTAAGGATATTAATATCGAACAAATGTTATCATTTAGTAAAATTTACTAATAAGTGGTGGTCATCATTAGCTGCGGCACCGACCACGCACTTTATCTAACTATTTTAATCTTTACTTTTAATGAAATCTCAGCATCAGTGGGATTAACATATTAACTAGTAGGTACACGAGGATAATTAACAATTTGGTGTTTAAACTTAGTTTCGCACCGATGATCTGGTTGGGAGGTGCTCAGCCATAATAATGTAAGAATAATTATTAATCATCCTTGGGTCTTACTAAGACACTGCCTCAGTGGTTATCTCATATAATATATAATCATTTACGCTATTAAGCGATACGTTTATACAATAATCATTTATTCTTTATTATAAATCATACGAATTTATACTATTTTTATACGAGCTTAATAGCAGAATATTATTATGAAGGCCCAAGCCTATTATATACTAAGTATTTTGTAAGATGCTGCATCTCAGGATCGAAAGGTCTAAAACTAAGATACTCAGGTTAGGAACTCAGACGGCTTTAAGAAGCGGTGCGAGTTTCTTAGGTTGGGAGGTGTAACGTTCTAGGAAATCTTTTTTTTTTATTATTTAATATAATTTTCCTCGAACTACTCCGGGGAGCATTTCGGTTGCTTCGCTGGCAATTATCGCCAGCTAGGTAACGGAAATCTCTCGCGATAAGGAGTCGTCGCGACCCGCGGTATACCCAAACATCCGAGTCAGCATGAGACCCGGGCCTCGACGACTCTCTCAGAGGAAACCTGAGATGCATCATGGCGTCGATCTTAAGTTGTTATAATTAATCCGGGGAGACGATGCCAGTCCTAGTTGGGAGTTGATGAAGCGCGGACATGTGGGCTTGCCTCTCCTCCTATCATTATTTTTTTCTATCTTCAATTAATTAATAAACCTAGCATTTAATCGAATAAAGCTTCACGATTATTTACGGCACCCAACTCCGTGTGAATCAAAATTAATAGAATTTACAATTATAAGTTCTGAATATGGAGTCCATCGTTCGGCAGCCAAGGGAATTTCAAACGGTAAGAATTTAACGATAACTGAGTAAGTTCACCTGTGAGGAGGCACTCGGGGTCTATCGACCCCCGCCCGCCACCTACCTGAACCTAATTAATAATATCGGCCGATTTCGGGAACGTAACACTTAGAAAAAAATAAAAATAAAAAAAAAAATTGTTGATAACAAATTGTTAAATAAATAAATGAATTAATTGTTGACAAAAAAAAAATTTTTTTTTGCCATTAATATATTTAGAAATTAAAATTATGATTTAAAAAAAAAAACGATTCCTTAATCATTTATTTAAACAAACAAAATATGAAAAAAACAATTATAAACAATAAGATATTGTTATTAAGAAAAAAAATTTTTTTTTAAATCATAATTTTTTAACGCTAACAATGTAGTAAAAAAAAATTTTTTTTAAATATTTAATTAATTCATTTGTTTATAAAAAATTTATAAACAAATGGCATAAAAAAATTTGAAAAATAATCATTTGGTGCGTAACAACAATATAAAATCAGTCATAACTTAAAATTTAAAAAAAAAATTTTTTCTACGTACATTATTTAAATTTTTAATTTTTTTGTTGCTATAAAATTAATAATTAATGAAATAAAAATGTTTTATAAACTTTTATAACGCCATATCGTTGAGTATGCTTATAAAAAGGGCTCCAAGATGTTTAAAAATTTATAGATTAATTATTTAAACTTTTATACCGACTTTTATAACAACTCAAACCCGTAAAAAAAATTAGGAAAACGGTTGACCCTAAAGGCCATCCCTGCAACTTCCCGCCAATTCTATACCTAAACGCTTGAAATTGCACTTATGAAGTTTTAGAGCTCTTCGAGCTCATAAATACAATTTGTGTATTATTTTGAGCTCTCCGAGCTCAAAAAAATAGCTTTTGTATACGATCGATAAAAACATCTCTATACTTCGAACAGATACCACATAAGCTTCAGCTTCTCTAGTATTCAAGTTCGATGGTCCCCATCGATCGTATGCGAAGAGAGAATAAAACTCTCGACCATTCAGCGAGGATGGAATGTCCATCGGTTGGCTTGAATAAAAAGATCTACTAGTTACTTGACCGCTTGGCAATAAAAATTTAATTTTTAAATAATATTGAATAGCTTAAAAAAATTATTTATAAACTACGCTCACTAGAGTGGCGGCGCATGCCGAAACTGCCGCGCAAAAGCTGATTTTCAACGCTTAATTAAAATTATAAACAATGGAGCTACAATTTCGAGAGTCGAGAACTTTTTTACTAAAATTTTCTGCTCTTTCAGAATCTTTTTTAATATTTGAGCTATCACTTATACTTTTTGAGATTTTGACAAAAAGCTGGACGGCTAATTTTTTTAACAGTTTTTTTGTAAATAACAATTGTAATTTTCTTCTTCAGGAAAAATCCAAAAAACGTCTTTTTCTAGATGCCATTCCGGATCGTTTAAGCTATCGGCCATATTTTTAGGACAAGGAGGTGTATTTTTCGCAATAAATCAACTTCTCGACTAGACTAACAATAACAACAAGGTATCGATGCAGATAGCAAAAATCATGTTTAATTTTTTTAAGGTGATAAATGAAGAGTATAGATTTCGAATTAGTTATAAATTTTTATCAAAATTAAGTAACTCTAAACGTTTGTATCGATTTACCGAAAATTACGATCTTGTAGATACGAGGTTTACACAGAAACGGGACGATGTGTCAGCTGTTGTATATGCGACCAAATACGCCAGTGGACCCGTCGGTCGTGCGATTCTTTTCGGACATAAGACGAATGAGACGATAACATACCATATACGATAACTAAAAGCGACAATTTTAAAAGAATTTTAATATTATTGGAAAAAAAAATACATAATTAAAAAGTGGTTTTTATTTTTTTGCTATATGGTGTACTGTTACGTCCAGAGTGACGCAAGCACAGTAATTATGTTTATTAGGTTCCGAATTTTAGAACTAGCTACTGATAGCCTTCGTTCAGGGTGGCGGGAACCTCGCCAATGGGTATTTAAATCGAGTACGCGGGATAATATTATTTGTCAAGGGAATGGCCGATAAGCGATGGTTTGAAATTAATTTATACTTATAATTCACTCTTTTACCAATAGCAATTAGACCAGGTGGTTATGTTTATGTAAAGAAAGTAACAAATTATACCTGGTTTTTGAACAATAAAAATGTGCAATGAAACGCTGTCTAAGGGGCCATTCATTAATTACGTAAGGACAATTTTGGTCAATTTTGACCCCCCCCCTACCCTCATGTAAGTATACGTAAGATTTCTCGAACCCCCCCTTCCCCTTTCTTACGTAAGATTCTATCTTGATCTTCTAAATAATAAATTGTTATGTGAGGAAAGGATCAGTTTCACTAAAACTTACAGTTCAACGTGGATCCATAATTTTTATTTTTTAACAAGGAATAATTTAAATAATATTAGCAAACATAAATTAGTAAAACTACAAACTCATAACATTGTTCATAAAATAATATTTGACTAGTTTTAAATTAGTCTCAAAATCAAATTAAATAGTTAAAGCTAGATCAATAGAAATCATTAATCTTCATCTGGACTGAACGGATTTTTAATCCATGTCATCCAATCAGAGACAATTGGTAGCTCATCAGATGTAACGGTAGATGGAATTTCGTTAGGGACGTTTGTTGGCACCTCACTTTCCTCTAGCCACTCTGCATCTTCGGCGCCAGTTGGAAAATGTATTGTACGGCACAGTACATATTCGTTACGTTTCGTAATCTTTGCTGCGATGCGCTGAGAACGTCTACAATTGATGTTAACCAACTCTTGCTTAGAAGATTGTTGTTGGCGAGAATGAACAACACGGTAGTGGCTGTCTGCAGCTACAATCGATGCAAAGTACAGCTTACACGTCTGCGATGAAATAGAATTTGATTAAAATGTATACGAGTCAAATTTTATAATTTTAGAATTTAAGGCATAATTAATTTGTAATTTAGTAATAGTATATACAATACACACTTTGCACATTCTGCGCCCCGGCTCGAGGTCTCCTTGCACTGATGGACAAGCAAAATCATATGGTAAAACCTCGCAGGTAGTAGGAATTCGAAGTTTAATTGCTATAGTTTGAAAAAGTGATAAGAAATGAGCGCCCGGAACGTTTTCCAACGCTTTTAATACACGAAATTTTCCCGTATCTAGATCTTGAACGAGCTGCATTGGTGGTGGAAGAAATCCATTGCTGAGAATTTTTTTCAAATCACTGCGTTGTTCTTTACAGCAATCAAGAACGTCACATTTCACTATCTGTGAATGATATAAAATAAATTATATTATTCATAAAATGTTTTTAATTAAAATGATAAATAATTTTTTAATTTTATTTAACCTGCAAACAATACTGTGATTCTCTAACGTGTTTGAAGTACCAGATTGCATCAGCAGGCTTGGGTACTACTGCTTCAGCGCCTGCACCCTCGTTACGTGCGATTACAGGAAAGGTATCTATTACTAGTTCTGACCAGAGATCCGCCAAAGTTTCCCCAGCAGCCTGAAAATTCTTAAGCTCAAGTTCAGGGTCAGAAGTTTTTCCTCGTGCATCTAGATGTGTTCCGTACTTATCATGAGGCAAAACAACTCCCGTTAATTGTTTACTTAATGGTGCCATTCTACGCTCGACGCGATTGAAAGCACTACACCCTGGAGCATTTGTCGCGACAAACACAGCATCCAAATTGAAGTTTTGGAAATGTTGGATGGCAAAAGCGATATTTTTTGGATACCTTTTAAGGAAGGAACAAGTTAAGTTTTGTTTATTGAAGCTACTTCTATATGTGTATAAAAATTCCGTCTTGAAACTTACCTTGGATTTTCATCCAGACCTCCGTCTACAGTAACAATCATAACAGGTTTAACGTCATTTTTGTCGGTTTTTAGAAGCTCTGAAAAGCTAGGCTCATTCAATAGAGTATGAATATCATAAGCATGAGTTGCTGCTGTAGACTGAGCATGTTTCCCACTTCGAATTGCAATGAATGTCGGACCACTGTAAGTAACATCATGTGGATCACCCATACCGTTTGGTTTGATACAAATTCCAGCGTAGACGGAGGGTATCAGTTTATGTCTTTCTCCAATAATGAAGTCGTGGTCAGGAAGATGGACTTTATAATCGACATGCATGACGAATGACTGCTGCTCTTTGGCAGCGGTAATCCCAATAGGTACCCGTGCCTTGTCATCTTGGGATAAGAAGAAGCATTGCTTCGGTCCTAGCATTGAGGCGAGTGATTCTAAATTTTTCAAAGTAGCAGTGCAATACTTTCCATCGGGATGTTGTTTGTGTAAATCATTTGATGGCTTAGACAGCTTAACTGGCACCGTCACTACATGGCGTGATCCTTGTCCGGTTCGAGAATTTTTAGGAATAAGTCGGGTGTAACGAGAACTCCTCGAAATAGTGAAGCCTATTTCTTGTACCTTGGACTGCAACTCATCTAATGTTTTACAGCATTTAATTTCATCCGTCTGCCGGCGTTCGTGAGCTGCGCTTCCGTAAATCGCTGCTGCTTTGATGGCATCAAGCAAACCTTCTTGACTTTCTTCCAAACGAGGACGTCCAGCCCCTGATCTCAAGCTAATATCAGAATTAGAAGTAGATATTGTCTTAATTTTTTCTTTCAATTTTCTCCGATACTGAGCTTGATACTCGGCATTTTTTTCTTTGGTTTTAAGAACTTGTTTTTGCTTTAAAAGCTCTTTACGAGTTTTCTTCGTCATTTTCAATATCTAGATCTAACTGTGCATCTCTTACTAATAGAGCAGATGATAGTCGACCGTGTAATGCATGAATCTTTGTTCGCGAAGCGTCCTGCGCCGGAGTCACGTACTTGCGTTTTGATACATTTATAGGCTGAGGGTCATCTATATCTACCGAGGTCTCAATTTCTCGATTTTTCTCAAAATTCTCTACTGGTACTAAATCGCGACATCCAGTGCGAGAAATTTTCGCAGTAGGTTCGGCCAGAACGCATTGTACATCATTGCTAGTATTCTTAGTTGAAGTAGACGCCTAAAAAAAATGAAAATCATCATCAATGTACATCAACTTAAATTTACATTAAGTTGTAAATTTTCAAACTTTTCAGTGACTTCAATTTATAATCAATAGCTATCTCTTACAAAACAATTTTAAAAAGAAAACCATCTTTCATTACCTGAACAAAGAAACGAAGCAAACTAGATTGAGTTATTTTTGTCTCAGCCTTCAGATCTGAAATCTTCTTATCAACAGCATGATTTAGCTCTGTACCACTAAATTTATTTTTAAGATCTTTCCAGCATGTATTACAATTATCTTGAACACGTTGTTTCGATAATTCACTCTCGTAACGTTTTGAAAACGCTTCATACAAATCTCTGTATGTAGCCATTGTGTGTGTGTCAGCATACAAAAATTCTCTACATTGAAGAAACAAACGCTGTCGTCCGCGTTCAGTCAGCAGGCAACACTCGATCTGTCACAACGGATCGGCGGGGAGTAGTGGAGAGTGAAGCAGAGTGGCGCTAAAATCGCCATGTTTAATAGCATGGGAGCTACGCTGGACTTTTGAAATTATGAAGTAATTTTAGTTTACTTAAAAATAAAAGAAATGTTTTTTATTCTTTAAATAATAAAAATATGATAATACACGGAAAAATGTACTATAATTTTTTCTATAGAACCAAACATAGATAACAATAAAAACATATAAAATTTGAATAAGTTATTTTTTATTTTTTTCAATAAACAACAAAAATTATTTAAATAAAATAAAAATTCGACCGTACACTTTAAAATTAAGAAAACAATTTGGAATCCGAAATGGAACTAGATTTTTAATCTTGAATTTTGATTCACGAAATATTACGTAAGAATGAATTTTACCCCCTCTCCCCCTAACGTAAGAACTTGTAGATATTTTCTTAACCCCCCCCCCTCCCCCTCAATACCCTTACGTAATTAATGAATGACCCCTAACCGCTGGCTCGTGCTGACTTGATGCAGATAGAAAAAGGGATAGTACCGAAGATAAATGATTTTCAATACCGTAAATTCGTTTTATTAATTACTTTTATTCAGAATACTCAATGTTAATAACTGATATAATTAAGTAAAGATTATTTAACTGACTGGAATTATTCATAGTTCTAACAGCGATTATAACTAATATTCGGTTTGCATTGAATGAGATTTTAAGTTAATCTCGAATTATATAAATATACTAGCTGACCCGGCAAACGTTGTTTTGCCATCTGAATTATTCTCGAGTAAGGAAAAATATCTTATTTATTGTAAGTGTGTGCATATGTGGTATATGAGTGGAAGATCTCTATAAAACGTAACATACTCATTCTTGGGACGATTTCTGAAATTAAGTTCTAAGATGAGCAAAATCTGTCGGTTAGTTATTAAATGAAAGCAATTTAATAATTATCGATACTCCATAAAATTTTCACTTTCGGTATTTAACACCCTAGCCACCAGAAGGAAGAGCAGTAGCTAGATCCTCCCCTCACGAAGTAATGCCTGACGGCGGTTTCCATGAGGGATTAGAGGAAAGAGGAAAGGGGTTTAGGGTTTAGTGGGTAGGGGCGTTAGCGTCGAGTTTTAGTATGACGCTGCGTCGAGTCGCCACATATCCAGGCCAACAACTATGCCTAGAATCCGTAAAAAGGATTCCCCCCACTAAAGGAAAAAAAAAAAAAACACACACACACACACACACACACACACACACACACACATGCATACAGACATAGTGACACCCTCGCGAGAATAGTAGAGACAACAAATTTTTACTCAACAAAATAAATTACTTAAATTTATTTAAATTATTAATTAAGTATAAAATAGATTATCTTAATTTTAGTTAAATAAACTCTACGAACTGGGCCGAAAAGACACGCCTGTTACACCCGGAGTGTAACCAACATCATCCCGGTTCCACATCATCATTATCTGAATTGTTGTATAAAGGAATATTGTTTTCATCATCTGTAGAAATTAATCATGTGAAAAAAAAAATATGTTAAATTTATTTCAAAATTTATTAATTTTATTTATTATATTAATTTTATTTATTTATATTAATTTTATTCATTAATTTATGTTAAATAAATGTTAAAATTTATTAAATGAGTTTGTTTTATCACCAATGCGATCAATATTTTTTGACTAGTTTTAAACTAATTCAAGTCGAGATGGAGCATTTCATCTTCGCTGAAAATCGAGACGGGAATTGTCTCTTGTTGTTAGGTCGATGGACTCCATCAAACAAGAATACTAGTAAGCTGGAAGTTGTTAGTATCTATTCGAGGTATAAAGATGTTAATAAACGAAAAATCGTCTGAGAGCGAAAGCAACTGTGCAAAAATTCGTGAAAAATTAACCAAGCCAGTACTCGAACCTGGATCTTCTCGATAACATGTCGGAATGCTTTACCAGTTAAGCTACCGGGTCATTCTTCACTTTTATTTTCTCTGTTAAAATTTATGTTAAAAATTTACAGTGTTTTGTAACTAACTACGACTATTAACCTTACTACAATGAATTTGAATAATAAAATAATTTTTATATTTACCATTAGCGTTTGCAAAAATATCAACATGATCAAATTCTTGTTGATTTTAATCTATCACAGGCTCTTGTTCTACATTAGCCACTGGTTCGACTCTATCTGGTTGTTGTTGCTGATGAAGATCAGCTCTGCCAATAAATTCGTCTCTGAAAACAGCTAAGTCGCCGGCAACATCTAAATAAGGTAATTTTGTAATTAAAATATTATTACCGCATAAATTAAAGTATTTTTAATAATTTGCGAATTATTTTATATAATTTTAATTGTAATTGTATTTACCTTCGTCATTACTTGATACAATTATGACAGTATCAGCATCGCTACTATTGTCAATTATTTCATCAATTGCATCAGGTTCAGGCATTGCAAAGTTGTTATCTTCTTTATTTTCATTCCCATTGATGACAAGTTGATTAACTACAGGATGCCAACGTAATCTTCCTCGGGGTCTTCGTACAATTTGTCCCACAACATTGTGCTCCATACGATGCGCTTCAGCATGTTGAAATGGTCTTACAGTACGCCTCATCCCTCGGGCAGCAGGTCTGGGTACTCGGCGACGAGCTCGGCGCGGTTGTGGATCTGGTATATCATTGAGTACGTCAAGAATTGGTTGTGGTTGGTTTATCAACTCTCCAATTTCAAGTAGGTCAATTATATTATCTAAGCATAAGAGAATTCATTAATTATTAAGTATTAATACAACTTTTTGTGAAATAACAATAATTTACCATCAAGACTCTCGGGATCAGCTTCAATGTTTTCACGAAGTTGCCGCGGCATTACCGTTTGAAGAAATTACAACATTGTAAATCTGAAAGAATCAAATTTTTAAATTTATACGTTACATTCAAATCAAAGAAATATATAAAATAACATACATAATTATTAAGAGAAAATAACGAATTATAAATAATAAAGAGCTCATTACCTTCCCGTGTCTAATGCTCTTTGTACTCTAAGAATGTGGGCGTCATAAGAGGCTTGAATCGAACGTCGTTGACCTCCTATATCATGATCAAAATCTAGTTGCGTCCATCTTTGGTTTTGCTGCTCCATTAAAATGCCTAATCGGTCTACGACAAGAGAAAAACGATAAATATATTTTGTATTTAAATATTGAAATTAAGAAAAATTTAATTTAAAAAATTTTTTCGTATCTAGATTGAAAAGAAAAAAAAAATATTGTTATCCAAGAAAACGAACAAATTAGGACGAGATCTATCGAGTCGTTGAGAAACTTGACGATGAAACGATTCGGCAATATTATTGGTACGCACTGCTGCACTTCGCACTGATACTACCGGTGCTAACAGTAACCAATAACGCTCCTAGTAATTCAAAAACACCACCAATTGTTCAAGTTCATTACGGGTTCTTGTAGCCTGTTGTCGAATGACTTGAAACCGTTCTCGGAAACGCCATTCTGCTGGTAAGAGTGCTAGGGCCCATACCAATTTTAAAATGTGTGAAACACCACGATTTATACGTAAAGCACGTCATTTGCACGTCAATACCTAGATAAAAGATAAATAATTAACAAAATAAATTTAGTTTTAATTATTATTAATTATAATTTTTTATATTCACCTGGGTATTATGAAACCAGCGTTCCTGAACATTAACATGAGGCATCATTCGTCTAGTAGAATGCATGGGCGCGCGCTCATAATCCATAACACACGCTTGCAAATTACACTCAAGTTCTGGAGCTTCTTGTTTCAAAAATGACCATATAGCATCGCAAAGAGCCATTGTACGCGATAAGCAGAGCGCAAACGAAACAGGTATTCCCTGAAACATTGAAATTTTTTTAAATTAAATATTTTTTTTTATATAAAATTTAAAATTTTTTTAAATGCAAGTTTTGAAATTTTTTTAAATTTGACTTACAACATCCATCCGACGCACATGTATAATCGGGAGTTGCGATATGTCTAGAATTTTGTCTGGTATACTCTGTAAAAATAGCGTAGAAGTACGGTTTTTGGCCAGTTAACATTTTAATTAATTTATAAAAAATTATAATATTATAACCATATTATGGTTGAGTTTTAAAAAATTTATATTAAAACAAATTGAGTTTGGAATGGTTTATTAATATAAATTCATTTCTATCGTTTATTTAAACGATAAATGGCCATAAATGGTGCAGTGGCTACAAACGGTACTTCTACCCTAATAAAATTTTTATTTTAAATATTTGAATCAATTCCCTTTTCAATAAAATAAATTAAAAAAATAGAAAAATAAATAAATAAATAATTTTTTTAAGTACTTAAAAAATAATTTGTCTCAATATAAAACGAATTTACCAAAAATTATCCATGGGTATTTCAATCTTAAATGCGTAGAAATCTCAATAAATTAATACTCAATAATAAAAATAATTTCCAATAAATAATACAATATATATAATTATTTAATTGTAGTAAATAATATTAAATAATGATAATTCAATTGTTGTAATTTTTATAATAATAATTCAGTTGTTAAATTTAAAAATTACTGCGTAATATAATTGCCAGGAATTCGCGCGCTCAAAATGGACGCCGGCATTCGTAAGTGCGTAGTAAGCTTTGACCTCGGGTATATGACCGACGCTTGAACGATCCGTGAGCTGATGATTGAAATTTTCTCGATAGTCCAGTTAACAAGTGCCTTTTTGGTCAACTTTTTTTAGCAGTCTCCGAAAATTATGATTGAGGTGTCATTCGATTCAGAATGGAATCTAGGTTGTTTTCGAAAAACAATGAAGTTCCGTAAGTAAAAATTACAAAAGTTACTAACAATTAACTAAAAAAAAGGGGGGGTTTACTTTTCTGCAAGTATCTCATAAACTAATAAAGGTTTTGTATATTTGAAAAAAGATTCAAAAAGAGGAAGAAATTTCCTAAAAAAATTTTCAACTCCTGGAATTGTAAGACTAATATTAATAATTTTCTCAGAGAGTAGAAAATACACCCGAAAACGGGTACTCTTGCTTCCGCAAGCCACGTCCCCTTCGGACCTTTAATGAATAAATATTATTTAAACTTATTAAATATGAAAATTAAAAATTGAAAAAATTCAGGTGCTTTCAGGACAGATCAATGAATAATAATCCGTGATCAAAAAATTTTTATCGCGATTTTTCAATAAGTTATCCATTAATTAATTAACAATTTTTTGTAGCACGAGCATTAACATTGCAAGTGCGATAATTGTTAAACTATTAATCTAAGAATTTTTTTTTTCGTGGAGCTATTTTTCAAAGGTCTTAGAATAGATTCCTGTTGGAAAAATTAAAAAATTGTTAATTTTTATTTTGTTATTAACAATTTACTAAGGTGAAAAATTATAAAGCTTTATTAAACACTGAAAAAAATTTTCTTTTCATAATATTATTATTGGTCCGTTTTCTTATGATCAGAAGTTACTTAAAAATGATTTTTAATAATTTTTATCTCTTATTGTTTAAAAAATTATTATAAACAAATGCGTTGTTTATGAGATAATTAAAAATTTTTTTTTGATAACTTAATCTTTGATAATAATTATGATTTTAAAAAAAAAACCGTTTCTTAAAAAAATTTTTTTTTTGCTTAAAAACGCATTTGTTAAATAACAATTTTTTTTACCACTTATTATGAAATTTAAGAAACCATTTTTTTTTTAAATCATTATTTCTCTTAGTCTTTGATATTAAAAAAAAAGATTCAATTATTAATTAAATTTTCATTGTTTACTTAATAAACAATTTGTTATAAACGAATTAATTATCTCTTTGTATTCTTTTTCTTTTTCTACTCAAAAAAACGAAAACAACCATGTATAATTTTTTGAAAAAAAAATTTATTTATATTTTTTATTGAACTTTCAATTTTCTGTTATATTCAATTTCACCACTCTGACCTGGTTTTTTATGTTTAATTTTATTATAACTTGTTAACTAATGAAGATACAAAGAAAAAATTCAAGACTTATTGATTCCTTATTAATTAAACAACAAATTAAGCCAAAGTTTGACGCTCTGACTCAATTATTTATTTCATTTATACTATTTGTTGATAAAAAAAATCTTTCAGAAAATGTTTTTAAATTAATTTAACTATCGACTGTAAAATATAATTTAAAAAACACCTTATATTATTTGCGAACGATATTTTATACATAAACTTACTTAAATTCAATAACATTTCTCATAAATTATTAGTTAGTAAGATGCTTAGGCTAATAAACTTTGAGAAAAAATTTTCTTTTCTGGCATTCAGGATTTTGTAGTAGGTTGCACAGGTTGAGAAGACATCTTTTCGGCCAACGATGATCTTCCATCTTGAGTATTTTTACTACCTATCTCCATGTTTGCTTCAGCGTTGTTATCGAAAGGTGTGTGATTCCCGTCTCCAAGCGAATCATGTATCCAGGAGTATTGCGCGGTAGTTGAAGGATTTTCTTATAATAATCCGTTTGTGTTTTGTCTATAAGTTCCAAGTAGTCAAGTCCCCAGATTTCGGCCCCGTATAGCATAGTTGGAGCCACCAGACTGTTGAAGATCTTTACTCTTGCTTGCCAGGAATCAGCTTTTGCTTTTGCAAGAATGGAGAGTGCGGTGCCTGTTGCAACTTTGGCTTTGTTGGCTGCCTCATTTGCTGCAAATTTGCCCTTCACCCCACTGTCTATGATAGTTCCCAGGTGGTTATATTGTGAAACTGATTTTATAGGTTGATCGTTGTATTGGAACGTATCTTTTTCTTTTTTCCTGATTCTTCCTGACGAGCGGCAAACCAGGATTTGTGTTTTTTCAGTGTGTACTTTGAGTTTATTTGCCTCAAAGTATTCTTCTAGGCAGCAGAGGGTTTTTTTGACTTCTTTAATAGAGCCTGCAAAGAACACCGCGTCATCTGCGAAGAGAAGCGTCCGTAGGTAATTTAGCCCAATATTAATGCCTTGGATACCTTTGGAGTCAAGGAAGTCGATTAGGTCTTCTATATACAAGATGAATAGTGTCGGGCTGAGTTTACCACCCTGGAGCACTCCTTCGGTGACGTCAAAGGGTTTGAAGTTCTCTCCGTTTATCTTGAGCTGGATGTTAACTTTTTCGTAAATGGCCTGAACAGTTCTGATGATTTTTCCGCTGATTCCTAATTTGAACAGTTTTGCCCACAAGAGGTGGTGAGGTACCGAGTCGAATGCTCTGCTGAAGTCTATGAGTATACAGTAGTATACACTTCCTTCGAGTCTTATCTTCGATTGTAAGGCAGTAAAGATGGTGAAGGAGTTGTCCAGGCAGCTACGGCTTCTTCTGAAGCCAGCTTGTTCATCAGGAATCAGTTTAATGTCTTCTGTCCAGCTGTAGAGCCTTCTTTGAATCAGGTTGGTAAGGATCTTGAGTATATTGTTGATCAAGGCAATTCCTCTATAGTTGGAAGGATCATCTCTGGCACCTTTCTTGTGGATGACTGTTAACAGCGCTGAGGGCCAGCCTGAAGGTATCCTATGTGAGGACCAGATCATGTTCATCAGAGTCGTGATGTATTTTATCCACGGCGGGGGGAGGTGTTGGAGATGCTCATTCAGGATTGCGTCAGGCCCAGGAGCCTTGTTCTTCTTGCATCTTTGGATTGCTCTCTTGATTTCCGAGTAGGAAAATTCCTGGTCTAAGTAGGGATGTCGAGCATCGATATAGTTCGTGTGGTCTATTAATTTAGCGGGAAAGACTTTATCATAAAAATTTTCCTAGACGTTCATGGATATTGGACATGGTGGAGGTGTAGGTCGTCTTAGTCTTCTCACTAGTTACCAGAAGTCGGCAGGTTTGTTAGTGCGGGCAAGCGTATCTCTGATGTTTTGGTAATACCTTTCAATATTCTGTTTTCTGGTTTTCTTAAGTGCTTTTTTTAAACTTCGGAGTATTTCTAGGTTTACTAGAGTGAAGCTCGTTTTCCTGCAGTACTTTTGATGTCTGACTAAGCTAGCTTTTATCGCGAGTAGGTTTGTATCCTCCCAGGGTTTCCTGGGTACTTTGTTAGTTTTTTTCCCCTATATTTCATCAACCCTGCGTTATTGGTAGCTTCATAGATTGCTTCCTGGAGATTTTGAGCCATAAAGTCGACATCTGTGTTATCGTTAGGCATTATTAGACGTTGAGAGTGGTAAAGAAAGTCTGTGAATTGATAAGCGAGGCTGTCATTCCATAAGAGTCTTAACTGCGATGTGTTGTGCTGTTGAGGTGGTATTTGTCTGTCTGATGTCAGGACGGAGCTTAATATTGATAGGAAAGTAATCAGATTCATAGGAGTCATCTCCAACTTGGAGGGAGCTGATTTCTTTCGCTCCATCGTGATTTGTCGACATAAGGTCAATTACACTAGTTCCACTCGAGCCGTAGTATGTAATTTTGCCCTCAGCATCGCCCTGTGTTCTGCCGTTGAGAAGGAAGAGGCCGTTGCTGGACATGAAGTTTAACAAGGTTAATCCACGTGTTGATATGAGTTTGTCTTGGGAGGTTCTTGTGGTTAGTAGATTTGTATCGTATAATGCTTCTGGTGGAAAACCACCGTCTTTTTCTCCCAACCTTGCGTTGGTGTCTCCCCCTAGGATAATTGGAGTGTTTGGATATTGAGTTTCACATCTGTCCAAGATTAGTTGTAAGTTTTCTAAAGAGTCACTTAGATCGCTGTCTGGGTTGAAGTAAAGCAATCCTACAATAACTCTTCGAAATGATGTCTCCGTTAAGATGAAGATCCAGCGGTTTGAGACTTCTATGATGATAAAATTTAGTTTTTCCCTGATCATTACTACCAGACCCCCGCTGCCTCTACCTTTGTTGGCTTGTTTTGTCGCGTTTGCCCATATACAATTAAATTCTCTGGACCATGCTGGCTGTTGAAATGGAGGTGTTGTTAGCCATGTTTCGGATATTCCTACGTAGGTTGTTTCATTGTATATAACTATGTTTGCGCAGTTTGAAGCTCCGTGGCAGTTCCAGAACCTCAAGACGTTGGCTGTTGTATTCCCCTCCCCTTCCCCTTCCCCCTCCCCTTCCCCTTCCCCTTCCCCTTCCCCTTTCTTTAGTAGTTTTTTGGATCTTGTCTTTTGTTTATATGTTTTCGCGAGAGATGATTGGATTCTTCGAGCCAGACTTTATTATATCTATCCCATATGAGATTTTTTCCATCCAGTAATATTTTGTTGGCTCTTACCTTTGGATTGTTGCCTTTTTCTTTTTCTTCTTTCAATTTCTTCCTTATTTCAAAGGCCTTCTGGCTTTCTATTGGGGTAAGATCGTTGCTGATAAAGATGTTTAGCGTACTTAATTTGACTTTTTTAGTACGCATAATCAAAGCTTTGTGCTCCGGCTTTTCAAAATGTACGACAAAACAGTCTTTTGTTTTACCACTTTGTTTTATGTTTTTACAGTCTTCTTTCGGTATGCTAAAAGTATTTGCCAAGAAATTGGCTATATCTTCAGGTGTGTTCGTGGACTCGAAGCCGTTGATTATGATGTTCTGTCTGCGGGCCATGCTTTTTTGGGTTTCAATGATCTTCGTTAACTTATCTAGTTGGCATTTTATTTCGCCTTTCATTTGGTTGAGAGAGTTGGGGGCAGTGACTTTTTCAAGTTCTTCAATTCTGGAAGCGATAAGCGTTAAATTTTCGTTATTAAAATTTTGATTGGAGCAGCACTTACCAGATTCAACCTCCTTAAGACGTTGATTGATTTCAATTTGTTGTTTTTTCAAGTTATGTACTTCTTCAACGATGCCTACGAACTTGTCTCCTAGAGTTTGGAGTTGTGTGACCACTGAGGTGGAGGAATTATTAATAAGTTTCTTCACGTGCGTGAATTGTGCTTGATTGGTTCTAAACAACGCTACGAATTGATCCGCCATCCATTTAAATGCATCTTGATTTGAAATTTCGGCGAAATTTGGTGCTTCTGGCACTGGCAACTGTTCGAGTGATTCTGTGTTGTTGTTAGACATTTCTTTCTCGACTGGAGATAGCGAAGGAGAAGAGCTGCTACGTTTTAAATATTTCTGTGGGTATGTGTCGTCGTCTAGGTTCTGGTTGGAACCTGGAGTATCTCTGGTTCTTTTACGTCCCGTCAATAACTCACCAATATCGCCTATTGATAACGCTCGTTCTCTCAGTCTCAGATCAGCTAAAGATGGCCTGCCTTTCTTGGTGGCTTTCTTTGGAGCTAACGAGAGTGGTAGGTATGACTGTGTAGTAGATTTTTGACTTGGAGTTTTGTCGGCTACAGAGGCTATATCACCGTGATCTGGGCTTGACGACATGTCAACATAACCTCCTTCAACTCCACATGTTAACGTGACTCGACATACACTATTAAGACACCTTTAGCACCGGTTTTATTTTAGAACATATTTCTGGCACTATTTTATTGAAAATTGTGTTCGTATATATAATTTCACGAAGGATAAACAATATTTAAATACAAAAAAAACACGAGACCAAAGTTTTTGCAGTGTTACTCGTTTAGCTTGCGCGCATGCGTCCCTACAAAAGTTGTGAGTTGATAGTTAAATTAGTTTATAAGATATTAAGACATAAAAGTGGGAAAAAACATTTTCTGAAAGATTTTTTTTATCAACAAATAGTATAAATGAAATAAATAATTGAGTCATAGCTTCAAACTTTGGCTTAATTTGTTGTTTAATTAATAAAGAATCAGTAAGTATTAAATTTTTTCTTTGTATCTTCATTAGTTAACAAGTTATAATAAAATTAAACAAAAAAACCAGGTCAGAGTGGTGAAATTAAATTATAACAGAAAATTGAAAGTTCAATAAAAAATATAAATAAATTTTTTTTTTTCAAAAAATTCTACATGGTTGTTCTCGTTTTTTTAAGTAGAAAAAGAAAAAAAATACAAAAAGATAATTAATTCGTTTATAACAAATTGTTTATTAAGAAAACAATGAAAATTTAATTAATAATCGAATCTTTTTTTTTAATATCAAAGACCAAGAGAAATAATAATTAAAAAAAAAATGGTTACTTAATTTTCATAATAAGTGGTAAAAAAATTGTTATTTAATAAATGCGTTTTTAAGCAATAAAAAAATTTTTTAAGAAACGGTTTTTTTTTTTTAAATCATAATTATTATCAAAGATTAAGTTATCAAAAAAAAATTTTTAATTATCTCATAAACAACGCTTTTGTTTATAACAATTTTTTGAACAATAAGAGATAAAAATAATTAAAAATCATTTTTAAGTACACGGTGAGAAATTTTCAATGAATTTTACTATGGGCGCATAGTAAACACGAACTATAAGAAAACTGGTACAAAATTTACAAGTTCCCATAGTAAACGGTATGCGCAGACTACACAATCGTGTTTCTGCGCATACTGTTTCCTATGGGAACTTGTAAATTTTGTACCAGTTTTCTTATAGTTCAGTGTTACTATGCGCCCATAGTAAAATTCATTGGAAATTTCTCAGCGTGTAGCTTCTGATCATAAGAAAACGGATCAATAATAATATTATAAAAAAAAATTTTTTTCAATGCTTAATAAAGCTTTATAATTTTTCACCTTAGTAAATTGTTAATAACAAAATGAAAATTAACAATTTTTCAATTTTTCCAACAGGAATCTATTCTAAGACCTTTGAAAAATAGCTCCACGAACGGAAAAATTTCTTAGATTAATAGTTTAACAATTATCGCACTTGCAATGTTAATGTTCGTGCTACAAAAAATTGTTAATTAATTAATGGATAACTTATTGAAAAATCGCGATAAAAATTTTTTGACCACGGATTATTGTTCATTGATCTGTCCTGAAGGCACCTGAATTTTCTCAATTTTTAATTTTCATATTTAATAAGTTTAAATAATATTTATTCATTAAAGGTCCGAAGGGGGCGTGGCTTGCGGAAGCAAGAGTACCCGTTTTCGGGCGTATTTTCAACTCTCTGGGAAAATTATTAATATTAGTCTTACAATTCCGGGAGTCAAAACTTTTTGTAGGAAATTTTCTCCTCTTTTTGAATCTTTTTTCAAATTTGAAAAACCTTTATTAGTTTATGAGATATTTGCAAAAAACTAAACCCCCCCTTTTTTTTAGTTAATTGTTAATAACTTTCGTAATTTTTACTTGCGGAATTTCATTGTTTTTCGAAGACAATCTAGATTCCATTCTGAATCGAATGACACCTCAATCATAATTTTCGGAGACTGCTGAAAAAAGTTGACCAAAAAGGCACTTGTTAACTAGACTACGATGTTTAAAATTCCTGGTTTATTTTATTAATAAAAAATAATTTTATCTAAACCAATCTTTCGATATTAATAATTATTAATCTGCCAAATTAATAAATAAATTCTCACGACTGTTCAAACCACAAGGCCTTGAACATTCCTCGGGTATAAACCCCCAAGAGGAACGCTCAACATCAACTAATGGACCAAATTGAATTACAGTTAAATAATTGTATAATTATTATTAAATAAATTATTACTCGACAATTGAATTATCAAAATAATGAATTAAAAATGAGAAGTAGTAATTAGATGAGCCGATTATTTGACCACGCGGCTCATCTATATAAAAGTCTTAATACCTGGTGTAAATTTTACTTGAAGAATTCCCTGGATCCAACGGGCTTCCTTCTTTGGCCTTTTGGGTGTTACTAGCTTGAGCACTAAACTACTTCTGTTTCACTGCCGCTGAGTGACTAGTCAAGTAACCTCCAAAATTACCCCCACTTATAGGGTCCCGAAGACCAAGACGCGCCAGTGCTGCGTCGAATAGTTACCAACGTCTGATCGATTTTACCGATATAGGGTAAATTACCCTGTTACAATTCCACAAAAACGATGGTGCTAGAACTGTAATTCCCATCGCCATGACAAATAAATAATAACAATAATAATATTTTGTAACAATTATAATTTTGTCAATCGAAGAAATTGAAGTTATTGCTGGAAAAAAAATTTTCTTTATTGAAAAAAAATGAATAAAAATTGAAAAATTGTCCAAAGTATTATTTTTTGATAAAAAGAATAAATTTGAAGCTCTGGCGTAGTAGGAAAAAAAAATGATAGCTGTTATAAATTCTCAGGATTTTTCGGGACACTTTAAGGTTAAAAAATTATCAACGATATCATCCTTTGTTTATGTATTCAATCCAAAGTTATTCAAATATCCTTAAATATTGTCATATTTATCTTTTTTTTTTTCCTTTTTTTTCGATTATTTTTTGCCGAGTAACAGCTTGTTAAAAATCACATAAAAATTTAGATTCTGTATCTCTTAATTTTTGTGACAAAAATTTTTTTTTTTTTAAATTACACAATAAAATTGTATGATATTAAAGTTAGCAGTCTTAACAATTTTTTAATTTTATTTAACAAAAAAAATTTTTTTTTTAAATTGCAGTTTTAATTTTTTTCAATTTCTACGGGTCAATTGTTTTTTCCCAATTTTTTTGCCATAATTTATTTGTTAAAAAAATTCTAAAAATTGTTAAATGTCTTTTTCGAATAGGAAAATGCAGCAGGTTCCTGGTCAAAGGGAGGGTACTGTGCGTTTTATTCATGATGGCCACGTTTACCACCATGACAGTAGATATGATAATGCTTCAGAAAAATACGTTTGTTCATATCGTACGTCCCGATGGCAATGTCGGGTCACTGCTTTAATTAGTCCGCACGATGATATTGTCATTTATGGGACACATGAACATGCACCACACCATTCACTCCAAGAAGTAAGGCGTCAGGAAATGATCGTGGCATTAAGACGTCAAGCATTGTTAAGTAAAGCAAGCCCTGATCAAATTTTCAATGATGTTTCTGCAAGGTTTGTTATCAACCTTATGTTAATAGAATTAATAAACTATTTTAATTATTTTTACATCGTATTAATTACATAATAAGTGAGGTGAATTTAATGTTCATATTTTGTAGATTTTCTTTTTTGAAAAATGCAAATATTGAGGTAGTTCTTTTCCAACCTATAGTTTATGCTATTTCTGTCTTTTTCATTCGCTAGTGTCGCCTCTCTTACAGGCTATCGCTCACTTACTTCGACGCATGACTTTATTTGTTCACTTTACTAGTTTATCAATGATTTCTCAAAAACTATGTGGTAGAGAATTTCAGAATTTTGTAGGGTAATTGTACATGTATTAATATAAGTAATATTAGTTTTTCGTGAAATTCTTAAAATTTCTTCAATACAAAAATAATAAATCTTCGCGGTTTTCTCTCTCTTTTCCCATACCGCCTATGTAAAAATGTCATTTTCGATTGCAATTATCTTCGGTTGGACGTGCTAAATCGTTCCTAAATTTTAACAGCGTGTGTACTATGTATTTAAATACTTATATACGGAGTTTGGGAGATTTTTTGCTTTTTGGGCCCAACTGCCTTAAAAAAATTTGTTAATACATATTTTAAAAACAAAAAAAATTATCTTTAGATTCGAGGATATAGCATATTTAATGCGACCAGCTACAGGGCGTATGCACATTATTAGAGAGCGTCGTCGACATCGTCACCAAATTCCACAAAGTATTCATGAGTTAAATAACACATTTGCTGGGTATCCAGCTGTTGAACCAATTTTTAGAGGTGAAGTGCAAGGTGAAGATTGCTATTATATTTGCTAATCGACAAATGTTAAGCCGTATAAATAATGCTATTGAACTTCACATTGATAGAACTTTCAAAGTAAGAACTTAAAAAAATTTTTATTTATTTATTTTTATATTTTTTCAATTTATTTTATTGAAAAGGGAATTGATTCAAATATTTAAAATAAAAATTTTATTAGGGTAGAAGTACCATTTGTGGCCACTACACCACTTATGGCCATTTATTGTTTAAATAAACGATAGAAATGAATTTATATTAATAAACCATTCCAAACTCAATTTGTTTTAATATAAATTTTTTAAAACTCAACCATAATATGGTTATAATATTATAATTTTTTATAGATTAATTAAAATGTTAACTGGCCAAAAACGGTACTTCTACCCTTTTTTTTACAGAGTATACCAGACAAAATTCTAGACATATCGCAACTCCCGATTATACATATGCTTCGGATGGATGTTGTAAGTCAAATTTAAAAAAATTTCAAAACTTGCATTTAAAAAAATTTTAAAACTTATATAAAAAAATAATATTTAATTTAAAAAAATTTCAATGTTTCAGGGAATATCTGTTTCGTTTGCGCTCTCCTTATCGCGTACAATGGCTCTTTGCGATGCTATATGGTCATTTTTGAAACAAGAAGCACCAGAACTTGAAGGTAATTTGCAAGCGTGTGTTATGGATTATAAGCGCGCGCTCATGCATTTTACTAGACGAATGATGCCTCATGTTAATGTTCAGGGACGCTGGTTTCATTATACCCAGGTGAATATGAAAAATTATGATTAATAATGATTAAAACTAAATTTATTTTGTTAATTATTTATCTTTTATCTAGGTATTGACGTGCAAATGACGTGCTTTACGTATAAATCGTGGTGTTTCACACATTTTAAAATTGGTATGGGCCCTAGCACTCTTACCAGCAGAACGGCGTTTCCGAGAACGGTTTCAAGTCATTCGACAACAGGCTACAAGAACCCGTAATGAACTTGAACAATTGGTGGTGTTTTTGAATTACTAGGAGCGTTATTGGTTACTGTTAGCACCGGTAGTATCAGTGCGAAGTGCAGCAGTGCGTACCAATAATATTGCCGAATCGTTTCATCGTCAAGTTTCTCAACGACTCGATAGATCTCGTCCTAATTTGTTCTTTTTCTTGGATAACAATATTTTTTTTTTCTTTTCAATCTAAATACGAAAAAATTTTTTAAATTAAATTTTTCTTAATTTCAATATTTAAATACAAAATATATTTATCGTTTTTCTCTTGTCGTAGACCGATTAGGCATTTTAATGGAGCAGCAAAACCAAAGATGGACGCAACTAGATTTTGATCATGATATAGGAGGTCAACGACGTTCGATTCAAGCCCCTTATGACGCCCACATTCTTAGAGTACAAAGAGCATTAGACACGGGAAGGTAATGAGCTCTTTATTATTTATAATTCATTATTTTCTATTAATAGTTATGTATGTTATTTTATTTATTATTTTGATTTGATTGTAACGTATAAATTTAAAAATTTGATTATATCAGATTTACAATGTTGGAATTTCTTCAAACGGTGATGCCGCGGCAACTTTGTGAAAACATTGAAGCTGATCCCGAGTGTCTTGATGGTAAATTATTGTTATTTCATAAAAAGTTGTCTTAATACTTAATAATTAATAAATTCTCTTATGCTTTGTAACGTAGATTTTTCTTACATGGTGGATTTTGCGGTACTCTATATTTCACTACGTTACACTTCGTCCATCTTAGCCATCTCTCGATCTTCAGGAACCCTGACAGGCGCCAGCCGACTTTTGTTTCACCGGTATCGGCAACCGGGATACAGTAACTTAAATTTTTATGTTCCCAGAAGATCAAGTACCGCCTCGATGGTAACGAAATGCCTCGGTGTCGCTCAGTTATGCAGGTTATGGAGAGAGGGTCGTGATTCGGTCTTTCAGAGGAAGTAATTTCCTTACAAAACGGGATCTAAACGATATCTAGTAGAATAATCAGTACTCTCGAACTAACACTCCATCTTATAAATCGGTAACAAAAATAAAATAAATCGATATTAAAAATATCGCAGAAGCAGTTCTAAACGAACAAGAAATAAAGACAATGGCTCGGGCTATTGGTCTACCATAATAGCAAGCGTAAAGCACGCCAGCTCCGATACGAGAGACTAACTTAACTCTCTAACGCGATGCTCACTCTACGAGAGCTCGTAACTTACTCTTTTTACGGTACATAACTAACGCTGCCTAGCAGCGACGGCACGTCCGTCCTCTACGAGGACCTCCACAAGACTCTTCGGTAAACATCAAACGCTGCCTAGCAACGACGATACGTCCGTCCTCTACGAGGATCCACGCAATACCCCTCAATAAATCGAGAGTTCCACACAAAACAATCCGTACTCCTTCACTACTTCAGCAAGACTGTCCCTCACCGTACCCCCTCTACATTCATGCCACCAGCTTCATGCGCTCAACTCACTTTTACGCTACTCCCAGACATACAAACTTCACACTCATTCCCACTCACACAACTAGTGTCCCAGACCTACCAGTGATTCCGCTCCCCTGGGAGCCTTGACAGCACTCGCGACTACCCTCGAGCATCCAGCAATCGAGGCCTGTCAACCGCAAGCTACCGCATGAGCCTGCCAAACTCCCATACTTTGGGTCGACGACATTTCAGTCGCTCCTCCGCGATAATCACCTCGCTCCAAGAGGCTGAACCTGAGTTCAGTCATCGGTAACTGACCGGAAGACACGTTGCTTCGGTCACTTTTCCGCAGTGTAGCTCGACATCCTCGAGACAACTATCTCACAAGCACAATCTCTCGATAGTTCTCGATACTACGACATTACCGTACTTTATACATAAAAAAAAAACTCACGATATCATACAAATGCACCACTACTGTAACGCTACATAAAATGTAACGTTACAGCTTAGATAATATAATTGACCTACCTGAAATTGGAGATTTGATAAACCAACCACAACCAATTCTTGACGTACTAGATGATATACCAGATCCACAACCGCGCCGAGCTCGTCGCCGTGTACCCAGACCTGCTGTCCGAGGGATGAGGCGTACTGTAGGACCACTTCAACATGCTGAAGCGCATCGTATGGAGCACAATGTTGTGGGACAAATTGTACGAAGACCCCGAGGAAGATTACGTCGGCATCCTGTAGTTAATCAACTTGTCATCAATGGGAATGAAAATAAAGAAGATAACAACTTTGCAATGCCTGAACCTAATGCAATTGATAGAATAATTGACAATAGTAGCGATGCTGATACTATGATAATTGTATCAAGTAATGACGAAGGTAAATACAATGACAATTAAAATTATATAAAATGATTCGCAAATGATTAAAAATACTTTAATTCAGGGAGTAACAATAATTTGATTACAAAATTACCTTATTTAGATGTTGCCGGCGACTTAGCTGTTTTCAGAGACGAAGTTATTGGCAGAGCTGATCTTCATCATGCAACGTGGCCAGTTGGCTCACATTGGGTAAATGCCAATTTACCACCTGATACTAAACGTTTGCCGATAACATAGATCAGATTATAAATTAGATGATAATTGTTAATAGTACGAAAATCATTTGAGTGGCGCTAAACGTCTCCCCACTTCTCAATGCTAAAATATGTACGCGGAAGCCGCGTGCAACCAGTCTTTGTTCAACCCCCAATATGTATACTTCTGTAATTGATATATTTCTCGAAATATAAGTAATTATTTTTACCGTGTTACAACGTAATGTTCGGTATTTCATTATACTACACCGTTTATTAAATATTAACGGCATTTTGAACTACAATAGTACTATACGACTCCGATTATTAGTTAACAAGGAGTATGTCGTACATTGAGTAAATAATTACGACGCATATATAAGATAAAGTCGCTTGGCATGTCGTGTACTCAAGAGGTCTCGAGTAGTCAGCCATTTTGTTGAGGAAAGCGTCGTTCCATTGTTCGAGGAAGATCCTGGTTGTTGGTCACCTCGATTATTCGTCTGTTCCTGATCCAGTAACCGGCCCAGCTGCAGCCACGAGGAATCTACCACCGCTGGACAACGTTAAAGCACACCGGAGTGATAGTAGTATCTGTTGTAAGTCAGATGGTATATTGGTAAGAATTGGACGCGGTATTGAACTTACTTTGAGCTGTATTTTTCAATATTTGTATTTGACGACCATGTAGCTCTATTTTTCCAACTACGCGATCAACGGAGCAGTACGCGGTAGAGGTTGGTTTTGTGTCGGAGCTGAACCCACTTTTCAACGAGTATCGCCACCCACGATTTGCCCTGGACCATATTCTTTACGCGAATTAAATCAATTTAGCTATTTGTAGCTTTGAAAGCTATCGGCTTGGTCCGCCGTAAAATCTAAAGCTACAGGCATCTGGAGCAGCGTCGACTTTTATAAGCCACGGCTTCGAGTTGGTTACACTCCGGGTGTAACGGGCGTGTCTTTTCGGCCCAGTTCGTAGAGTTTATTTAACTAAAATTAAGATAATTTATTTTATACTTAATAAATAATTTAAATAAATTTAAGTAATTTATTTTGTGAAGTAGAAATTTGTTGTCTCTACGAACAGTCGAGACCAGCCACGTTTCAATCAGCAACAACAACCAGATAGAGTCGAACCAGTGGCTGATGCAGAACAAGAGCCTGTGATAGATCAAAATCAACAAGAATTTGATCATGTTGATATTTTTGCAAACGGTAATGGTAAATATAAAAATTAATTAATTATTCAAATTCATTGTAGTAAGGTTAATATTCGTAGTTAGTTACAAAACACTGTAAATTTTTAACATAAATTTTAACATTCATTCAACATAAATTAATGAATAAAATTAATATAAATAAATAAAATTAATATAATAAATAAAATTAATAAATTTTGAAATAAATTTAACATATTTTTTTTTCACATAATTAATTTTTACGGATGATGAAAACAATATTCCTTTGGACAAAGATTCAGATAATGATGATGTGGAACCGGGAATACATGAGCGCTTAGAAAATATACACTTTAATGATGTCGAGGCCTCTGGAACTGCGGCTGTATGTTGTATTTGTTACAAAAACAGACCAAATGTATTATTTTTACCTTGTCAACATCTGTGTCTTTGCCTGAAGTGCAAAGCTGGAGAAGATATTTCAAATGTTATTCAGTCAGCCAGAAATATAATGCATCGTCCACGTTCTCCTCTTTGTCGGGGATATTATGAACACCATGAGGAAATTCAATATCCTCAAAGAATTGTATTAAATCCGCAAATACATAGCATCCCGAATTACCTATAAGTGAATCATTCAACGACGAAGCGGCTCAAGGAACATCAGGAGCACGTTTTAAATGTAACATTTTTAAGCCAGCGGCACTAGTTCAGCTCTGTAACCATTTATGCTTGTGCAAACGTTGTAAAGCTCAAGAAGAACTGACTACACGTGATCACCAACGAGTTAACGACTTAAACTTTTATATATGTCCTTATTGTATGCATATATACGATCGTATAATCGAAGTGTACTATCCTTAAAATTGATTAGTCATTACTGTAAGACTTATAAAATAGTTTTATATTGTAACACTGCATTTTGATATACTCATGCTTATGCGGCAGCCTTGCGTACCGGCCTTCGTCAGTTTCATTTTCAGGCGCTCGGCGGCGCGGTCGCTTGTCTTAATGCTTGGAGTGGGGAGCTTGGGGCCTAGATATAGTCAGTCGAGCGGTGGAACAGGCAGTCGACCTTCGAGCGTACAACCCGAAGGATCTCCAAAGAAGCCAGGGGGCCAATCATTATCCAGACGGAGCGAGCTGTATTAGCGAAGACGAGGTCGGCTCAGTTAGGGATAGTTATTTTAATTAGTTTGTGATCTGCGAACTAACTGTTTAGCATCCTAGAAGTGATTCAGTTGTGTGTTAATCAGGCTATGGCAAAGACCAGGCCATAAATTAATTTATTCTCACCAGGGGATCTAGTTCGAGTTAATTGTTGAACCATTTATAGTCGAGTCATTGGTAGTAAATCTGTTAATTGTTTGATTTAATTGTGATTTTGCTGTGCCAATAATTTCAACAACCTAGCCTCTTTCCTCCCACTTAGTAATAATTAGTTAAGTTAATTATATTCTGTGACCGGATATCAGTTTTGGATTACCCACTCCCTGAGTGTGAGCTGGCCTTAGTAACTCGGTTCCAGGAGGCCGAATGAACTCAACACCAAGAAACTCTCCTGGTCACGTCCAGATAATCTCTAGCGCGATCAAGATACCTTTGTTAGGGGGTTACAAATCCTGCTAAGGTATTACTGTTTTATTTGGCGCCCAACCGGCTATCTTATGAATTAAATAATCAAAAAAATAATACCATAAAAACTAATTTAAATAAAATCTGTGCTAAGTGAGAAAATTGGAAAAAAGGTGATTAGAAATTTTGGCGCGCAAAGCAGCGTCGATCGTGTAGGAAGGCTGGTAGAGTGAGGGAGAGAGCCCTTGTGACTAGACGAAAGAGACAAGCATAGCTTATTCTTTCTAAATTTCTAGAATTTTCTTTCACTTTTAGATTTTTTTTTGTTTTTGAATTTTTTTGTGTTTGGGGAAAACTTGATTAAAAATATTAATGTAAAATTGAATTAAAATATTTATTTTTGCTAGACAAAAATCATTAATTGGTTTTCGTCCTTATTTATTTTTGCTAGACAAAAATCTCAATTAGTTTTCGTCTAAATCTTTTTTATAGAAAAAATCTTAATTGATTTTCGTCTGAATATTTTTATAGAAAAAAACTTAATTGATTTTTGCGTCTGAATTCGCGCATAGACAGAAAATTATATTTTCTTTTTTCTAAAATTAAAATTGTCAGAAAATTAAGTAGTTTCCGTATCAACATTCAGTAGACTTGAAAATCGTTGTTTTCCCGTTATAGTTGTTATTAGCCAAGAAGTTTTTAGAATTCTTAGCCAAAAATTTTGTTCAAAAAAATTTGTTTAAAAAAAAAGAAAAAAAAAGGAAACGATCGTTTGTTTTCTTTTCGCGTTGAAGATCAGTGTCTTAATTTTGGTTGAAAATTTTGTGTTACTCTGTCGAAAAATTTTTGTTGTGACCTTGAACGTCACGTCGTAGTAGTCGTTTGTTCAACATGGCGGCCGCGTGCTCAAAATCAAACGTCGCGCGGCGTCCTAGTGAGGACGATGTACAGGTCGTGAGCTCGAGAACGAACTCCGGTCGAATCCAGCACTCGCCGGTCCAGAAGTTGACAAACTCGACGTCCAGAAGATTATCTGGGAGTTTGTCGCTTCTCAGAGCACCAGCCCTAAATAACAGAACGTCTACGACCCCAATTACGAGTAACATCGACTCACAGACAACTAACCCATCAAGTAACAGTAGCATTACAAGTAACCATTCAAGATCGGATTCGAAAAGACGTAGTTCAAATATTAATAATAATAACTTACCTCTGGTGCCAAGTACACAAGTACTCAACAAAATGGCGTGATAGCTTCTACGAGTACTAACTCAAATGGAACTATCGATAATTTAGTAAACATTCCAATCGCGGTACCTTCTGTACCGACGATGGTTACTGTACCGCCGAGTGGTAACAATAGTTTACCCCGGAATGGTAATGATCAGAATCAGAGGATAACTAATTATCAGATGACAAATAATAATACTAGTAATTTAAACAACCTTGATAATAATTTAATTAGCTTCAATAATATTTTGAATAATAATCATCACGATAATAATTTAAATATTTCGCAAAATGCAAATAATCCGAATCCGAATGGTGAGAGACATAGACAAATATACACTTTTCAAGGACAGGATTAGGGAACAGAACAGGTAGCTTCGAGTCAGCTTTCTGCCGATACGAGGACAAGCAACGCTTTTCCTGGGCATAGCTCAGTGCGGGTCCGAGTCGACGAGGAGGTTGCTCAGCTGGCTGAGTCCTTGAGGGCACAGAAAGAACTGAGCGAGAGAAATGCTCGCGTAATAGATAAATTGATGGGAATAGTAAATAACTTGATGATATCTCAGAAGCAGTATCACCAATCTTCGTCACCTGATATAGCTTCGGATTTGATTCGTAGTTGTATGTATGTGAGTGAGTGTGTGTGAGTTTGAGTGTGATTAATTTACGCAATTGTTCCTGAGGAACCGAGGTAATGGGGTCTCAGGGCAATGAAGATGTGTCAACCGACCTCAGTCTAGTTGATGGTATTTTATTTCATTTTGACTTATTTTTATAATTATTTTATATTTTGGATTTTCTTTGTACTAACGACAAAGGTGGTTCTGGAAGGTCTTGGCATACCCGACCACAAATCTAGGGGGGGAGGGTGTAACAGTGCATTTTGATATAATTATGCTCGTGCAGCAGCCTTGCGTACCGGTCGTCGTCAGTTTCATTTTCAGGCGCTAGGCGGCGCGGTCGCTTGTCTAAATTTTCGGAGTGGGGAGCTTGGGGCCTAGATATAGTCAGTCGAGCGGTGTAACAGGCAGTCGATCTTTGAGCGTACTAGGGATGGAAACAGTGCGAAAAAAGTCGACTTTTTATTTAAGAATCGACTTGGAATTTTTTGATTCTCAAAGTCGATTAATCATTGCTAAAAGTCGACTTTTCGACTCTCAAGTCGACTTTTTAAGAGCACAATAACTATATAACTCATAGTTAAAAGATATTTTACAAATTGTATTCGACATATTTCTTTATTTTTAATAAACAATTTATCATTTGCACTTTTTATTTAAACAACTTACACACAAAGGATTGTTTTTAACATTTTTATAAAAGATACATTCTACATAAAAATTGCACGTAGTATAGCACCGAAAATAAGTTTGTAGTATTTTAATTAAGTATTTTTGAAACGTTAAAATCAATATTTAATATTAAATATCAATAAAATTTTTAAATATCAGTTATAATCTGTTGAAAAATAATTTTTTAATTTAAATTTAAAGTTTACTATTTAAATTAAGTATCTATAAGACATAAAAATATAACAAATCTGTAATTTAAGAATCCCACATATCTTCACCAACTGACCGCAGAAATACAAGTTGATTTAAGTGCTGAGGCGATAAACGACTTCTTAATTGATTTGAAATCAGGCCAGCATGAGAAAACAATCTTTCGCAGGGTACAGAAGTTGCTACAATTAATAGAAACTTCCTCGCTACACTCCATAAATGAGGATATTCATATTTGATTGATTCCCAAACGACAAGTGGATTAGGGTTTTGTCTTCGTTGAAGAGCTGGGCGAGAAAAATACTGACGTAACTGTATCGGCAATTTACCTGCTTCATCAGTATCTGCTTGAGAATGACTATAGTTGACAGCTTCATCCAGATATGACCATATATCATCATCATTTCCATCGTTTGAAGAAACTTGGGCTTCAATCATTGTAGTAACGTCATCATCGTCAAGTATTGCAGAAGATCCCGTTGCCTGTAATGCTAAATTTCTCTCAATTCTAACCAGATCACTTAAGTTATGAAAATGAAATGAAAAAGAAAATTAATCTATGAATATAATTTAACTTTAAATATAACTGTTATTTGTAATTAGTGAATATAAACTCACCAACGTTAGTGATTGCACGAGCAGACTCTCGGATGCTATAGAAAGCGCACTTTTTATACCTGGGGTCAAGAGTTGCGCAAGCATATAATTTTACTGATTCAATGTTCCCATATTTAGTTTCAATTTCTTGAGTAAGTTTTTTTTGCAATTGTCGCCCAATCAAAGTATCTGGCTTGAAATTTTCAGTTTTCTGCAAAATATAAATATAATTGTGAAGAAAAAGGAATCCAAATAAAGGTAATGTTGCAAACGATCAATAATAATTTGATTCGAACTTACTTTTCTAAGACTTCCTGCGTAAGTCGCCGAAGAGGACTTAAAATATCGCGAACTTCAAGTAAGGATTCGAGTTAATCTCCTTTTATCATTTTAGGAGGCTTAGCTTTTGATGATTTATCCATTTTTACCTGAAGGAGTACCTTGCCAACATGATCGGCAAGTACAATGAAATGATTAATCATTTCGAAACAACAATTCCATCTTGTTTTCACTTCTTGGATTAGTTTAAGACGCTTTGCTTCTGGTAAATTGTTTTGTAATGACAACAACTCAGTTGTAGCTCTCTCACTGTGTCTAAAAAAAGTTACCATTTCTTTTACTTTTGTCAACAGATCACGTAACATTGTTTGCTGAGTAGATTTGTCAGACTCTAAAATTTCTGAATCATCAATTATATCTTCTTCATTTAAAGGTAGGTCGTCTACTTTATTCCCAGATTCAGATGCTGGTGGGGTTATATTTATTTCAATAAGTCGCTGTCCGATATTATTGATGACATGCCCAATACATGACATATGTATTTCACTTCCTAATTCACTTTAATCGCTCCCTTGATATTCGCCCTTCCGTCAGAAACAAATGTAGAAATTTTGTCATCATTGAGCCCCCAATCATTACAAATTTTTCTTAATTTAGACCTCAAATTATCAATAGTCTTCCTTTCTTCCGTATGATAAGCGCCTAGTTCAACCGTTCTCATCTCGACTCCTAATAAAAATAAGAGATAAATCAATGGTATGAAATGTTTGAGTTAAAATTATACAAAATGGTTTTTTAAGAAGATAATTGACTAACTTTTCAAGTAGTGAGCTGTCAAACCAAGATAGCTCTTCATCGTATAATGGTGTGTCCAAATATCTGTGGTTAAGCAAACAGACTCAGCTTATTGAAGCTCGATCTTAACTTTATTAGATAATTCCTCATATTTAAGAGTCATTGCAGCAGTCAATGTCGGTTCACATGGTAACCGATATTACGGCTGAATTTTTTTAACAAACATTTTAAATCCTGGTCTTTCTGGAGTTGATAGAGGCATGTTGTCAATAGCAATCATTTGAAGAAGAGCTGTTGTTACTTGGTTGTGTTTCCAGCCTCTAGCTGATAGGTAACAAATAAAATATTAGTTAATGAATTATTTTTTTAACTAAACTAGAGAAATTAATCTAATTAATACCCGCAAAAGAAGTAGCATTATTTATACAGCGATCTAGAGGTCCCTGATGAGTATCAAATTTGAAAGAGGAAGCTGACTGAAGAGCTGGAGTGCTTTTATTTTGTGAACAAACTGATGAAGAAAAAACAGATGATTCAATACCCGGGTAAAAAAATTTATATATAATTGGGTATAATTATATATGATTATATATAAAAAATGGCCCGGCATAATTATATATAATCATGTATAATTATATTCAATTATATATAATTATATGCGATTATATATAATTATATTAATTTTTTATTTCAAAAATGGATAAAAAAATTATTGTTTTTTTATTATATTAAAACCAGTGCGATTCGGAGTATGATGTAGTCATCAGAAACTATTTTAATTGATGAAAAATTTGGGACGTCCGCTGGGTTCGAACTCGACTCCTCCTGGTTATCAGTCTTGCACGCTGCTCACTAGTCTGAATCACATACTGTACACGACACAATCTATTAAATTTATTTAAATTCAAACCCAAGAAAGATCAGACTTACACATAAATTTTATGAAATTTCTTAAAATCCTATAAAACTTAATAAAAGCAGTACATTTTTGATAGATTGTTTATTTTGACTATTGTAAATTTTTATATTATTTTTTTTCTATAGAAAATAAATTGTATTTTTTAATTGAAGAATTGAAAGTTGAATATAATAAAATTATCAGTAATTTAAATATGCAAGCAGTAGTAAAACATATTATACTAGTTACAGAATCTGAAAATTATTTGTTAATAGAATTGAGAGAAATACAAAGTGTTTTTCAGTTATTAAGAGTAGAAGATTTAGAGATTTTGTATGTAAGAGACCAGATAATTCAAAGAGAATTTGGTAATTTTATTATAAAATTGGATTTAAATCCCTACTAATATTATAAATGTGAATGTAAGTTTGTTTGTTACGCTTTCACGCAAAAAACTACTTAACCGATCATCATGAAACTTTGTACACACATTATTGGAAGTATTAGAAGTAACATAGGATAATTTTTATTAAAGAAAAAAATTTATTTTTTACGAAAGAAAAAAAAATTGTTTGTCAAAAAATTTGAATCACATTGATTCAGTTCTACTGGAATGTAATGATCTTTGATATTTATCGAAGGACGCGAGCGAAGCAGCGGGTAAATGCTAGTTAAAAATAAAATCATTGTTTATAAAAAAGTAATCTTTGTCATTACTTTTTTCAACTTTAAAGATTTAGTATAAGTAGTATAGCAGGGGGGCTTCTGGATATCGGTAAGGTAGGGCATTGCCGGCCGAGTGGTTCGTGTCCATGCTAAATTATCGACCATATTTCCAGCCCTTTTTTATCAACTATTTTGAATTTTTACACTCACCATTTTGGCGCCCCTTTTTGAATTTTTATACCCACCATTTTGGCGCTCCTTTTTTGAATTTTTATACTCACCATTTTGGCGCCCCTTTTTGAATTTTTATTCCCACCATTTTTTGCGCCCACTTTTGATTTCCACCATTTTCCCACCTTTTTTTAACCTGGTAGCCGCCATTTTCCGCGACTACATCACCCCTTTTACCGCTATTTTTCAGCGACATTTTACCCCCACCATTTGAAAAAACTAGTTTGATGACGCAATCCTTACTGCGCAATTTACCCCCACTTTTATATCGTGTATTATCGTGGGGGATCAATTATATAAAGTCAGCTCGCGATCGTGAGATCATCATTCAGTTTTTGTTCTTGAACTCGAACACTTCAAACCGAGCTGTGGAAGTATGTATTAATCAAATATATACCAGGAACTCCTTTTGGCTTATAAAAATGGATCTACAAGAACTTAACAAAGTCAACTTGTCATCAGGATATCTACCCACAAAGAAGATCTACGATTTGGAAGAGGGTGAAATCTACAGGATTAGCCAGCTGAAAACGGTACCAACTAAGTTTGGTTTGAAATACATCGCCATAATTGAAACGGAATTTCAAATTTTTCTTCCCGCTAAGACTGTTAAATACTTCAACGCTCATGTTCACATCTTTATAAAATTATCAAAAGTTGCAGAGAGTAATCTTCTTCACCTACACTATCAAAAAGAAAATAATCTGTTCAAGTTTGTAATAAAATCTTAAATTTACAATAATAAACAATTTTAACATAAAAACTATAATTTTGAGCCTTTACTTATTCATCCTTACTCAACTTTATCAATCTGTTTTCATTAATTCTTGAATTAAAAAAAAAAAAATAGATATTATTAATATCATTAACATTTTTTTTTCAAATAAATTAATGAATAAATATTATTTGGAAACAAAAATTAGCTGTTTGTAAAGTCGGTTTGTGAACGACAGTCTTACGTGATAACGATATGAAAGAAAATATTGATGAAAAAAATATTGATAAACACTTGCATACTCTTTTGAATTGAATTAAATTATTATCTCAGAATTATCATTATTTGTATTTAAAAAAAATTGTTGAATTTTCAAAAATTATTATTTTAACAAAAGGACTTATTGATACATTGTTAATCGAAAATTGATACAGTAATCTGATATAATTATTGTTTATAATTAATTCAATTATTTCATTAATTTATCGTTTATGATTATTATTAATTTAGAATTAATATTAATATGATCAACAACAATAATAATAATAATCTGATATATTCTAACATGAATATTTTTTTTTTTTTTTTTTTTTTTTAACTAGTTAAAAACATTAATTTTTAATTTGCTTAAATATAATCATGAGCAATTTGTTATAGTATAATATTCTAACTGTTAGCTCTAATGTCACACAGGAGAGAGAGATATATATGTGTGTCACAAGCTTAGGTCTTTCTATCATCTGTTTAATTCATACTTAAGGATTCTTTACGAGGCGTCAAAAACTGCGTCGGATGCCGCCAACTGTGTAAAAATCGGTTTATTCATTCAAAACTTATTGAGGTTTGAAAATTCAATAAATAGTGTTCTATAAAATTTCTATCAGGCTTTTGCGGTCGAAGAGCTCAAAAGCATAGGAAAGCTGTCCCTTTGAGTTCGGAGAGGAATTGCAACCTAAAAATACCGTTCCCTTGACGGAAAACATCCTCGGTAGTCTGGCGCTCCGTGTACAACGGATTTGAATGGATCTTGACGCCAGACTATACCGAGTCTACATAAATATTTTTCTATCCGTCCAAGGTCAAGTGCCTCTTAGATATCATTTCGTTTATCACCTTAACAATTTATTAGAGATGTAAATAATATAAATTTAATTATGTGATATTTGATGTTTAATTTATTTGCAGTGAGTAATATACCAGAACCAGAATTTTTGGAAGAAATTGGAAACACGACTGTACCAGCAGGACGCAACATCAAATTAGCTTGCAGTGTCAAAGACCTTGGTACATATAAGGTAATGACTGATTAGTTTTCATTCCCATCGTACAAAAATTATAGATATATGTTAATTTTAAAATTTATTGTATGAATCGTTCAAAGTTATGTGGAAGATTAATACAGATGCTTCTTCCATAACGGATAAAGGCGGTTGATCTCTCCGGAATATGAATTATTACCAATAACCAAGAAATCTTTACATGTTCAATAAAAGATTCTTCATAAATATAAGTCATACCAAATAAAAAATACATACATTACAGAATGCACATGTTATTTCTGAACTTCGCTTCGACTGTTACCTATGGAGAATTTAATACTAATCCTTTAGACAAAATTTAGTCAGACGGTGTTGTAGCAATAAAAATTTAGTAATTGTTTAAATTAATTATTTATTGAAACTTTTTTGACAATAATATTAACACCGATTGTACATCTGTAAATATAAATTTTCTGTTATTAGTTAAATGTATTTTATTAACAAATATGATTTAATTTACCTGACTTAATTAATAAATTATTTTTAATCGATAATTATTTAATTTATAATTTTCATTATAATCACATGTTTTGTTCTATAAACAACTTTCATTTTTTTAATAAAATAACAAACTAAACAAAACATAAAAAAAACATCAAGTCTAGTAACTTTTAAAATTGCTTACTAGATTTCATTACCCAACACTCCTCCTTAAGCAATTTTCATAAATTTTCTTAGATAAAGCTTTTGTTAAGATATCAGCAATTTGTTGTTATGTATTAATGTTAATTTAGTTCACTGTTTCCCAACATGTTGATTAACAAATTTTCTTCTTATTTCCACAAGCTTCTTTCCTTTAGTTATTTTTCCTTCTTCCATATTTTCCAGCATGTGCTTTGCTGCTTGATTATCAATATACGTTTTTGTAGGTTCAGTTAAATTAATAATTTTCAGTTCATTCATAACTCTTCTTATCCAACTAATTTCGTGAATCCGACACACTGCAGCTCGATATTTCGCTTCCGCCGATGATAGTGATGTAATTGTTTGTTTTTGTGCCAATCAAACAATAGGTCCACCACACTCAATTAACACTCCACTCGTTGAAATCATATCTTCTTCAGTTTCTCCATAATTTGAATCAGTATAAACTTTTAATTCTGATTGTTTCTTAAAAAATATACCATAATTTTCTGTCCCTCGAAGATACTTAAAGACTCTTTCGATCATTCTCCAGTGTCTAAGTTGTGGATTACTCACTTGACGACTCAAATAATTTACCGCGAAACTAATGTCTGGCCTTGGTATTGTAGATAAATACAATAGACTTCCAATCGCTTCTCGATACGGCATGTCTTTCAATGGCTTGTCATTTCTCATATCTTCTGTCAACATTCCAGATTCAATAGGCGTAGCAACCGGGTAAGATTTCTCAAAACCAAATTTCAATGATATTTTCTTAGTATATTTTTCTTGAGTTTCTAAAATTCCATTTTTTCTTAAATGAATTTCCATTCCAAGATAAAATAGTTTTCCATCTTTTGCTTCCGTAAATTTCATTTAAAATTTTTCATTTAGTTTGACCAATACTTGATTAATTGTTTCAGCATCCTCTCCACAACTATTATACTATCATCTACAAATATTCCAATAATAATTCCAATCTCATGATTATAAAATATACAAGGATCATCATCAGTATCATCAAAACCCATTTCTTTTAAAGATTTAGTGAATATTCCCACACATCCATAGATTTTAATGCATCAATTTCATCTTGCATTGCTTTTCTCCATCTTGAATCATTGAATGCATCTTTTACTGAAATATCGTCAATTTCTCCGATCATTGCGTAATCATTATATTTAATTGGTAAATTTATATTTCTTCGGTTTCGTAGATTGTATCTTGTAGTCTGGACTTCTGGTTCTGAATCATTGCTTTCACGACTTCTATAAGACTCCTCCTGACCTTCTTCATCATCAATATCAGACTCTAAATTCTCTTCTTTATTAATTTTGACATTCAATTCAGCATTATCAATCATTTTGAAATTAATTTCCATACAACTTTCTTCAGAAGTAATTTTTTCATTAAAAAAAACACTACATGACACTTCAACACACCTTTCATTTTGTAAATAAATTCTGTAACCATGTTGTTCTAAATCATAACCAACAAAAATACCTTTCTTACTCTTTTCATCGAGCTTCTGACGTTGATGATCTGGTATTAACATATAACATTCAAATCCTAACTTTTCATTGTTTTTAAATTTACTTGACAACCAAACTACAAATCAGCAGGTGATTCACCAATAACATTACTCGTTCCAGTCTGATTAATAGTAAATACTGAATAATTTAAAGCTTCAGTCCACAATGCTTGATCAAGATTCTTTGCGTAAATTTCTGACCTCGCTGCTTCCACTATCGTTAGCATTTCACGTTCAATTCTTCCATTCTGTTGAGGTGCACTGATAGAAAATTTATGTTGACTCAAGAGATATTTTCTTGATCTAAGAATTTATTTTGGAAGACAAATGATTATCTTGCTCTAAGAATTTCTTGTCATGATTTAGATTTTCTTGGCTTGAGAGCTATATTATCTTCAATCGATACATTTAAGTTTTTCAATCAAAATAACATTATCGTTTAAAAAACTTAAAATAATTCATCAAAGTATAATTCAAAAACTAAATATTCTTTAATTGTTATACCAACGTAGAAATAAGTAAATTATAATTAATGACTCAAAAAAAGCCATTCTTAACACAAGTCGGTAACATCTTGAATCAATGTTATCGCCTATCTTGAACCAAGAGACAAAAATTCTTGAAAGAAATATATCTATATCTAGTTTCAAGAGTTCAAGTTTTGAAGAGAAAAAGTTTCTTGAATCAAGATTGTTTTTCTATCAGTGTGTATAAGTTGTTGACCTTTCATTAAATTTTCCCAATTTCTCGAAGATATTTTTACTTCTAATTAATTTCGGTTCCATTATCTGACATCAAACCTTTTATCTGTTTTTCAAATTGACTCTCCACCAAGTTTAGAAATATTTCTAATTTTTCGATTGCTTTTGACTTCTTCTTTAGAAAATAAATGGTTCTAAATTTACTAAAATCGTCTTTAAATAATAAAAAATGTTTCGCACCACCAAGAGACAAAACATTCATTTCTCCTAGATCAACATAAACTTTGTCAAGAACATTTTTAGCAATAATTTCTATTTATTCCGAAGATCGCTGATTTCATTAATTGAAGAGTTAAGTAATTCAAAGTTAACTTTCCCGATCCAAATTGACGGTAAACTAAATTTTTAATTTTCATTAAATTTCAATTCTTACTTATTATCTATTTTCACCACATTATTGTCGGAATAAACACTCAATACCACCGTCGGGTGAATATATCTAACAATTAAAAATCTTTATTTAATTAAGATTATAGTGTTTACTCATTACATTTTTAGCAATCTTATCATTTTTTGGATGTGATATATTATGTTGTTTCCATATACACATCCTTGACAAACATCTTTCCAGTCATCAATATATTTGATGTTATTTTTCAATACAATATCCTTAACATGTCTAATATTTTGGTGTACTAACCTTTCATGCCAAAGTTTCAATCCTACAACTGTCAAACTGTACTCTTCCTTTTGACGAAAAATCATTTTTAACAAACCTCCGATTCTTTCAGCTATTAACACAATTTTGGCACCTTCCATTATCATTGAATTTTCTGCTGTAGCTTGCTGTATATATATTAGGGTGGTCGTTAAAAATTAAATTCTTTCAGACGCCCAAAAAAATCCTTCCTTTTGACGAAAAACTACGGGAAAAATTTTGCTTTTTGATTTTTAACAAAAATAACACGTGCTGGCGACCAATTTAAGTTTATTTTTCGATAAAATTGTAGTTTTTTGGAATATTTGTTACATTATTTAAATTTTAGCACTAAAAACTTTATTTTCCTTGAAATATGAACAATTTAGTAAATTTTATATACAATTATTCATTTATAGAGATTAAGTTAATGACTACCAAGTTATATTCGATATTCGATAGAAATCGGAACATGTCGAGTCATGTTATTAATTTATAAAACAAATAAAGTATACTATTAATTACATGTTCCGATTTTTGCTTAAATAACTTTTGAAAAATTGATTTCAGAAAAAAATTTATTCATAACAAATTGTAGAAAATTTAATTATCAATAACATTGCTTTCTCTAACAATCTTGATAAAGTTGATAGTTTTTAAGATAAATGATAAATAATGATTCATGACACAGAGAGGCCGATGCAACGCATGAGTCAGAGAGAGACAGCGATACTTAAAGGTAAGCGACGCATACTTGTAAGCGCGCGAAATTAACAATTAAAAAACAGATATAAACAATGAAATTTTTTTAAATTTCTATTAACAATATTATTAACTATTGTATAGAGAATTTAAAAAAAAATATTACTTATACATTATTTTTTTTTTTAATATATTTTTCATGGGTCGAAAGTACCCAAATTTGAGATTTTTCGAACCTTTAAAAATTCATATCTTTGAAAATATTAACTTTATCGAAAAAAGTTATAGGACCTTTTTTATTGCTATTTCAACAAAGAATATAAAAAAAATTTGTCCGGTTGACAAATAACAATTCCTTGCAATTGTTTAATCAATTTTGGTTTAAACAATATGGCACCGGGTTGCCCCATGGCAACATGCATTTATATCATCAGTAGCGCAATTTGAAGAGGATTGCATAAAAAAATTGAGGTGGAATAGTTTTCGGTACTCATGCGCCGATTCCTCCTGGACTATTTATTAATTCCAAGGTTTAAGTAAGCTTTCTTTTGTATTTTTTGTTTCGAACTCTGTAATCATCCAAAATTTGAATCACAAACTGCTTCTGATTTTCATCTTTCGTAAACAAATCATTGTATTCTTGCATTAATTTCACACCGAGTTCAGCAACATCGTTCACAACAGATAAATTATTTACAGCGTTCAAACAGATCTGATAATTTATTTTTTCTTGCCAGTTTTTACAATCATCTTTCAGCCAACTAGTACCCAAACCCAGTTTAAGAGAGAAATTAATTGATGAATGATCAACGAACTGTTCTAATCCATGGTCGAATAATTTTGGTACATCTTTTTCAGCTATTACTATTTTTTTTTAATTACAGATTTGACTGTCATCTGAAGAATCATAATCGTTATTATCGAATAATTTTTAAACCATTTTTAACTTCCCGCTAAGAAAATTGAAAATTGTTGTTTTCACCCCGTTTTTCGAGAATCGAGTTTTCATCAGATCTCGACGTTTTGAGGTCCTAGAAAGCTTCCCTGACTATTCCCGCGATGATGTCCGTGCGGCTGTATGTATGTGTGTGTGTGTGAGTGAGTGTGTGTGTGTGTGTGTGTGTGTGTGTGTGTGTGTGTGTGTGTGTGTGTGTGTGTGTGTAAACCTCTTACAACTTTTGAACGGTTTGGCCAAATCGGTGGCGATCCAAAGAGTATCATAGCCATTAAATTTCGTGAAAATTTGAATCGATTCGGTTGGCTAGATTTTTAGATCTCAAAAACAAAATTTTCGAAAAATCGTTTTTTTGGAATAACTTTTAAACGGCTCGACCGATCGATTTCAAAAACTGATCAGCTCTTAACCTTAAAAAACCATGTCGATCACCGTTAGACCGGTCAAAATCGGTTGGTTCGTTCGTGAGATATCGAAAACGAAAAATTTCAAAAAAAAATATTTTTTCAAAAAATCTCTTAAGGTAGTTGTTCCGTGATAGGCATTTCAACAGAAAATTATGAAATTTTTTTTATCGAAAGATAAATATATTAATAATTCACTATCAAAATTTCAGATCAATTGACCGCACCGTTTTTGAGTAATTAATTTTCGAAATTGCATCTTTTACACGTAAAGGCATAGAGAGATGGTAAAGTTAGTAGTGTGTCAGGGGGGTAATACTCAATCGCTAAAACAGATTTGTGTGTTCGCATCCATGCTAAGTACCGTCCGTCGATATAGGCGACCTGTTTTTACCGACAGTAGGTGTTGCCGTGGATATGGATAGCATGTTTTACCGGCATTTTGAGGTTATGGACGAGGTTTTTTATCGACTTGGTTGTAGGTGGCGCTGGTGGTGAATTCTGCCGCCATTTTCCCGCCATCTTTTTAAATCTATCCGCCATTTGAATCCGTCATCTCGTGGCCGCTATCCGCCATTTTGAGTCTGAAATCTGAAATCCGCCATTTTGAGTCTGAAATCCACCATTTTGAGTCTGGAATCTGCCATCTGGTGTCTGCTATCTGAGTCAGAAATCCACCATTTCGAAGGGGCGATACTCAGTCGGTAAAACAGATTTGAGTCCATGTTAAGCACCGTCTGTCGATGCGGTTTACCGACAGTAGGTATTGCTAACTGTAGATATTGCTGTAGTGAACTCGATGTTTTGAATTCCGCCATCTGGTGGTCGCTGCCTGACCGTTGGTAAGTCCGATCTGTTTTACTGTCAATCGGCCTATGTTTTTATCCTCTGTAGGTGGCGCTGGTGGTAAATTCTGCCGCCATTTTTTAAATCTTACTATCCGCCATTTTCCCGCCATTTTTGAATCTGACTATCCGCCATTTTCCCGACATTTTGAGTCTGAAATCAGCCATTTTGAGTCTGAAATCCACCATTCTGAAACTGATTTTCGCCATTTTGAATTTGAGTTCCGTCATTTTAAATCCGCTATCTGGTGGCTGTTATCCAACCGTTGATATTGCTGATCTGCTTTACTGACAGTTGGTCTAGGTTTTATCGACTGTTTTTGTAGGTGGCGCTGGCGGTGAATTCGTCGTTTTGAATTTTCCTGCTATTTTGAATCTCACTATCGACCGATTTCCCGCCATTTTGAATTTGAATCTCACTATCTGCCATCTCATAGCCGCTATCTGCCATCTGATAGCTGCTATCTGCTACCTGGTAGCTGCTTTCTACCATCTGGTAGCTTCTATTTGTTATCTGGTAGCTACTATCTGCCATCTATCTGAATCCGTCATTTCAAGTATAATATCCGCCATTTTAAACCTTGATTTCCAGCATTTTTTAAAAAAATGCGCCTGTGATCTCAGCATCAATAATACTTGCTTAGATCACAGGTGCATTTCATTGTTTATATTCTGAAAAGATTAATATATTCAAACTGTACGTATGAGAAGTACATGCGAGAAGATACGCCATCTGTCGAGGTTTCTGTCTACTTCTAAACAGGTCTGAACCTGTTCAAGGTCATGTAACTACGCAGTTTTCTTTGTTGTATTTATGTTGCGTAGCTGATGACGTCATCAAACAGGTTTAGACTTGTTTAAGATAGAGGAGTGGGGGTAACTGCGCAGTAGATGACTCATTCTGTTCTAGAATTTTCTTACTGTTCAGTAGATGGCGTCATCCGATAGGTTTTGAGGTAGAGGAGTGGGGGTAACTGCGCAGTATTTTCTGCCTATATAAGCAGCTCGCCGAGAGCGTACTTCTCAAAAACGAAGTACACGTCTCCAGTGAAGAACGAGCTCTTGCCAACTACAAGTTTTATTGAAGTAGGAGTGCTATCTATTACTCTCAAGTGTAAGTAATCATTAATTAATTTTTAATTGTCTTATTAATTAACTTTAATTACTCAACTAATTAATTAAAATTTATTTACTAATTAATTTTTAAATATTTTACAGCCTTCAAACATGGATCTTTCCAAGCTGAATGAGGTTAATTGTTTGGTAGGAATCCTACCTGTCAAGAGAATGAATGAGTTAGAGTTCAATCGGGAGTACAAAATCAAAGGGTTAAAACAAGTTTCAACACAATATGGACCGAGGATTGTTGCAAATATCGAGGATGGGTTCGCCATCTTTTTACCGGCTCGAGCAGCAGTATTATTAAAGGACGATGGTGTCATGGAGATGTTGAATGATTTATCAGAATCAAATCACTTATTGATGCGTTATCATGGTGGAAAATATAATAAATTCGAATTTATTAATTCTACTTTCGATGTAAATAGTGATAGTAGAACTATCTAAATAATAAAATCCTCTCATTAATACCATGCTTTTTTATTTAATCTTATAGTATTAAGTTAGTTTTTAATTCTACTATACTGAACTTAGTATCGGTCCTGCATCATATTCATCTCACGGGAATTATTATTATTAAATATCAATCATAAATTAGGTATTCCTTAATTAACTTGAAGGATATAAATAAATTATCACAATTAAATTTATATTTTTAGATTTATTGACTGCTTAAAAACCAATCTTTTAAATTGTTTACATTCTCTAAAGCGCATAAATCAGATAAACAATCATGATAATTACAAAAATGATGATTACTTATTTTCATGCTTTTTAAAGATGGACAATTGAAATTTTCAAGATCGATTACAATTTTATTGGTACAGTCAATTAAATTTTGGATCCATAACTTTTTTTCGATACCTTTTACATAAATAATTTTTTTAATCTTAGTTAAATAATTAAGAACTTCTTTGAGCTTGTAATATGAAGTTGTTCCGACGTTCCAACTGATGCCATGATAATTTCGGATCAACCAGGTATTCAGACGTTGATAGTTGACTGGTAACACCTTCCAGTGATAGTGGTTGTTGAAATAGTGTGTATGATAATTCTTCAATATTATCAATATCATGTTGAATTGTTATCGAGGCCAATTCCTTGACAATGAAGCGATTATCAGGTCCTCTGAATCCTTGAACATCCAGAATGATCTCCATTATTACTGCTCTCGACGACGAGGAGTGACTGAATGATGATTCTCAAAGTCATCTCAGTCTTTTATTATCCAATCTCAGAATTTTACCCCCACCACTCGATAATCTTATTGGCCAATCATTTTTCTTGGTTAATTAATAATTTGATTGGTTAATCAAACTACGCAGTAGATTTTTTCGAACTGCGTAGTAGATTACGTCATTTCAATTTTTATAGTTATAACTTTTCCCCCACCATTCAACTTATGATTTTTAGGTTATGTTTATAATTTATTCAAAAACACAAAATTATAAAAAATTTTTTTCTTTATTTACTATTTTTAATTACATTAAGTTTATTTATTATTTTTAATTACATTAATTTATTTGATTCTTGTATTCGTCAGCGAAATCGTTCTCCATCTCTTGCTACTTGTTCCCATGAACCTTTCCTCGCTTGTCTGGATGCAAAGTCCCATACATACATGTAATGTATGGTGGGTTTCGGATCAAACTGTACCATTAAGTAAGTTTTCTTACAGTGCTACTGATTGGATTATATTCCACTATTCGATCGTGAATTATTAAACAGTAAGCAGTAGTTTGATTTGGAAACTGTGCTGATGATTCAAATTCCAGACGTATATCCACAGGCCCAGACTTGATTGACTCGTTCTGCTTGGAACAGTCAATTATATACAAAGGTGCTTTATTCAGAAAATCTTTCTTAGCCATTAGAGGTTCAGCTTCTTTTCCATAGTAAGCACTTTGAAAATTTGTGTACATATCATACATCAATGCGTACTGATTATTCGCAATGTTGAGGTTCAAATTTCCATATGGATAACTCTGAGAGTTCAAGATGAGTTTAATGTCTCTTATGTTGCAGTGGTCAAACTCGCTTGCATTTTGATTCAATTGATTCTTTCTTGCTGTTTGAAATCCAACGATGACAAAACGAGGTTTCCCGAGTTGATTTGTTGTTTTGATAGACCAAATGTGATTGGTTGTAGCTGGTAGCAGTGGATACTCATACAATTCCCAAACGGAAACTGATTGGGATTGCTGGATCAGAGGTTATGTAATTCAACACCTCAATTTTTTGCTTGTCAGACATTGTTATATACGGTACAATCCACTCAATTTTTTGAATCGTAATTGAAACATCTTCTTCCCCAGCGGTAACAGCATAAGCATTTTGATCAGTATTTGATCTGATCAGTATCAATTCATGCTTAGCATTCACGATAACTCGTTGATAATCTTCAGCAAATCCGAGGATAAAACTCAGAGGTATTAAGATATCAAAGTAACCACTATTATCAGTCAACGTGATATTATCTTCATTAACAATCCAACCAACATTTTCCAGAATATTTTGCTGTCCTGGACTCAGAGAAGCGTATCCTTTCATAACACTGGTAATACCAACATTCTTACAACTGTCAATTTCTACACCATTGAGCTCATAACGTATCTCTTCAAACATATGGCAGACAACCATGTTGATCATCTTTGTAGTAGCACTTACAGCAGCACCATCAGTTTTCCTCAGTCTTCCATAAAAATGTAATGTGCTCTTGCTTGGGAGTAAGCACAGATCTTGATGCTGAACAGCAATCCTAATTTCATCACTGTTGTTGAACGTTGATGATGCGTATGGCAGGTGTGAATGAGCTTCACAGTGTGCAATAGACTCATCAAAAATAATTGATTTTTTTATATCTAAGATTTCCGCCATGGCATTACACAAGCTAGACAACAAAAATTTATTTTTATCTTACGAATTTTCCACGTAATTTTAGTCCTAGACTTTTTAGGAACTCTGCGTTCTGATGTGTTAACACTTTCAGAGCTTGATGATGACTGATGATCTTTGGGCATGCTGCAATCCTTTTATACCCATTACCAGTCTTTGTCTCATATACGATACCCATTACAGACTCTTTATATGCAGTCTTATCGTTATAGTCTCACCACGGAAATTTACTATTCTTCCGTCCTGATCAACAATGCGGAGTCTCACGTTGTGTATTGCTCGTACGGCGACTGGTAGGTAAATGATGTTTGTTGGCACCTCTACTATTTTATATCCTGCTGGAACTCTCGGGAAAAATTCATGGATTGTGTGATTCTTCTCACCATTGATGTATGATCCAGTAGTTATATTGCAATCGACTCTTAGAGAGTTAATTTTTAATATTTTGACGGGTAAATCAGATTTATGAGTTGTGTTTGGTTCAAGAACACGTTTGGTAAATCCAAGTAATG
>CAJNRD030001120.1:7312991-7335224 GCA_905319865.3 Cotesia congregata
AGTGTGCAATAGACTCATCAAAAATAATTGATTTTTTTATATCTAAGATTTCCGCCATGGTATTACACAAGCTAGACAACAAAAATTTATTTTTATCTTATGAATTTTCCACGTAATTTTAGTCCTAGACTTTTTAGGAACTCTGCGTTCTGATGTGTTAACACTTTCAGAGCTTGATGATGACTGATGATCTTTGGGCATGCTGCAATCCTTTTATACCCATTACCAGTCTTTGTCTCATATACGATACCCATTACAGACTCTTTATATGCAGTCTTATCGTTATAGTCTCACCACGGAAATTTGCTATTCTCCCGTCTTGATCAACAATGCGGAGTCTCACGTTGTGTATTGCTTGTACGTTGCTTGTACGGCGACTGGAAGGTAAATGATGTTTGTTGGTACTTGCACTATTCTATATCCTGCTGGAACCCTCGGGAAAAATTCATGGATTGTATGATTCTTCACACTATTGATGTATGATCCAGTAGTTTAGTCGATGTTAGTCAGTGCTCGATTTGGTAGCTCTACTGGTTTTTTGACTTCTTGCAACCCGCTCCCTGTGGGTATGGTTTCAGATAGTCCCATACCATTGCGGTAAGGTTTGAGGTATAATCCTCTACCTACAGCTATTTCCTCCATCTTCAAGTTGTGACGTTTCTTTTCAGCTAGTTGATTTTTGGCTGCGCTTGCATCGTTCACAGCTTTTGCAACGCCTGCAGCTCCACCTGTCAGAGCACCAACAGCTGATAACCCTGCGAACAGGGGAATCAAGAATGGAAGTACTCCTCCAATCTTTGATGGAACTGGTAGAATACGAGGCAATCGTATGTTTTTCTTCCCACCAGCTTTCTTGACAGCCTTGCGGGCACCTTCTACGGCTGTTTTAACTGGATCTCCACCATGCTGCATGGACTTTTTAGCTCCATCAACAATCTGTCTGAGAGCAACATCCTTCTTTTTGGAAGTTTTAACTGGCTTACTCTTGGTTGTCTTACGCTTGGTGATAGGTTTTTCTTTTTTAATTCCCATACCGAAACGTCTTTTTAACTTCATGATTTTATTTACACTCCAAGCAGCAGCTTTTTCACTAATAGCAGCGTCTCTTGCTTGAAATCGTTGCCACGCTTTCTCAGCAAGAATTTTATCAGCCTCGTGACGAGCTTCCAAATTTTCACGATTTTTTGAGTAAGCTATATCGTGTTCCTTACACGCAGCGTCCAAAGGATTTATACCTGAATCACCTCGAGCTAATCTCTTGGCTAACTTTGTACCCGGACCGCAGTACTGATAACTTGGTATGTGAAGTTCAAGTGGGAGCTTGTTGATTATATTGTTGAACAAACCTTTACCACGTCTGCTCTCAGACATGTCACATCAAAGACTGACTTGATAATCTATATAAGCTGGTATATATACCCCTCGGGCTCAGAATCTAATCAGCAGTCATGGATAACAAACCAAGAGCTCATTTGCCAGTTATCAATTTTGATCAAATTGTTCAAGGAACCGGTGTGAAGCTCAAACGACATGGTGCTTTACTTCCCAACAGTATCCGTGCAGTGTTTTGCGGGCTATCAAACTGTGGAAAGACGAATGCTCTGCTGTCTCTTATTGTACAACCAAACGGTTTGCGGTTTGAGAATATATATCTTTACTCAAAGTCTCTTAAGCAACCAAAGTATCAGTTCCTGGAGACACTGCTTAAACAGATTGATGGTATTGATTCTTCACATTCAGTGAACATGAAGCTGTAATCAAGCCTGAAGATGCTAAGTCTATCCTTGATGATATTTGACGATGTTGCTTGTGAAAAACAGGATCACATCAAAGCTTTTTTCTGCATGGGTCGACACAAGGATGTTGACAGCTTCTATCTCTGTCAAACTTATACACGAATACCCAAGCACCTGATTAGAGATAATGCAAACTTTCTCGTGCTGTTCCGTCAAGATGAAATGAATCTGAAGCATATTTATGATGATCATGTCAATACGGACATGCCATACAACTCATTCAGAGATTTATGCTCGGCATGTTGGAATAAATATGGATTTGTGGTAATAGATAAAGACAGTGAATTGAACAGTGGTAGGTATCGGAAAGGATTCGACTGCTTCATTAGTATAAATTGAGGTACTTTAGAGTGAGATAGTCATACATGCTGTAGACTTTAACCTGTTAACATGAAGCCTGAAGAAATTTCGAAGCAGAAGAATATTCTGCATCAGATATCTCAAGCCAGCGAGGCCATTCGACGAAAGCATAGGCTGTTGAAGTTGGGTAAAGATACAGCTGAAAGAGCCATGGAGGAAATGTTCAAGCCTGTTGTAACACCACTCCAGAGTATAGTTGAAAGTTCAAAGCTGAAGGAAGAAAATATTAAAAAAGAAGAAAAGCCTCAGGTTGAAAAAGAAGAGGTTCAAGAACAAGAGATTGAAAAATCGTTATATGCTGATCCAGAAGAGTACAACAGTTTAATATCAAATGATGAAAGTTCATTAAACAACACATCATTCGCTGTAACCCAACCACCGCCATCAACAAGTACTCCAGCTCGTAAAAATCCTCCTCTCATCAATTATTTACAACGTTTAAGTAAAAAACATAAAGATAATGATATGAGATATGGTATACGCAGAAAACATGGTGAATTGCATATGGGTGATTCACCTATTTCATTTGCAAATAATACAATAAGTATCAAAGGTAAAAATTATCCAATAACTCCTGGGTTGTTGGAATTATTATTTAGAAAATCGCCAGATGATGCACTCATCACCCCAGATGATAAGGATAAGTACTTGGATATAATTCAACATACCAACACTCATAGGAAAAATTATGATTCAAATCGTTCCATTTATGAAGATATAACAATAAAGTACAATAAATACATTGCTGATTTTCTCACTAAGTTCGGTAAAGAGTTACCAAAATATATGATTGCAAGAAAACAGAGATTACCAATGGATTATGTTTACTGGGATGATCCAAATGAGCTAGTTGATCGTTCGCGACTACTGATGGCATCTCAAGCTGCTGGAAACCCAAGTCACACGAATGAAATCATGTCAGTTATTGAAGAGCTTAGGGAGGCTGGAGTTATATATTAAAAGCTTCTAGAAAATAACACCATTCGCACGCTGACAGTCAAAGTGTTAAGAACTATGAGTATCGATACATATGGACGTCCTCTGGAGAATGACAAATCGGTTCAACGAGGTCCAGCTGGTAGAGGTTTCAATATAACTTCTGATGGAAACTATAATATTGAGAATAAATGGCTGTGCAATCTCGGTAATCCTTCAAATGAACATGATGCGGCGACAGTGCAATTTGTACTGAGACAGATGTCTGACTTGAATAAAAGTATAGACAGTGAACAGAAAGAGATTATTTCACATTTGCACTCTGAAATAGTAATATTGAAAGCTGCTGTGAGAAATTTGCAGACAGCTACTGAGGAAGCTAAAGCAATACTTTCCTCTCACCAGAATAATATCAAATATCTCACTGTGAAACTCAATGAACGACAAAAAGACAGTGATAGCTGAAGAGCTTCACAAACCAGCTCGTAGAAACTATAAACGTCGTCATGTTGATATCCGAGGTCTCGATGAGACTTGGCAAGCTGACTTGGTTGAGATGATTCCATATGCAACAGTCAATGAAGGATACAAGTATCTGCTTACAATCATAGATATATTTTCAAAGTACGCCTGGGCAGTTCCAATTAAGTCTAAAAGTGGTGTAGATGTCACAAGTGCTATGAAGTCTGTACTTCAGCAAGGTCGTATCCCTAAGAATCTCCATGTTGATCAGGGTAAAGAGTTTTACAACAAAGAATTCAAAGATCTGATGAAGCAGCACAAGATAAATCTGTATTCAACATTCAGCAATCTCAAAGCATCCATATGTGAACGTTTCAATTGAACACTTAAGACTAAAATGTGGCGAGAGTGTACAGCTCGTGGCAGCTACAAGTGGACTGATATACTTGATGACTTGGTGAATACTTACAACAACACCATACACAGTACCATCAAAATGAAACCTGTCGATGTTACCACTGCTCAGGAGAAACAACTATTGGAAAATATATATCAACCACTGAAAACCAAATCGAAGCAGAAGCAGAAGTTCAAAGTTGGAGATAAAGTCCGAATCAGCAAGTACAAGCATGTTTTTGACAAAGGATATACACCAAACTGGACAACAGAAATCTTCACAATCAAGTCGGTGCAGAATACGAATCCAACGACGTACAAGCTCGTGGACTATCAGGATCGACCAATCGAAGGCGGATTTTACAACGAAGAACTCAGCAAAGTCAAATATCCAGATGTATATCTCGTTGAAAAAGTAATTAGAAAACGTGGAAATAAATACTATGTTAAATGGCTAGGTTTTGATACTAAACATAATAGTTGGATAAATAAATCTGATATGTAAAACACAAATTATATTAACAATGTTTTTATTCACAAAACCTTAATACATAAATCCTTAAAACTATATTTACATTGTTTTTTAATATTACAAATTTTTTTGTTTTTTATTATTATTATTTACATCGTTATCTTCAACAAGTTTTCGTTTCTTAAAATCTAAGGAGCCTTTATAACCCCAAGGCACAGTATCAGTGCTTGCTTCAATGAGTTGACGTTTGTCGTCAGCACAACTGAGAGCAAGTTTCTCTTGCTTTATTGTGTGTACTTGATGTTTTTCACTTTTAATCATGTACTGCTCTTTTCTTAATAATACATTTTCAAAAAGACATCTTTTGAAGTCATCAAACGTGATGGTCTTCAAGGCTGATCCTCCGATACCCTTTGCCCGTTTCTTTATCCTGTCTTTTTCCTTCTCAGGATCATGAATTTCGAAGGCATACAATTTAGCTCTGAGACCCACGAACTCGGACATGATTTTTCCATTGTTCTCGTCCATCATGCGTCCCAGAACCTTTTTATTGACAAGAGGCATGTTGAAGACATTGTTAGGCGGGTAATCGGAGGTATCAAACCGTGAGATATCACGTTTGATGTCTTCATAGATGTTGGGTACATTAAATTGGTAAATTAAACTGTCTGTGTCAGTGTACAATAGTTTTGAATATTTTTCATAATTTTTTATCACATAATTGTAGTGAAAATCGTAGATATAAGTTTTAGATAAATCTAATATACTAAATCCTACATAAATTGGTTTGTTGAAGCAAACTCTAGCTTGTTTTAGTTCAACTATAACCATATCTTCATCAAAAATAGTGAGATTATGAAAGTTTGGTCTGCATACTAGATCTGATACATTGTATCGTCCTTGCCACTTTGTTCTTAAATATACATCTTTATATTTTCTTACATTTTCCATCGTCTTTCCGAAAACCGCATTATTCATTAATTTATAAAAATTTTTTTCAAATTCATTTTTTGCAAGCTTTCGACATTCAGTATTCTTATCAATATATGATTTGAGCCAGTCTGATTGCTCGAATTTCAAGACACGGTGTATTTTCTTAAGAACTAAAAATAAATCTAAACATTGTTTCAAATTCTTATAATGAATAACATAATTATTTTTATCATACAGAGTTGTCGTAAGTTTTTGTTGTTTGCTACCAGGTGGTATAAAATGTTCAGGGCATAGGGGTAGATCTTTGTGTAGATCATGTAATTTCTCAGGATAGTGTAGATCTACTTCAAGGATGTAGCCTACACTTTCATCATCATTGAAAAACTGAACTACATCATCTACATTTTCAACCCATTCAAATTTACCCTTAGGTAAAGACATACTCATCCCAGCACCATATAAATTATTTACATCATAATACATCAGGTATGTTTCAGGGTTGTTTGAATCAAAATCTTTACCCATGTACCGGTTGTTAGCTTCAGCATGTCTATTAGCACACATCGATACCCCACCACGTACACCTTTTTCAATGAAAAGAAGCATCTCAGGATCAGTAAATAGTTCAAGTTCTACACCAGTATGCTTTAACATTGCTGAGTTCGAAAGACCTGGTGCTGTATGAAAATGTAGAGCATCTAGATTGTATGTTTTAAAGCAACTACGTCTAAAGTTTTCAAAGACATCAGCCAAGAGAAGGACATCAGTCTTTAAGTATAAGTCCGAGTACTCTCCAAGCGTGTTAATATTAAATTCATTCCAAGCTACTTGAGCAAAAGCATAATCATCATCAAAAATAGTTGAGTTTGTTAATTTTGAATAAAATGAATCCTGGTCAGGTAACTGTTTCTCGTCTAGTCTGTCAATACTGTCAATGTACTCATATGGGAATACACCCTTACGTATTACTAATTTGAATTTGTCAAGGTCAGGGTAGTGGAGTCGCGTAATCTGTTTGTCTTTGTCATCAAGGTATGAAGCTAATTTTTCTAAACTAGAGGCCATAAATCTAAAAGAGTCAATAAATCTCAAAGAGACTGAAGTATTTTTAACTGATTTTGTGAAAGAAATGTAACGCTCTTTATTGATCGGTAGTAATGAAATTTCACCTTCAAATACTGTAGCTAAGGATTTAATTATGAAGTGTGAGTCATAGCCGGATAAATTATGGAAGACAACTGGGATAATTGTAGATTTCTGATAATTAACATTACATGATTTATGAGCAGCATCTCTGTAGTTACCGGTAAAGTGACAATGATCATACACTTTATCTGTCGTAGAAGTGATTGGTTTCTCGCAAATATGACACACAGTTGCCTGGTTGTGTCTATCTTGTTGCTCTTTCGTTAAGGGTTTCATTTTTATAGGATTCTTTAGAATTTGTTCAAAGTTCAGAGCTAATGACTCTAATTGTTTAGCAAACCAGTTGATACAATCAGGAGAACGGTTTAATTGGAATCTAGATAGTGTGTTATCATAGCTGCAATGATAATAGTAAGCAATACTGTGTGGAACATGTTTATGAACTATCTTTTCATCATTTCCCGGGGGTTCGAGTGTGCATTCAAGATCCGCGTAAACTACAAACGGTACAGTATCTTTGGACTTAAAATCATTAAATTTCAAAATTTTATTTTTTTCACTAGGAAAATCCATGCGGACTTTGTTAGTTTTAAAACAATCTACTCGGTGCTCTAAATAACATTTTTGAAGTTTAAAATGATTCAAACAACGATCACAAAAGTACAATCTATGTCTACCTAGAGATATTTGACTTGTAATTAATCCAGAAGGATTATGTATCCATGCAAAGTGATAGACAGACTCAATATTATCTAAATTATCAGTATAATTAACACTTTTTTTAATCATTAATAAATGAATCGTTGGTATTTCTGACTCGAAGTTACTTAAATATAACGGTATAATGGTACTTTTTTCAGACTTTTTACCCGTGAATTCAGAATCTATACCATATACGTTAATGCTAAGATCATTCATTTTTTCAAATTTCGGGATGTCATTAAGCTTAATTGGAAATTGAATACCTTCATAATTTAATCTAACGCTGAAGTGACGATAACTTGAAGGGTCAGCTGGAACCAATACTGGTGGATGCAAGGCGGCGTTGACACACCACAGGAAGCAGAACTCATCATCGTTCTGGATGTTCGTAACCGCACGCTTCTTCTTGACAATATCCTTGGGCAATCTGACGAAGGTGGAGTTCCCAACTTGAGTTGGTGCGAATCTTGACAAAGTCACCATCAAGCAGTTCGGCCCAAGCAGACTCCATCCGGAACCCTCAAGTTCAAAATCTTCAATTCGCTGTTTCAGCTTCTCATACACATGCTCAGTGTACCAATCCTGAAGAGAAGTGGCAGGGAGAATCTCACGGTTTTTGGTGATGAAAGATTTTCGTTCTTTTATGTCTTGTTGATGTTTCCGGAATGTGCAGAAGAACTCCACATTCACTTTCAGCCCTGCTAGATCTCTCAAGACACTCTGTACCTTGTTGATGACGATGTCCCGTGAGGCCTGGAGAAATGATGTTGGATCTTTGTGACGTTGGTTGATGACACATCCAGTCTGGATGTTACCAGCGAAAGCATTCTCCAGGTTCTGCCATTTGACGCCTTGGTTGAGATCTCCACCAACTACTTGGTTACCGAGTCTGGAGAACTGATCGGCTAACCAGTTGAGTTAGTTGATGTGAGCTTGAACACTTCTTCTCACTTGAATTGTTGTCTCAGGATCCAGTAATATTGTGTTGAAGTACACAATGGTATCGTTGCACACTCGTAAACACCTTTGACGATGTTCATCAGTAAGCTGCTCTCCCAACAGATCAGCATATGAGGTTGCAATAGTATCCACCAAGTCTTTTAGAGCCTCTATGAGGTTATGTTGCTCCATTTTGGAAAGATACGTACTTCACGACTGTCTATTTACACAATATTGTAGGTTATGTACACGTTTTATAGGTTATGTACACTGTTTATAGGTTATATACACTGTTTGTAGGTTATATACACACTGAATTTACATGAGACTATACTTTATACACACAAAAAAGTTTGTGACACACTGAACTACAGTTTATGCATACAATAGTTTTCGTATACTTTATACTCGCGTACTTCACAACACTGAACTTCACTATATTTTGTAGCACTGAATACTATTGATCACGAGAGATGTTTCACTGGAGACGTGTACTTTGTTTTTGTGAAGTTCGCTCTCGGCGAGCTGCTTATATAGACAGAAAATACTGCGCAGTTACCCCCACTCCTCTACCTCAAAACTGGTTCGATGACGTCATCTGCTGCGCAGTAAGAAAATTCTAGAACAGATTGAGTCATCTACTGCGCAGTTAGAAATAGAACAAAGAAAACTACGCAGTTACGTGACCTTGAACAGGATCAAACCTGTCTGATCACGTCATCTACTACGCAGTTAGAAAATTCTAGAATGGTATGAGTCATCTGATTCGTAGAAATTTCCCCCACCCCTTTCAAAAACAAGTCTAAACCTGTCTGATGACGTCATCTACTACGCAGTTAGAAAATTCTAGAACAGAATAAGTCATCTATTACGCAGTTAGAAAAAGAACAAAGAAAACTATGCAGTTACCGTGACCTTGAACAGGTTCAGACCTGTCAGATGACATCATCTACTGCGCAGTTAGGAATTGAACAAAGAGAACTACGCAGTTACTGTAACCTTGAACAGGTTCAAACCTGTCAGATGACGTCATCTACTACGCAGTTAGAAGTAATGCAAGCTGCCACCAGATGGCGCTGCGTAAAATCCTTCTCGCAAGTAGTTGTCATAACTTCATTTTAAATATATAAAACGTGGATATATCATACCCCAAATGCGTAATCCTGAACTATTGATCTGTAATGGCAAGCCTAAAAGCAGGTTAATAGTTGAGGATGCTTTTTTATAACCTCAAAATGTTGAATTCAGATTCAAAATGGTGGAAATTAGATTCAAAATGGCGGATAGCAGCCACCAGATGGCGGATTGCAGATAGCAGATTCAAAATGGTGAATAGCAGCCACCAGATAGCGGATTGCAGATAGCAAATTCAAAATGGTGGATAGCAGCCACCAGATGGCGGATTGCAGATAGCAAATTCAAAATGGCGGATAGCAGCCACCAGATGGCGGATTCAAAATGGCGGATTTCAGATAGCAGACTTAAAATGGCAGATAGCGACCACCAGATGGCGGATTTAAAAATAGCGGGAAAATGGCGGATAGATTAAAAAATGGCGGCAGTATTCACCACCAGCGCCACCTACAACCAAGTCGATAAAAAACCTCGTCCATAACCTCAAAATGTCGGTAAAACATATCACCCATATCCACTACAATACCCACTGTCGGTAAAACAGGTCGCCCATATCGACGGACGGTACTTAGTATGGTCACTAACCCACAAATCTGTTTTGCCGACTGAGTATTGCCCCCTGACACACTGCTAAAGTTAGTATAAAATCTTCCGTACCACTCGAGTGGGCCAAAGATTTCATACTAACTTTACCATCTCTCTATACCTTTACATGTTAAAGATGCCAATTTCGAAAATTAATTACTCAAAAACAATGCGGTCAATTGATCTGAAATTTTGATAGTGAATTATTAATATATTTATCTTTCAATAAAAAAAATTTTATAATATTCTGTTGAAATGCCTATCACGCAACAACTACCTTAAATGGCTTCACCGATCACTTCCAAAAACAAATCAGCTCTTAATCTTGAAAAATCACGTCGATCGCCGTTGGACCGATTAAAATCGGTTGATTCGTTCGTAAGATATCGAAAACGAAAAATTTCAAAAAAAATATTTTTTTCAAAAAATCTCTTAAATTGCTTCACCAATCACTTCCAAAAACTAATCAGCTCTTAACCTTGAAAAACCACGTCGATCACCGTTGAACCGATCAAAATCGGTTGATTCGTACGTGAGATATCAAAAACGAAAAATTTCAAAAAAAATGTTTTTTCAGAAAATCTCTTAAATAGCTTTACCGATCACTTCTAAAAACTAATCAGCTCTTACACTTGAAAAGATACGTTGATCGCTGTTGGACCGGTTAAACCACGTCAATTGCTACCAGTCCCATCAAAATCGGTTGATTCGTTCGAGAGTTATCGAAAACGTAAAATTTCGAAAAAAGTGTTTCTTTCACATAACGTCGAGATTTCTTTTTCGATCATTTTTGACGAAATAAAATAATTATAAGAGCCCAAAAAATCACGTTGATCGTTACCAAAACGTGAAAATTGGTTAATTGGTTCGTGAGTTATCGTTGTCGAAAAAATTCGAAAAAAGTGAATTTTTCAAATTTCTCTAAGATTTTCGGTTCGATCAGTTTGAAAATTCAAAAAATACTGATTTATTAAACTTCTATCTCGAAGAGCTCAAAAGCATACAAAAGCTATTTTTTTGAGCTTGGAGAGCTCGAAATAACACACAAATTGTATTTTTGAGCTTGAACAGCTTAGAAACGTCATAAGTGCAATTTCAAGCGTTTAGGTATGGAATTGGCGGGAAGTTGCAGGGATGGCGTTTAGGATCAACCGTTTTCCAGATTTTTTTTTTTCGTTTCTTCATCAACACTGTTATCAAATAGTGCCATTAAACAGTTTTCTGGAGTGAGATACCATAAATGATTCAAAATTTTATTCAAAGCAACAGATGATAGTATTTTGTCAATTGATTGGAAGTTGTAAATCGATTGTATCAATTGAAAATCACAATTGGGAGCTTTGATTGATGATGATGCCATAAACCATATCTCCACATATATTTTTACGATAAAAACACAAATCATACCAAGACTTTTTTGTTCATTCGAAGTCAGCTTAAACGTAGATCGCAAAAGAAAAATTTTGAGAGAGTAAATTGCCTTGGCCATCCACCTTGCTTGATGCATAGCTCCAGGAACACGAAACACAACATTATCGGGTACTACTCCATAATAACAAATTAAACGAATTAAACCAAACATGCTTGGGCAATGTCTACCATTCAATAGATTTTTAGAAGTGTCGATAATTTAGGAAAATATCAATATCGATTATAAATTCATTGTAGATAACTTACCGACAGAGATTTTATTTGAAAATCATTTAATTACGTCAAAATATCAAAAATATATATGTCATTCAAGATATTTTAACAGAAGTGTTCATATTTCAAGAAAAACTAAGTTTTTAGTGCTAAAATAAATGATTGAATAAAGTTAATAAGTTTACCAATGAGATTATCTCGATGGATATGAACTTAATTATATTATCTAAAAACAAAAGAAACCCTTTTGTAGAGAATTTGATTTCCTATAAGCATATTTTCATGATTTTTTATCAAAATTTAAATAATGTAACAAATATTCCAAAAAAATATAATTTTATCGAATTTTATTGAACTTAAATTAGCCGCCGGCACGTGTTATTTTTGTTAAAAATCAAAAAGCAAAATTTTTCTCGTAGTTTTTCGTCAAAAGGAAGGATTTTTTAGGGCGTCTGAAAGAATTTAATTTTTAACGACCACCCTAATATATATTCTTTGTCAAGAACAGTTGTAACAGAAAATAAATTAAACTTCAGATCAGGAACGTATAGTACATCACGCAACATAATAGGATACCATTTTTTATTATCATATACATTTAATTCAATATCACCAAATGCAATACCTTTTAATTTCGTTGAATCTCAAATTCCTACCAAAATTGGACTATCTAATGAACGTACATTTGTTAACCATTTTAAATTTCCAGTTAAATGATGAGTAGCACCACTGTATTGTATCCACATGTTACAATTGCTTGATGATTCTTCAAAATACATGGATGAGAAAGCAACTAATATGAAAGATTTAACTTTATCATTTTTCTCAGTCATGTTGATTTGTTCCTTGTCCGGACGTTCATTTGCAAAATGACCCTTTTTATGACAAATATTACAACCATACGTCTTCTTGCAGTATTAAACATATTTAGCACAAGCTTTATTTGTACAAACACGTTTAATATGACCAATTCCTCCACATTTAAAACATTTAATTTTTCCAGATTTAAACTGACCATTACTTGCATTTTCAACTTTCTTTTGTGATTTAGTTTGATTTTTATTTTCTTTCATAAATTTATTAAATTTACTCACAAGTGCATTTTGAATAACATCTGACACACGACTTTGAAGTCGAATTTCTTCTTGTTGAAGACGATCACGTAAGTTTTTTAATGATTTATCTGCTTCAGACACTGATTCCCATGCTGCATGAAAGTGATCGAACTTTGATGGAAGATAATTCAATATTCTTGACATTATCCAACTGTCGTTAACCTCTTCACCATTTGACCGTAAATCTTGAGCTAATCCATCGATTAATAAACAATTTTCAGCAACAGATTTCGATTCATCATATTTATAACTGAAAAATTGTTGTTGTAACATTGCTGTAGACTTCCGACTTTTCTTACCATACAACCCTTCTAATCTTGTAATCATTTCATTTGCTGAATTACAAGTTGTAATTTTTAAAGCAATCTTTTCGTCAACATTTAATCCAATGATTGTCTGAGCCTCAATGTCCTTCTTAACCCATGCTCCATAACCAACACTGGTTTTATCTGGTTTCAAAATAGTACCAGAAACATCCTGACAATTCTTTTATTCTTAATAGCAAATCCAACTTAAATTTCCATGAAACATAGTTAGTCTTTCCATTACTGTCATTATATTCAATCAGCTTGTCCAAATTCGATTTCGCATCCATTTTCAGTACAATTGGTGTATTTTATTTTAAGATTAACTTGACTTTATTTTCAGATTTAAAATAATTAGATAATTAATTTTAATTACTTTCTGGGTCCCATAACCTGTTGTAGCAATAAATATTTACAGTCAAAACCGTTTACAGCGACATCGCTTACAACGACGAACCGGGTATAACGACGAAATTTCAAGGTCCCGTCTTAATGCAATATAAAACCTTCAAGCTTAAAACTGCTTATAACGACATCGCCTATAACGACAAATCGCTCATAACGACCATGGTTGAACCATCTTTTCGAAGAAAAATATCGTTTATAACGTCTAAGACATGCTTTTGCACTTGTATTTAGGTCTGTATTTGTTTTTCAGTAATTATATTTATAACGTCAAAAGTTTTTCAACAGTTGAAAAAGACGATGTATCTGGTACAGTTCGGGCAAACGCTCATGCCATCTTTGACAACTTTAGAGATAGACAAGTATATTGAGGTAGACAACGAGGTAGCTGTATGCTCGTCAATGAGTGATCGGAAAATGTTAGAGGATATTCAAAATCATGACACGATGGTTGAGAATTAGGATGAACAAGAAAATGATGAACAATTTGTAATACCAACGTCAGGGAAGCACTAATTGCTATTACTGTTTTACAAAAATTTGTGCTTGACGAAGAAGAATTAAGTTTAAGCAATAACAATGAAATATTGCATAAAATGTATTAACAAATTCAAAATTACTGCGTATAGTTTCAGTGCATTAAACAAACTAAAATGATGGATTTCTTAAAGTAATTTTTGTATAAATATTCATAATAAGTATTAGTAGACATCATTAACTGTAAGATGATATAACAATGCAATTTTAGTTTAATAAATAGTTGTAATGTATTTTTGAATGCAATGAAAACGTTTTTAATTATTAATAATAGATATTGGTCATAACGACTATCGGCTATAACGACCATAATTCATCGGTCCCTTCAATGTCGTTATAAACGGTTTTCACTGTAGTAATTGTTTAAATTAATTATTTATTGAAACTTTTCTGACAATAATATTAAAACCAATTGTACATCTGTAAATATAAATTTTCTTTGATTAGTTAAATGTATTTTATTAACAAATATGATTTAATTCACCAGACTTAATTAATAAATTATTTTTATTTAATAATTATTTAATTTATAATTTTCATTATAATCACATGTTTTGTTCTATAAACAACTTTCATTTTTTAAAGTTAAACTTTTATTACATCGTCTCAAACTTTTTCGTCTGGGTGTTGCTGTAACGAAGTGATCGTTACTCGGTAATTCCCCTATTTCGGTATCCAGTCAGTTATCGACTGCTCACAGTGCGCTGTGATCTAAAGCTCGTTTAGAGCTAGTGAGAAAGGCCCCGAGGTGGAGAAGCTAGCGTAGTGGTAGTGGGGAGAGTAGAGGAAGCAAGAAAGGTTGAGAGAAATTTGGTAAGACTCATTGTGACTGAGTGGCTTGACTGGACGACACGCAGATTTTCTAAAACATCCAGCTAAGGTAAATATTTTTATTCTGCTTGTCCAACGTGGAACGAAGCGATAATATTTTGTTAATTTATTGCTTGCTAGGCCGCCTGCCAGCTTGCGTAAATTAATCTTAATTGGTAATATTTTCTAATGCTGATTTGCGGTTACAGGCGTAATAAATAACCAGAGGGCGAGTGACGGTGACGAGAGATTGCCGCCAAATCGAGAATACCTGACCGAGGATAATTCACACCAGTACCCGAAGACGAGGAGTTGCAGCTCACTGTTGGAGTGCAGATAAAATTATAAGAATACTCCAGGTACAAATAACGAGTCTCAATTATTCCTCGGGTCTGCGGCATCAGCCAGGCAACACGTCGGCTGAAGGTCACCGCCATTTCGTGCTCAGTCACAATCGTTTAATAATTTAGTTAGCTTATATTTAAGTATCGTTCATAAATAGTTTATTTATTTAGAATCAGATTTAACATCAGATTTAATATTAATATTGGACGAATTATAAAACAATTAATTAATAATACTAGGACAGTTTCGAGTTATTAATTAATTTGTTTAGGAAAAGTAACTTGTCTTGGTTATTACTTTATTTTACACGTAGGCCTGTCTGGGTTGATAATACTAGGCATTAAGTCGGGTTATTAATTCCAGGTTTTCGCCATGTGTAAAATTTATTTAATTGAGAATCTATAAATAATAATTTGGCTTAAGCCAGTAGAAATGGAATTGAGTAAACCGCGAAATTTAAGATTGTTTAAGTTAAAATTTATTCCGATCGAAAGTTATTTGTAGTAATTATTTGGCGCATTAATTAATAATTGTTTTAATTTAAATTAAACGTAGATTCAAGAAATAGCTATTAAATCAATAGAATTGTCAATCTAAATTAATTAGTCAAGAAAATAGAGAATATAAAATTTGTAAAAATTTCATCAGAAAAAAAATTACTTGAGTCCTGCGACAAAGACGCTAGACCGAGCGAGAGCGTCAGCCATCTTGTCCGTGCGAGAAAACGCTGAGTAGAGGACACACAAGGTCACAGCTAAGTCTCTTAGTCATTGAAATAGGATAAACTCGAGTAAAATAAAATGTTAAGTTTTAAGAAACACAAAATAAATACAATAGGATAATCTCTTGTCGAAATTTAACTTTTGCGTCGAAAAATAAATTTAATAAAATGTACTGCCGATTACTGGATAAAACAAAATGCTTCGGATAAAATAAAATGCTTTGGAATAAATTAAACTTGGATCAAATTAAATAATGGAAAATATTCAAGTTTACTCAACCAGGAAAATATTCACGTTTACTCAAACAGGAATTTATAAGGATCAAATTTAATTAATAAATTTCTTGGACATAATGAATGGATTTAATCCTGGATAATTTGGAAGAGTCATTTACATAATTATTGTTGTAATAACTGAAGATACAACAGTGATTTAGGTAATAGGAATTTGTTATTTGTATTTTGAAATTCGGAAAATGATAAGCCGGAATTTTAGAAATATTAATGAGGGAAATAATATTTTGGAAATTATTTTGAAATTGTAATTCGAGCGCTCTTATTATTATTGTTAATGAGGAATTAGAATAGAGTGTGTTTGTGTGAGAGTAAAGAGACTATCTCGGTTTCATGGTATACTCCTCTGGCTTCGGGGTAGTTCTCTTAGAGTAGCGTGAAGTTTGGGGGACAGCGTGCGCTGTGTGGACAACGTGTGCAGTCACGTCAGAGGTCCAGCTCAGTGGCGTGAGAGTCCGTGAGACCGCGCGAACTAAGATAGAGTAGCGTTAGAGGTCCAGGGGACGACGCGAAGTAGATAGAGTACCGTGAGAGTCCAGGAGGCATCGGGGACTGCAACCACGTGAGGGTCTAGCTGGACAGCGCGAAATATACCGTATGTGTGTGAGTGTGAGTGTGGATTTGTGTCCATGAAATTTTATATATTGTAATACTGGCCATATTTCAATTGTAAGAGGGATTGGATAAATAAATAATTTTTGTTAAATGAACTTCTGTGTTTTGATCCTAGCTCCTTTCAGCAATTTTCTCACGACCCTGACCTAGCACTCCATGTTCTGGTCCAGTTTCTGGAAACTGAGAACAAAAATCCAGTGGCGCCCTTAAGAGAAAAAGGGGCGACCAAGGGAAACAATACATTCCGTTTCATTACTGTTGCATGTCGCGTGACGGTCGGTAGTAGGGATTAAGTGAAAGGCGCTCGTCAGAGAAGCCAAGGCCAATATGGCGGCGCCCATAGCTCGCATCAGCTAATAACTGTGTAGCATTTATATTCAAATGCCATATAAGACTTTGTTTACTCCCTAGAAAAACAAAAGGATCAAAAATGATTCTTCATGTACTGAACTTTCATAAGAGATAGAATTTGAAAGAATTTGAAATATTAATAGTTCAATACTTTAAAAACTTTTTAATTCTTTTGTTTAATTAGAGCTTATTTTTTTTACTGTGAAATATTAGTTACATTTATAAACTACGAGACTCATGGCAAAAATAAAGTTATTGATAAAATAATTGAATTAGAAGGTAGACTTCGATATAATTAACAGTTAAAAAAATTATATCAAGCAATAAATTTTTAAAGTATCAGTGAAAAATCACAATTAATTTTTAATGAAACGACCGTTAGTTCTATTACACGGGCTCATATTACCCGTCTACCAAAAACTGGCAGAAAATGAAATTCTTATAATCTTAATAAAATCATCATTCGGTAAATGTTTAATAGATCAAATTAACGACACAATTTTATCAACCATAAGATAAGTTTTAAAGAAAAAAAATGATGTGTGTACTTATGTACCCGAGTCAGAAGTTATACTTTTCATGACATGAGAAAAAAATTTTGAAGAAAAAAAATGCAAAAATAATCGAAGAAAAATGTTGAAAACAATCAAAAAAGTTATATTGTAGTAAAAATTTAGCTAAACCGTATGAATATAAAATCATTCATTATCATATAAATTTAATTCAATATTATTTCAAATTTTTCGGAATCAACTAATTTTGGAGTTGCAAAGTATCAATAATTGACAATTGATAACTATAAGATATTTTAATTATTTATTTAAAATATATGTATCTTATAAAATACTAAATTTCATTAAGATCCGTTAATGACCATGAGCACAATCGCGGCAATATCCCCTAGGCTGACCCTTTTCATTTACCGACTATCAAGTTAAGATGAAAAACACAATTTTAAAACCCTAAATTGATTAGTTTTCTGAAAATTTTTAATTGAATGTCAACAATTCAAAAAAAGTTTCACTTGCATCGTGGTTTCATAAAACCACACAATAATTTTTTTTTAATAAAATAACAAACTAAACAAAACATGAAAAAAATATCAAGTCTAGTAACTTTTAAAATTGCTTACTAGATGTCGTTACCCAACAGACGGTTGACCAAAAAGGCCGTTCCTACAACTTTTCACTAATTTCAAATGCAAATTACTCTAAATTTCATTTACAATGACAATTTGAAAACTTCAAGCTCCAAGATGGAATTGTTGAATACTTTTGAGCTCTTTAATAAAGTTATTAAAAACTATCGATGCCAAAATAATCGTATGAACGTACAGTTTGTGCGATGAAATTCTCCAATGTATAGTTACACAGATAGAAACGTTATCTTGATCAAGTAAAAATCTCTCTTCCTTGCTTATCTTTTAAACCAAAAACAAAATACGCACTTTATTTAAAAATAAAAATTCTTAGATTAAGAGTTGAAAATATGTAACTGAAAACGCAACAATTATTAAAGTGAAAAGTTAATTTTTTAAACAAACATAAATGTTTCCACTGACAATTAATTTTAATTATAGAGGAAGAACGCCTTTTTTATAACTCGAGAAATAATCTCTTTGCCTTTAATTTGACATTAGATTATTTAATAATACTAATTTAAAAAAATTAGGATGACAATTGACCCTAAAGGCCATCCCTGCAACTTCCCGCTCATTTTGTACTTAAGCACTGGCAGTATTCGACGCAGTTTTTGAAGCTCTATATAGAATCTTTAAGTTTAAATCGATCATGCCGGGAATTTCGATATAATTCCGAAAAAAATCTTTTTTCGGTTTTCTTTCGACAACGATAACTCACGAACGAATCAATCGATTTCGACCGGGCTTGCGGTGATCGACGTGGTTTTTTTTATCTTTAGAGCTGATTAGATTTTGGAATTGATCGGTGAAGCCATTTAAAAGTAATTCTAAAAAAACCACGTTTCGAAAAATTTTTTTTTGTAGTTTTTTTGAGATTTCTAAAAATCTACTGGTTCAAATAGGTCCAAATAGCATTCAAAATCTAAGTTGGTCAAGCCCTTTCGAATGGCGTCAACCGCGATGAAATAAGACGAGCCGTTCAAAAGTTATGAGTGGTTTACATACGGCCACACACACACACACACACACACACACACACACACACACACACACACACACTCACGTTTTCCGCGGCCTGGAAACGGCAGAGATTGGTTCTCTTAGACAAAGGTAAGGGAACCCCCATAACACCGTCGTTTAGACCACTCTATATGCTGGACATTGCTGGAAAACTGCTCGAGAAGCTCATACAAGGGAGACTTCGCAACGACATAGACCGTGCTGGAGGTTTTGCCGCAAACCAACATGGCTTCCGGAAAGGACGTTCAACACTCGGCGCGATCCAGAAAGTCGTAGGGACAGCGAGAGAAGCATGGACTGGTAGCCTTAAAGCTCGTAAAGTATGCATTCTCCTCACGCTAGATATCAAAAACGCATTTAACAGCGCAAATTGGGGAGACATTTTAGACGCTCTGGAGCACAAGTTTGACGCGGAGCCAGAAAATCTGGCACTAGTCGACAATTACCTTGACAATAGAAAGCTAATAGTTGAAACTACTGAAGGCCCACAAGAATACGCCATAACGGCTGGCGTGCCGCAAGGCTCAATAATGGGGCCTGATCTATGGAACGAAGACTACGACGAGCTTCTTGAAATCCCGTTGCCAGAGCAAGTAGAGCTAACAGGCTTTGTAGACGACGTTGCAGCCACTATAGTTGCGGACAGCGTAGAAGAGGCCGAACTGCTAGTTCGGGAAACCATCGACACCGTCGAGACTTGGCTTGATAAGCATCACCTGAAACTCGCCAAACAGAAAACCGAGATGGTCGTTTTGACACGTCAAAAATGGTTCCCAAAACCATTCGCTGTGGACTTGGAAGGAACAACACTCACGTCAACAAGGGCCCTGCGCTATCTACGGGTAATGATAGACGAAAAACTATCTTTCCGTGAACACCTCGACAGTGCATGCAAGAAAGCCAGCAAGACTGTGTCTAGCCTAGCACGAATTATGACCAACACCATGGGACCAAGAACAAAAAAGAGAAGAGTTCTTCTAGAAGCAGTCCACTCGGTACTGCTCTATGGAGCGGAGATATGGACATATTAAAGCAGAATACCTACCGGCAAAAGATAGCAGCAGTACAGCGGCGAGGCGCTCTCAGGGTTGCCTGCGCCTACCGCACAGTTTCAGAAGCGGCTGTATTGGTCATTGCGGGAGCCGCGCCCATCGACCTATTAGCGCTCGAAAGAGCAAAACTCTACGACGCTAAAATCGGCGTCGAAAACATGAAGGAGGCAAAAACGAGAATAAAAACGGAAACGCAGCAAGAGTGGCAGGACCGATGGACGTTGGGAGAGACAGGCAGATGGACAGCGCGACTGATCCCAAACATCAACGCCTGGCTCTCTCGGAAACACGGGGACACGGATTTTTTCCTGACCCAACTACTGACAGGATATAGGCAGTACAACGCCTATCTCTTCAAGATGGGTTTACACAACACACCAACATGCAAATACTGCCCGGATAAAATCGACGAAGCCGAACACACATTCTTCGAGTGTGCTCGGTGGAAGGACTACAGAAGAAGCACCGAAGAGATCATTGGCACCAGGCTCTCCCCTTCAAGCCTGGTGACCTATATCATCAAACAAGAGGAAAACTGGTTAGCTGTTGCAGCTTATGCACAGCACCTCCTGAAAGACAAAATCGCAGAAAGAGACCAGTAGCCAGGAGAAGGCGTCGTGAGACGCAGCATGGCTGGATTGAAGTAATGCTAACGCGGTTCCAATCCAGTCCTCCCCGTACCATCTAGGGGAGAGGGGAAGAGAAATGTTTTTTTTAGTGGGTACAAATCTCCACACTACCGACTATCGATATCTGCCGTGAGATGGGCGGCAGAGTTAACGATAGCGGTGTCTTTTAAAGATCTTTTTTCGTACCTCTTTGGAAAATTAATTCAGACATCACCGCGGAAACATTCGGGGAGGCTTCCTAGGACCTCAAAACATCCGTTGAAAACTCGATTTTCGAAAAACGGGGTAAAACCAATAACTTCCCGATTTTTGAAAATTTCCAATTTTTTTAGCAGAAAGTTAAAAAACTTTCTTGAGAAAAAAAATTTTAGGCTTCGAATGTATTGAAAAAAATCTGGAAAACGGTTGACCCTAAAGGCCATCTCTGCACTTCCCGCCAATTCCACACCTAAACGCTTGAAATTTCACTTAATACGTTTCTGAGCTCTTCGAGCTCAAAAATACAATTTTTGTTATTTTTAGCGCTCCAAGCTCAAAGAATTATCTCTTGTCTGTTTCAGAGCTCTTCGAGCTCAAAAGCCTGAAAGAAGTTTAATACAACAGTATTTTTTGAATTTTCAAACTACAATCATTTCTAAATTAATGAATCGATTTTCATGCGGTTGTCAGTAATCCACGCACTTTCTTAAAGTCTATGATAGACTATTGAACACAAACTGATCGAACCGAAAATCTTAGAGAAATTTGAAAAATTCACTTTTTCCGAATTTTTCCAAATTTTTTCGATAACTTACGAACCAATCAACCAATTTTCACGTTTTTGGTGGCGATCGACGTGATTTTTTGAACTCTAATAATTATTTTATTTCGTCAAAGACGATCAGAAAAGAAATGTCGAAGTTATGTGAAAAAAACACTTTTTTCGTAATTTTTCGTTTTCGATAACTCTCGAACGAATTAACCGATTTTGATAAGACTGGTGGCAAACGACGTGGTTTTTCAAGGTTAAGAGCTGATTAGTTTTTAGAAGTTATCGGTAAAGCCATTTAAAAGTTTTTTTGAAAAAATATATTTTTGAAATTTTTCGTTTTCGATATCTCACGAACGAATAAACCGATTTTGATCTGTCCAACAGTGACCGATGTGGTTTTTCAAGGTAAAAAGCTGATTAGTTTTTGGAAGTGGTCGGTAAAACCGTTTAAAAGTTATTCCAAAAAAACGATTTTTTGAAAATTTTGTTTTTGGGATTTCTAAAAATCTAGCAAACCGAATCGATTCAAATTTTCACGAAATTTAATGGCAATGATACTCTTTGGATCGCCACTGAATTCGATCTGATCGGCCAAGCCGTTCAAAAGTTATAAGAGGTTTACATACACACACACACA
>CAJNRD030001120.1:7353633-7365728 GCA_905319865.3 Cotesia congregata
CGAAGCTTCCTAGGACCTCAAAATGTCGAGATCTGATGAAAACTCGATTTTCGAAAAACGGGGTGAACGATTTTTGAAAATTTTCAATTTTTTTAACGGGAAGTTAAAAATTTTTATATATATATATATATGTTATAACGGGTATTTTCGTACTCGTGCGTTAGCGAGAACGAAGCCCGAAATAAATAATCTGGCCTACCTGCTTTACCTGTTGTTGGGCGCCAGGAGCTTCGCTCCGATCACGTCGATTTCCGGCTGCTCCGGTCCGGGACTCTCTTCTTACGGGCGGCGGGCCTTAAGGGTACGACTTAATTATATAGGAACGAAGAAAGTATTCGGGACTACTCGCATTAATCCACAATAAATTAAAAAAAATAAGTTATCAATTTATTAACAATAAATTCAAGTAATTGTTCAAGATTAACAAAATAAAAGAATTAAACGCAAAATAGTAATCGTCGACGATCTCGTCGATACGCCGTCGATACGCAGTTTTCGCAAAAAAAAACAAACAACTTCAAAATTTTTCAAAAAAAATATTTCTCCGGTTAATTTCAATCAACAATCTCAAATAAACATTTTGTCGTCGCTCACTCAGTTAATTTAATTAGTTAATGACAGAAAGCAATTAAATCATCACGCAATTCACTCAATCGCAATTAATTAACTAAATAATAGATAAGCAAAAAAAATTAAATCTTCGCTTAATTTAATTGATAATAATCAAATAAATAATAATACAATAAAATAACGTCCTCGAAATTCAATTAATAACAACCAATCACAATTATTAAACATAAATCGTCGCTCGAAATTGTTTAATAATAAGTCGTCGCTCAGTTCAGCTAATTTTTGTAAATTAAAAAAAAAAAAGTTATTTACTAATCAATCGTCGCTCAGTTCAATTAATTTCAATTAATTGTTTTTAAACAAAAAAAATTAATCTTCGCAAACAAACAAATAAAAATGATAAACTTTGTCTGATTTAATTAATGATAATTAATTAACTAATTCACTCTGATAATCTATGCGTCAAAAATATATTTAATAATGTGTAACAGGGTAAATAACCCTTAATCGATAAGTCGCCAGAGATCGATAACTTTGTCGACTAGCATTTTGGCGCATTGATCTTCGGCCCTAGAAAAAGAGTAGGAGGGGGTATTTCGGGGAGCCATTAAATAGCTGAGCAGTGCGTTTTGCCGGGAGAAGTGGTGTAGTTTTGAAACAAGTAACATCGAGGAGTCCAAGAAGGAAGCCATTAGCAACCAAAGAGTTCCTTCAAACCAATTGACGTCAGGTATTGGACTTTGGTAGTGTTGAGCCTTGGGGGTCACACCCGGCTCAATTTCCATACTACTTGTCATTTATTAAATTAATGGTAATTCAATTCGTCTTATAATATTTTATTCAATAATAATTTAACTGTTTGAATTAAATTAATTTGGTTAGCTTTGAGAACAATTCCTCCAGGGGATTGTTACACCCGAGCAATGTTCCAGACCTCCGGGGTTCGGTCGTGAGTAATCAAGTTATTAATTCAGCTGGTTAATAATAATTAACACCTTTGATTGGCATTAATGAATTCATTTTTTATTAACAAATTATTAGTATAATTTTCTGAACACCGAGAAAACATTCCAGTCATAGCTCACGACCAGTCAAGCGTCTCTCAGTACCCGAGGTCAAGCTACTACGCAGCAGTAACGGCGTCCATCTTGAGCACGCAAATTCCTTAAGAATTTGGTGACGCCGTAAATTTATAAAATAAATACCTGGACAAATGTTATAATCTTTAACGATTGAATTACCACTTAATTAATTATTTTATTATATTTATTGTTTATGGAAAATTATTCAATTATTTATTCGGAACAATTTTAATTACCGGAATTGATTTATTGAGGAAAACTGCGTCGCATTTAGAAATTTAAGACCGTGGATAATTATTTGAGATTACATTTTCACACTGAGGTGCATTATTTATAATCTAATCGTCATTCGTAAAGTACTAGAAATTTATTATTCCACGTGTTATTAATTATCGAGAATTGATTTATTAAATTTTGCCGCAGATAAGACTGATACACTGGCAGGAAAATTGAGGCATGTAATTTTCACATTTAGTAAAATTATAAATTATTATCTAATTTAATTGCCAATTTCTGCTTGGGGAGCCTTATATTGAAAATGTCCTGTAAAAATTATCAATAATTTATTATCATTATTATTCCGGTAAAATTATTTATAGAACCAATTATTCGTGTGGATTACGTCCGTAAAAAATATAGTAAAATTTACGCAAAGAACATTCTAAGAATTTTGTTAATGCGCAGAACTAAGCTCGTGTTGAAGATGGAGGGAAAAGTGGCGTCGGTTTAAGCCGAAAATTTTAAGAAGTAAAATTTGTTAAATTTGAGAGAATAATTCATGAGTTTTTATTATTGTAAGCTAATGACTGGTAAATTTTAATAATAAATTAACGTTGTAAAATTGTTGAAGTTAATTTTGTAAAATAAAATAGTAAAGGTAGAGTCAGTGTGTGTGTGTGTGTGTGAGCGGGTAATGTGTGTGAAGACGCGTGGGTTATGTGTGTGGAGATAGTGTGGTGTAGAGGTGTGAGACAGAGATAGTTTTAGTTAGAGCGTGTGTGCCAAGTGGACAACGCGACGTAGTTTGAAGCCGTTGTATAGACGCCAAGTGGGGTACAACGATAGTAAGGTAGTAGCCATGGTATAAACGCCAAGTGGGGTACCGCGGTGATAAGATTAGAAACTGCAGTATAGACGCTCAAGTGAGGGTACTGCAGGATTAAGTTTAGTTTAGGCAGGTGTGGGAGACCGTTAGTTCTGAAAAAGCCCAATTAGTATTAGTCAGGTGTGGGAGACCGTTTGTTCTGAAAAAGCCCAACTAGTCGTAATCAGGTTGTGAGAGACCGTCAATTAGAACATCCCAGCTAGTCATCGCATCATTCGTGAAAAAAAGGATCGTTTGTAAATATCGTTATTTCGCAGTAAATTCTCCGCGTCGCTAGATAATAAGTTGTTAGTTTATAAGTGAGCTGTTTTGTCAGCGAAATTGTTAAATTTTATTGTTAAATAAAAACCGGTTATTTGTTAATAAAGATTTAATTATTTCAGACCACCTTTCTCTCTCTCTCTCCCTGTAGAATAAGAAGCTCAGCTCTGGCATCCGGTTCCAGGAACTGAGAAAATAATCCTGGTGGCGCCCTATTTAACTTTAAGATCATTGTTGCTATTTTGTTGTTTTATTAAATTTAAATAATAGGGCCAATCGTACGGGAAATGAACCGACCGTTACAAATAGTTAATTTTTAACTTTAACTTTTTAAATTTTCGCCAAATTTAATTTAATAATAATAATAAAAAAAAATTCATTCACCGCAATTAAGTAATAATTAAATTATAATAATAAACTATTACGTTCGCCGGTTTTAATTAAGTATAAATTTAATTAAATATTAAATTAATTAATTGACTTCCGTTTATTCACCGGATTTAAATAAGAAATAATTAATTAACCCGCACGAACCCGAAGCTCGATCAATGGGTAATCGAACCCGTAATCGAACCCGTAATCGACGGGAATTACCCCGGGAGTAAACGTCAAAATTATACAAAAAAATAATAATAATATCAATACTAAATTTCATACATTAGTACACTCACAAAACAACAATGGCGGTACCGAAATACCTCTTGGGATTATTGTATTATTGGTTGACTCAAAGCAACCTTGAAATTCCTAGGCGATGTGTCACACCAAGCAATGACAAATTTGATTACGAATAATTAATACAAAAAAAAAACAATTATTTTATTAAAATAAACCCCACGAGCTATTTATTTAAGAAAACCGTGGCACTTACCCTGGTCGAAGACGTAGCTCTACCCGTCCGTCGGATTGGCCGCACCAGGTCGTACTCGGCTTCCACGTCGAACTAGACCGGACAATGAACTTCCTCGGCGAGGATACTTGCTGAATTTTCGTCACTCGCACACGTCAACTAGCAATCATCCAAACAAACGTCGTAATAGATCACGCTTCTAATTAATAAATAATTGGTGACAGCCAATTATCGTCGTAATGCCGTGGTTTATGTTTGGCACAGAATCGCAATAGGTAATTGCTTAATGCACTACGTCATAATATAAACTATTTAAACCAATCGTTTAATTTAACAATTGATAATTAATTGACTCGTACACCTCGTCGTAATGCAGTCAGAAAAAAATGAACAATAATCGTTGTAATTATCAATAGCAATAATTCTCAACAATAGACAATATCAAGAAAAAATAACAAAAAAAAAATTCAGACAAGAAAAACGTGTTCGCACGCGGCAAGTCGAAAACGTGGAAGAAAGAAAACATAAGCACATGTTGCATTCCTCGTCTCTCCCCTCTTTGCTGGGTCCGTCGTTAACTTTGAACTCCAGAGATGGCGCCGCAAGTCCAATTTCCCAATATCGACGTTTGAATGATTTATTGGCTGGAGCATTGGCGCGTTCGACAGCCAGTTTACCGCCTTCACGCATGCGTCGATTACTCACTTCGAGTTCCAATAACTTCGTCGTTTTAGCTCGTTCTCGAGACAGCCATCCGCCCGTCGTTGATGATCTTGCAGCTAATCCACGTCGATAATCCTCGTTAGTCTCTCTTCGCGGGTTTGTGGCCGGTCTAGTACCATTCTTACATTACAATACTTAAAACTAACTTATTTACTAAATTAAATTCTTAATCCGCAATAAATTTTTGTTTCGCGCGCAATCGAGCTTCGGTCGCATTTTCTCGCACGAGGGCGACTCGGTCGCGGCGAATCCAACCAATGGACAACAAAATAAATTAGAGCTCAATTTAAATTTCTTTTTAAATTAAATTCAAAAATAAAATTATCATAAAAAAACAAAATAAATAATAAACAAAAACGTCTTAACAGGTGGCGCTTAAAGCGGCCTGTTACAATGTATACATCAGTATAGCGTGGTGACCCGTCGCCACACCGTACACTCTACTACACAGAAAATATATATATGTATACCTTAGTATAGCGTGACGACCCGTCGCCACGGCAAGCGTCGCCACGCCAACAAGTCGGTTTACTAGTGAGCCTATAGATGTTTCACATCAAAAGCCGATGTCATCTGTGAAGGACCAGAGGAACAGCTTGAAATCCGGGACATTGACGGCGATACAACCAAAGACAATGTCCGGATGGCTTTACAAGAGGCGGCTGGAAACGACTACGAGATACTAGTAAATGTCATTAAAATTCGTCCGGCCTACAGAGGCACCCAGACCGCTTTGGTAAGATTGCCAGCAGCAACAGCGCAGAAAGTACTCGGAGAAAGAGGCAAGATACGGATTGGCTGGGTGAATTGCCGTGTCAGAGCAGTGAAGACTCCACTACGATGCTATAAGTGCGGGCACTTTGGGCACACTACTGTCCAATGTAAAAAGAATATCGATCGATCTCGACTTTGCATCAAGTGTGGACAAACAGGTCATCAAGCTGCTCAATGCCCAAATAATGTGAAATGTGTGTTATGTGCAGAAAAACCTGGCTCTCAGGATACTGCTCACCGGTCTGGTTCTGGTCGGTGCCTGGTTTTCCAAGAAGCACTCCAGAAGCTGACAAGTAAACGAACATGAAGATACTGCAGCTTAACATCAATCACTGCGAAGCTGCGCATGACCTGCTTATGCAGACAGTACGGGAATTAAAGCTCGACCTTGTGCTTTTATCGGAGCCATATAAACATCTAGTTGGCCAACCTTGGGAGACAGGGATCACCACCAAAGCTGTGATCTGGGCCTGTGGTAAGCTCCCCTTCCAGAGTGAGGTTAACAATGGCAGCGCTGGCTTTGTAGCAGCATCAGTAGATGGCATCCGTTTCTACAGCTGCTACGCACCACCTAGCCTCCCTATTGCTGAATTTACTGACTTCTTGGATCGACTGACCGAGGACGCGAAGCAACATCATCCAGTGGCGATAGCCGCGAACTTCAACTCTAACTCCTGGGCAGTGGACTGGGGCAGTAAACAGACTAATGCACGAGGAAGAGAACTACTAGAAGCTTTTTCTACACTAGATGTAGTTTTGCTCAACAGTGATGACACGCCGACCTACACCAAAGGCGATGCAAGCTCAATTGTAGACCTCACTTTTGTCAGTACCAGCCTTGCTAAAGGTAACCACAACTGGAAGGTACTGGACATCTACAATGCCAGTGATCATCATGCGATACTCTGGGAAACATCAAACCACCAGAACCTCAGGGAATCTATCAAGCAGCCTAACATCGTTGGTTGGAAGGTGAAATCTTTTGACCCAGAAGTATTGCTAATAGCCCTCGATAGTGACCCGATTAACACTGGATGTGCAGAAGATCAGACTAAGGACCTGATGATGAGAGTAACACAAGCCTGTGATGCCAGTATGCCTCGTAAACATGGCATAATTTCAAGACCTGCGTTACATTGGTGGAACGATCACATCAGCAACCTCCGTAAAGAGTGTCATAGAAAGAGAAGAATGTCTCAGCGTGGCTACCAACGACCTAATTCTGCAGCGCTGATCACAGAGTACAAAAAAGCTCGTCGTGAACTGAATAAGACCATCAAAGAGAGCAAGAAAAGATGCTGGAAAGAGCTCATATACGAGGTGGACAAAGACGTGTGGGGTAGGCCTTATAAGGTGGTCGTGACCCACCTGAAAAAACAACAAATACCGTCACCTACGTGTCCTCAACTCCTTCAGAAAATTGTCACTGCATTGTTTCCACAGCAACACAGTATCGATTATCAGTTAGCGCCAGGCAAACAAGACGACATTCCACCTGTCACTGAAAAAGAATTGCTAGAGGCCTGCAACCGTGTAGGAAATAATAAAGCGCCAGGATTGGACGGAATCCCTAATATAGCCTTGAAGACCATCATAAAGGCAGCACCAAAATTATTCGTAGACGTCTACAACGCATGCCTCAAAGAGGGGACTTTTCCTCAGAAGTGGAAACGACAACGGCTGGTACTACTTCCTAAAGGGAAAAAGCCACCGAAAGAACCGTCATCTTATCGTCCACTCTGCATGCTGGATAGAGCCGGTAAAATACTAGAACGTATAATCCACCAAAGGATAGAAGCAGTTGTCGATCCACTCTTAGCAGACAATCAGTACGGATTTCGGAAAGGACGATCAACTCTGGACGCGATCAACCTGGTCGTCGGTATAGCCAAAGACGCAATCGCCGGTACTAGATGGAAGGAGGGAACGAAGAAATATTGCCTGGTAGCAACTTTAGACATAAAAAATGCCTTTAACTCCGCCGCGTTTGACGCCGCGACAACAGGAAGATAGACACACCGTCTCATACCGAAGATCGACGTTTGGCTAAACCGAAGTCGTGGCGAGGTCAATTACTATCTGACGCTGATGTTGTCAGGACATGGATGTTTTCGGACGTATCTTCACCGCTTCAAGCATGATGATTCACCGGAGTGCCCGTCCTGCCCAGGAATCAATGAAGACGCGGAGCACGTTTTCTTTGAGTGCCCACGATTTTATCCACAGTGAGATGAGCTGGAGATGATCCTAAAGAAAAAAATCCAACCAGAGACAATAGTAGAAGCAATGTTGTCATCAAGAGCCTCATGGAACGCCATCAGCACATTTGCAACAGAAGTCCTCATAGACTTGCGTTCCATCGAAAGAAGAAGAGCAAATGACAACAACTTGAAGAAAGGTAAAATAACACCTTAGCTACCAGAAGGAAGAGCAGTAGCTATATCCTCCCCTCACGAAGTAATGCCTAACGGCGGTTCCCATGAGGGATTAGAGGAAAGAGGAAAGGGGTTTAGGGTTTAGTGGGTAGAGGCGTTAGTGTTGAGTTTTAGTATGACGCTGCGTCGAGTCGCCACATATCCAGGCCAACAACTATGCCTAGAATCCGTAAAAAGGATTCCCCCTCCTAAAGGAAAAAAAAAAAAAGAAACACACACACACACACACACACACACACACACACACACACACACACACACACACACACACACACACACACACACACACACACACACACACACACACACACACACTACTACTACTACACTACAGCTTCTCTATAAAGAAAAAAAAAAAAAACAACACACACACACACACACACACACACACACACACACACACACACACACACACACACACACACACACACACACACACACACACACACACACACACACATACATACTTACATACATACAGACACCACCGCGGGGGTAGTCAGGGAAGCTTCCTATTACCTCAAAACGTTGAGATCTGATAAGAACTCGATTTTTGCAAAACGTGGTGAAAACAATAACTTCCCGATTTTTGAAAATCTGAGATTTTTAGAGGGAAGTTAAAAATTTTTTCAAAAGTGGTTTATTTGGAATAACTTTTAAATGGCTCCACCGATCAATTTCAAAACCTAATCAGCTCTTACTATTAAAAAACCTCGTCCATCGCCGCCAGTCCGGTCAAAATCGGTTAATTTGTTCGTGAGTTATCGTTGACGAAAGAAAACCGAAAAAAGCGTTTTTTCGGAATTACTCCGAATTTTTCTACTCTGTCAATATAAATTCAAAGATTTTTTATAAATATTAAAAAACTGCGTCGAATGCCACCAACAGCGTGAAAATCGGTTCTTTCATTCAAAAGTTATTGCGATTTGAAAATTAAAAAAATAGTGTTTCATCAAACTTATATCAAACTTTTGAGCTCGAAGAGCTCAAAAGCATACATGAGCTATTTTTTTGAGCTTGGAGAGCTTAAAATAATACACAAATTGTATTTATTAGCTCGAAGAGCTCTAAAACGTCCTAAGTGCAATTTCAAGCGTTTAGGTATAGAATTGGCGGGAAGTTGCAGGGATGGCCTTCAGGGTCAACCGTATTCCTAATTTTTTTGTAGTTTTTTTTCGATTTCTCAAAATCTACCGGTCCGAATCGTTCCAATATATATGTAAAACCTAAGTTCAGTCAATCCCTTTTGAATAGCACCAACCGCGATCAAATCGGTCAAGCCGTTTAAAAGTTATGAGAGGTTTACATACATCCACATACATAGATCCACACACACAAACACACACACACACACACACACAGATTTCTAAAACTAAGAATATCTTCCACCCAGGCATCCACATAACTAGAATTTCAGTAACCCAGACATCAGTTAGAACAGAATATTTTTCACACAAGCATCCAACAGCACAGGTTTCTTTTGCCCAGATTATTCATTTTTGTTATAGATGTTTCATGACATTATACTAGATGGTGATGCAATGATCATTTGTAATTCAAAATTGAAAAACTTTCACTAATGTTGACAGCAGATACTACTCTGGTAGAATTTAATTGCAGTATTGTTTTGACTTGCACAGATTTCAAATTCCATCTAATTGGCATGTACCTTTCATTCATGTGATAATTATATCACTGTAAAATAATAATAACTAGCACCCTTGCAGTCACTATGTGACTGCCGTGACTTGTGAACTATAAATAAATAAAATTTTGCTTCATTAAATAATGACTTTTGATGAATTGCACTGTACTTTTTTAACTATTGACTTTTTTAATGTTATAAGCTCATCCCGATGTTAGACTCATCAAGAGCTTTCATTTGAGTACCCACATGCATTTTGATATATTTTTTATGTATACATCTATATATATGGAAGCAACTTTTTTTTTGTTACCGACAAACTTGAAAATTACTGGACCGATCGGCATGAAACCATGACCATTCGATGCGGAATTAATTGTAGAAGGTTTTGGGCTATTTATTTCTTAAATTCCATCAGCCCTTTACCATTTTTTTTTTTAATTTATATGGATTGTCATTTGTTTCTGCTACTAAAACAAATAAACATCACTTCTTCATATTCACAAATATAGGTATACAAATACACGAAGCGACCATGTAATGGTACATAATCATGTATTGGGGCTTTTACCTTAGCTCCTACAGACTCCAAATTTTCTAGGAATTTTGTATAAGGGATGTAAGAATAATTTATGAACGAATTTTACGATATCCTACCCCGAGGAAGATTGCAGAGGTGTTAACAATGAAAAATTACCTTTTTCAAACTATAGCTCCTATAGACTCAAAATTGGGTAGGAATTTTCCTTTCGAGATGTAGAAATAATATACGAACGAATTTTACGATAGCTCACCTTACAGGAGTTTGCGGGGTTGGGTGTCAGCAATTAGAATTTTCAATTTCCGAGCTATAGCTCCTAATTTAGAAGGAATCTTCTATATGTAATGTAGAAATGATATAAGAGCGGAATATACAAAGAATTACCTTCAATAAGGGGTGAGTGTTAACAATAAAAAGGCCATTCGACAGCCGAAATTGAAGTAGATTTCATGTTGAATAAAAGAAATACTACTAGGGTTGCATACTGTTATGCTTACATCTAGTGGATGTTATTTTTAGTAGATTTCATAGAAATCTAACTACTGCATTTCTCCTCATGACGCAACTTTTGAAAAATTTTGCTATTTTCTGACTCAGTTCGTCAAGCTGGTTCAGAAAATACCATTAGTTCAAAAGTTTATATATATATGGGTCATTCTCAGTTAAGACGTAAATCGCTTATTGATAAAACGCGGCATGACAAATAATTTTAAAATTTAATTAAATTTTATAATGTTCCGATCAAAACAATTATTCTAAACGTGTCTGCAAGGCGGTCAGTCAATTTATTAATTTTATCTTGTTTTATAAGAAACCAGGGGAGATACTCAATCCAGGGGAGAGACTTGATAAACAGTATGGAAAAAAAACATAAGAATCAAGTTTTTTCAATTAACTATACTGTAAATATATTTATACGTTAAATTGAATAACAATATGCAACCTTTAAACAATAAAAGAACAGTAAAAAAAATTCTAGATTGAAGTTTCCATATCTCCCCTGGATGTCGTGTCTTTTCCCTGGCCTTTAGAAGACTGGGGAGATACAGACAGGGGAGATACATTTTAGTAACAAAAACAGAAGTAATGACAAATGTATTTATTGTACGCAATTAACGAAGAAAACTTAGAATCTATACACAATAAGAAGTAAATATACAGATTAGAGTGGTCCAAAAAAAACATTTTTATTTTTTTTTTTCAAGTGCTGCTGTTTCAAAAACTTTTCTAAGGTATAAAAAAAATTCTCTCCAAAGCGCAGCTTGATATCTCAATTCTTCATGAAGCTCAATGAATTTTTATTTTCCCATTTAAATAACACGTTGAAAAATTCTATTTACGTTTTCATCCGGTAAAACTACGAAAAAAATTTTTCCTTGTATTTTTTGTCAATTATCCTTGTAGGAAATTTAATTCTCTACAAAAAAGTACTGAAGTAGTTTTTTCGTAATCTTAACGAGTGAAAAGTTATTAAGCTTTAAATACTCGCAATAAAAGAAAATTCAATCAGAAATGATTTTAGAATCCATGTTGTATCACATTTTCTGTTTCAAAGTATTTGATTATGTAATTTATATTTTTTTCTTAAAAACATAGTATACAGCCTGATGTCGGTAATTCAGTCTGGACCAGTGACAACAAATGACAATTTAATATATCGGTTTGTTTATTTGAACCACATGTGAAATGCACTGAAGGAGATTACCAGACTTTGTAAATACTCTAACCACTGCTTAAAAAAATTTAACTAGATAATTACTTTTAGCACTCTCTTGCGGCCTACATGAAGATATATAGTAAATTAAATTTTTTGTTGATAATGAGTTTTTTACCTTAACCTAGCTGCATTTTAATAATTATGTCTTATAAGTCATATAAACGAAAATAAGAAAAAATCAAAAAATTAAATCAGTCTCAAAGATTATATTGGTTGTAAGTTTATTAGCAATTATTAGGCAATAAGGCAGTTTTACGCACGAACTCTACCTGTTTATTTATCATTTTTTTTTAATGATTAAATTCAAAAATAAAAAAATCAATTTACGAAGGACTTCTATTTACGTACTCCTGCAAAGTTTCATGATTTTTCATTCGGTCAAAAAGTGTCCC
>CAJNRD030001120.1:7378028-7406377 GCA_905319865.3 Cotesia congregata
TATTATTATTATTATTATTATTATTATTATTATTATTATTATTATTATTATTATTTTAATTTTAATTATTATTATTATTATTGTTACTATATCTTTAATTCATATTACTTGAATAAACAAAAAAGTTTCTATTCTGTATATATTGCATTTTTTTCTATGTCTATCACAAAAATATTTCTCATTATCATCATCATTATCATCATCATCATCATTATTAAGCTAATAAAAAGTAAGTATTATTATTATTATTATTATTATTTACTAAAACATTTTTTTTTTTGTTTTTTTTTTTTTATGTTTTGACGTTATAACTTCTTATAAATTGATGAACACCGTCAACGTTCATGAAAAAGTGTCACGTTCCACCTGAGTCTGTGTGTGCAAGCGTGAGCATCCAACAAGTGATAGAGAGGTACGATCATCAGATAATTATGGACATCAGCCACATGAAGATGCAACCGGAAGAGAACGCCACTGAGTTTGTACTTAACGTACAACAGAAATATCAAGCGATGCAAGTTCCTCCTCCAGTCGAGGAACAAGTGAATTACATAAGAAACCATCTCACGGATGAGTTGAGGTTGATGGTATTTTCTCGCCAGGTGCACACGTACGAGGACCTTCTAAATACTCTACATGAAGCCTCTAGATGCGTCAGAGACGCTAACATCTCGTCACAATCAGCTACAATTAAAAAGAATGCTGAAAAACCACGCTTCGGCATGATACAAACTTCGGCGGAAGAAATAGAATTCGTTGAAGATGTAGCTGAGTCAACTGAACTTAATTCTATGAGGTTACCCAACGCAGCAGAATATGATAATAGATATGGAGTGGTGAGACGTTCAGCGACTCCTTTCCAGCAAAACAGAGCTGCTCAGAACCAAAGGAACTATCAGAGACAACAGATGCCAGCAACTCAAGTTTCTGGTCAATATGCAGTTACTCAGCAATCGCAAGTCGCAGTTCCGGCTACACAAAATGCAACACAATACTCAGGCCAGCAACATCAAGACTTGGTCCAGTCAGCTCCTACAATCCAATCACAAGATGGAGGATTAATATACAATCCACGCTATTTGCGCGGACCAAAACCGTGTTTTAACTGCGGTGAACCTGGACACACGTTTGAGTTTTGCCTGGGTCCACGTAGAGTGATGTGTAATGTTTGCTGGAGTACGGGTCATCTGCGTGATAATTGTCCATTTATAATTAAGAAAGCTCATCAATCACAGGCAACAGTGGCGACTGTAGTCTCTGGAAACGCTGCTGAACAACAACAAAAAAATGCATAATGGGAGCTCGGAGTGTCCCACGTGCTCGCCAGAAATAAATATAGAAGCGGGAAACAAATTAAATAAAACAACGAGTGGATCCAAGAATGAATCGGAATTATCCCCGGAAAGAATTATAGCGTCTACGCAATTCTCTCTCTGCGGGCAGGATTCTTCAGATCCTATAAGCTTATTAGTTGTTTCTAATGAAATAAAGAAATTACCCGGCGAACGGATAAAATCAAGTTCACAGATTTTAAATGAGACTCTCGACGCGTATGACATCACTCACTTAGTCGGAATATTGGAAGACCCGCTATCCTCGTCTTCAGAATGGGAACCTAATCTTGATGACGTTTGTCATTTCAATCTTCTGGAACAAATCGATAAAGGTATTACTTCAGATGCAGAACAGAATTCTGACAGTGAGCTGGAAGAAGAGATTGAACCTCTTCTTGAACCAATAGTCGAGAATCATATACAGGAAACATTAGCAAAAATATTGCCTCAAGCAGCATTCCTACCAGTGATATTGCGAGGTAAACAGCTTCCGGCATCAGTCATACATCATCTGGCGGCGCGACGAATCTTTAAACCCGGTACTGGGTCACCACCAACGGAAACGTCACGTATTCCGGTTTCCGTGTGGGTTTTTGGAGTGAAATTACAAGCAATATTAGACACGGGTAGTGAATTGTCTTATATTAATGCCAAGATATATGAAGACATCAGAAACTTGGCTAGTGGTGATTTACAAGTATCTTACAGACCAAGAAGGGCGTGCTTCTTGCTAATCACTCGACTTGCAAAAGTAAGGGTGGAGCCCCCTTTATTATACAAATTGGGTCTGTAGCTGGTGAACAGTATTTTAGTATTTTACCGGACTTGAGTTATTCAATGGTGTTAGGCGTGGATTTCATGAGAAGATTTAGCGTACAAATAGATTGCAGAGCATGTACATGGAAATTTGCTGATGCTCCAGACATCTTTCCGTTCCAGCCGATAATTTGCAACAAAGACAAAACACATGTGTGTGTTATGTCCTCGACACAAGATATAGAACTTCGAAAATTTTTAGAAGTTGAAATAAAAAAATTTGATGGTGTGTTGAACATCGGATCTACTGGAATAATTGAACATGAAATAGTGGTGAAACCTGGAGCTCAGCCGGTACGAGTCAAGTTATATCGTCGAAGTCCAGTTGTTAATCAGGAGCTAAATAAACAAATTGATGAGCTGCTGGAGAAAAATTTCATTCGTCCCAGCTACAGAGTGTGGTCTTGCTCACCTCTGATGGTCTCCAAGCCGAATAACAAATGGAGATTTGCGTGGACTACAGACCAGGGAATAAAGTAACGATTCCACCAGCTCATCCTTTGCCGAATATGCTTCGGATATTAAGTGATCTCCATGGTGCTCTGGTTATAACAACAATGGATCTAAAAGAAGCATTTCATCAGATTTTTATGGAAACTAACTCGATAGCTTTAACTGCTTTCTCCGTGGAAAGAAGAGGTAAATTCGAATGGCTTAGAATGCCATATGGACTTGTGGGTGCCCCGAGTACATTCCAGAAGGCCATGGACATCGTTAAAACTAGATTTTGCAAACTCCTAGTAGAAAGAAGACTTCCTCTAAAATGGGCAGAGCAAGTCTTTGCATACTTAGACGACTGGGTCATCATAAGTGAAACATTTGAGGAGCATTTGCAGATCTTAGCTTTACTTTTCGAAGTATTTCGCGATTTTGGCCTTCTCATAAACCCGGAGAAATGCTAATTTTGTCGAAGTGAAGTAAAATTCTTAGGATTCGTGGTGAACGAAAGTGGATTATACCCGGACCCCGAGAGAATTGCTCCAATCGTAAACTTTCCAACTCCAACAAATAGAAAACAACTAAGAAGTTTCCTGGGATTGACAAACTGGTATCACCGTCACCTGCAGAATGTTTCTAAGGCACAAGGGCCTTTAAATAAATTAACAAGTGTTAATAATGAATGGAAGTGGGGTGATCAGGAAGAAAAATTTTTCCAAGAATTAAAAAGAGCCTTGGTGGAAGCTCAACCATTGGCTATTCCGAGACATGGTTGGCCTTACATACTATACACAGATGCCTGCGACACAGGCCTTGGCGCATTTTTAGTCCAGAAGGAACCAGGAACTTCGAAAGAACATCTAATCATTTGTTTGAGCCGTCAACTTCGTGGTGCAGAGACTCGTTATACAACTACAGAGAAGGAGTGCCTAGCTGTAGTTTGGGCGGTGAGGAAGCTGAAATGCTACTTGGAAGGTGCTCCGTTTACCGTTGTAACAGACTACGCTTCTTTAATGTGGCTGCACTCACTTGAAAATCCTAATGGTCGCTTGGCTCGTTGGGCAGTCGAGCTTTTTTCACACCAAGTCTCTATTAAACACCAGCGGGGAACTACAAACGAAGGACCGGACGCCTTGTCTCGTTTATATGAAGATGATTCTCCAGAGGACTGGATGGAAGTCAAGGAAAGACTTAATAAAGCAAGATTTCTACACATCCAAACGCTAAGCTGGTATGATATTAAGTTTATAAACGTCAGAAGGCGTCCTAAAAACTTCCTGGATTGGAAAATTGTAGATGATCAGCTTTATTATCACAGACCTGATCCCCTGAACGAGATCGTGGGCGATGAAGGCCAATGGAAAAAAGTTTTGAAAGACCATGAAGTTCTGGAGGTCTTAAAAAGACACCATGAGGAGCCTGATGCTGGTCATATTGGACACGATCGGATGTACGAGCGCCTAAAGGTGCATTTTTATTGGCCAGACATGTATAAGGATGTTGAGGATTTTGTCGAGGCTTGTGAAATCTGCAAGCAAGTGAAATATAAACAATCCTCAACTAAGGCTCCACTCCAGACGAGACAACCGATAAAGCCGTGGGCGGTGATAGCGGCAGATATTACTGGACCATTCCCTAAATCAGGGAGAGGCCACAGTTATGGTCTTGTCGTTCAGGACCTATATACCCGGTTTTCGGAGTTTTATCCTCTACGTCGAAGTACAGGAAGTACTATTCTTGCCCGTTTGAAAAGGCTATTTTCCTCAAGAGATTATCCGATGTTTTTGGTGACTGATAACGGCACGGAATTCGCTAATTCACTATTAAGAGACTATCTTCAGGAAGTTGGTGTACGATTTTCCACGATAGCGGTGTTTCATCCCCAAGCAAACCCGGTGGAACGCATTAATAGGACTCTCAAGCCTATGATGCGGTCGTATATTGCAAAGAACCAGAAGTTCTGGGATGAACACCTGGGCGAGTTTCAATTAGCATACAATAGTGGAATTAACTGATATCGAGTTCACAAATGCTGAGTGGCCCAAGAGAATCCAAGGTCTTGAGGAGCTTCGACATAAAATTGAACTGAACATGAGAAAAGAGAGTGAACGACAGGAAAAATACCACGGGATCAATCATGAAATCCCGGAGGTTTCTGTCGGAGATTTAGTTTATTACCCAAATCGGAAGTTGAGCAACAAGGCCGCGGGATATAGCGCGAGTCTTGGAGTTAAATATTTGGGTCCCGTGATTGTGTATATAATGATAAGCCCATTAGTTGTAGAATTAAAGAATGATAAGGGAAAAGTTTTGGGACAATATTATGTTCCGGATTTAAAAATTCCTAGGCGTAGTCGCCGCGTAGTTAATAGGAAATTTTAGTAATAAGGATGTTACTTGTTGAACTCAATACTAATTAGTTTTGTTTACAGAGTTATGAAGAGGAGAAGGGTGGAATTTTACGTCCGCGGTACGCGCCCGGATGATGATGTGGTGGCAGGGATAAACGTTGGCGGAGAGGCTACGAATACGTCTTCGGTAGCTGTTCAGTGTAGTCTTCAGGCGGAAGACCGAGTTGAGCAAAACTCGACAGCTCGAGAGTCAGCTCTTACACGTCTTGGCCCACCACCAACACTTAGACCTTCAGCTATGACAACGGAGAACCCCTCGGTTATTAACCCAGTGGGAGTTGTCGCTCAATAAAGGCCTTATCCGACAGCGGTTGAGATGGTTCCCTCGATAGAGGTTGCTTCAGCTGGCTTTGCCAGACCTTCGTCATTCGGGCGAAATGGAGATAACAGTCGCAAGACTGTTCAGAATTGTCTCTCCAAGAAATCAAAATGGCACGGCCTGACTCCGAATCAGTCAAGGATGGCGAGACGTCGTCTCAGTTTAAATAAGGCTCTAGAGAACCCGGAGACTAAGGAGTCTACATTGTGGGAGTTGTGGCTTAAGGCAGCTACCCGAGAAGAAAGGGACCTTTATGGTAGGCCGACGCATTTGAGGCCTATGGTGTTTGGTGCTAATTCAGGATGCCAGGAAGTGGGGTCGGAGACACTTCCCAAATCTAGTGAAGCGTCAACCCAGATTTCAACTTCTCAACCTAAGGTTTCTCTTCCAGCTATGCCAGCGAAGGCGACTTCGCCATTAAAACCATCGTCAGCAGAATCCTCTGCTCCTAAAAGACTGTGCCAAGGTCAATTGGGAGAGGACTCGGGGCAGAATAAGGTTGTTACGAAGCCTTTGCCAGAGATTAACCAGGAGGTTAATCAGGAAGCATCTAAAGGAGCTATACCTCGAACCAGGTTGGCGTCAGTAGTGGTCTCGGTACAGAAGGAACATCAGATCCGCTCGGTGGTGTTTAAGAACCACGTGAGCCCACTTCTACAGTTACCTCAGGAAGTTGGGCAGCCTCGACAGCTGGTGCTGTTGCTACGAATTCTAAGACATCAGAGGCTAGACCTGTTGCGCTTAGATAAGGTCCCCCCCTGTACCTGCTTTTCCATCTGGCTCGGCTTCTGAAGATGCTGCTAATTATCTGGTCGGTCCAGGACCTATGCTCTGTAACGATGTTTGCCATCGTTCAGGCTCGGGTAGCCTCGAGCGTAGTCGGATAGAATAACAGCATGGCCGCTAAAGCTATATAAGCGAGAGTAACCATGCTGTTGTAGTTCGTTCTAGCTCGTATAGCTCGTTAGATTATTATTCTAAGATAGAGGCCTCTTGCCGCCTGTATCCTGCCAGAAGCCTATTGTGCTTTAGCTCAAGTTACAAAAGTTTGCCATCATAATTAATAATTATCAGTTTATTATACTGTCGCACTCTTGTTGCATAATTAAATTATGAGTATCTTTAACTCCTCTTGGATGGATAACCAGTAAATTGAGTAGGCAGCGAGTCAGTTTAGTTATTTTTTAATAAATAACACCGTTTTGGTTATTTCGTGATAAATAATCCGTTTTGGTTATTTCGTGATAAATAATCCGTTTTTGTTATTTTGTGATAAATAACCACGTTTTGGTTATTTTGTAGTAAATAATCCTAGTTTCACTTAACTGATAATCTGAACAGTCTGAGTAAAACTATATCAGTTAATTTAGTTTAGGATAAATTATACTGATTTACTACGCGTTGAGGAGTGAATGTTTGCTAAGTTGAGCAACAAGTGGTGATATAATATTCATTGTTTAATTTGAATAAATCAGTTATTAAACGAAGATCAAGTTAATTACATTATTCTTCGACCACATCATCCGATTCTAGGCTAAGGTTGAGGTTGATTTCATTACAACGTGTATCAAGGCCATATTCCAGTCCAATTCAGGAAGCTGACCATCTTCTCGAACTTCAATTAAGTCAAATATCAATTATTGGTGTTGGTAATCTAGCTATTGGTAAGGCATTAGTTCAAGGTATTTATAATTAGATCCATTTATTACCCGAGTCTCGCCAGCCGGCAAAACTCACACGTGAAACGAACCCTGGAGAGTAATCTAATTAAGTATCTATTGTTCAGTTTAATTATTAATTAAGTAAATCAATTATCAATCAATTTAATTAAACTGATTTCTAAAACCCACATCGTTTCAGCTCCCAGCGTTCGCTGAATATCGAGCGAGTTTGGCCACAGCTGTTCGCTCCAAAACATCTCGTGGGGGCCAAGGAATTCCCCGGGTTGAATGGTCTGAGCCTCCACCTTTTGAGAATGCTCCTCCTGTGAAAAGGAGCAAGAAGAAGAAGAAGAAGAGGAAGGATGGAGTACGTGGCATGGATTGGGGCAATGCGGAATTTGTCGGTTCCGGTGAGCCAATTTCGGAAGACTCTGGTATGGAGCTGGACCCTTATGATGACCAGGACAAGACTGATGATGATGATGTCTTGGAAATTAACTATGATGAAGACTTGTAGTTTTGGGTTCAATAAATAATAATTTTGGGTACATCCGACTTTTCTCTTAGAGACCTGTCCAAGAGGATGATCGAGATCAGCCCGCCCTGGTGTGTGTCTGGACGGGGGGAGTGTAACAGGGTACTTTGTTACCACTGGTAGTTAGTTTGAACCGTTGCGAGTTCGGTAAATTATCGACGCGACACCAGTGCGCGATGGTCTCGGACATTTTAGGTAGTAGGGAGTGGGGCAACGGGCCGGAGCGAGCTCGAGTGAAGCAGCGGCCGGTGGACAAGACAGAAGAGGTTGTACTACCGAACGTTCCGGACGCACTTGGAAAACTCAGGTAAATATCTAGTCGCACGTTCACTTAATTGGAACGCAAGCGATGCTTAATATTTATTAATTGTTCCTAATTAATAATTAACATTATACTAATCCAATTGGTACGTCTAGGAATAATTGTTGCGGTAATAAGGAGTACAAAATCCCCGAGAGTACGAGCAACGACGAGGCGGCAAGAGAACAAAGCCGTGGCTGGAAGTTGGCGGGAAGCAGCTCGTCCATTGTAAGGTACTTTGTCAAGTCTCGTGGGCAAAATTCGACTGTGGTTAGCACCTGGTCTTATTTACTCTTCTGGACGAGGTTTAATTATTTTAATTGGGTTTTATTAAATTAAAATAATTATTGGGTTTTATAAATTAAATTAATTATTGGTTAAATAAAATTGCTAGAAAATTCTGTGGTCCGACACCCGGAAATATATTAGTTAACCTTGAGACGGATTTTGGTGTTAAGATAATTACGCGCCATTTTATAGTCAGTGTTATAAATCAATTTAATTAATTACTGATAATTTCCGGTTGAGTAAAATTAAGTATTGATAATATTCGATTAATTAAATTTAATTTATTGGTCGTTAACTGGAAAATTTTATAAGAAAGTGGTGTATAAGTTTTGTTACTACGCAGTAAGTTTTAACTGCGCGTCTAAAAATTACAAGGTCACGTTTACTGGCGTTATATATTATATTGTGTTGAAAATAGTCACTGGATGATTTTGTTAATTCAGTTAGATAATTTATAGTTAATTTCAATAAGTTTTGGTTGGGTTATGAGTGATAGAGAGTGAGATCGTGAATGAATAGCTTCTGATACATGGTACGATTTTCCCTCTATATCAGAAGTTTATTACAAAATTGGTTAGTGGTAATTCGGAATACTGGTAAATTATATTGGAGGTCACGTGGTCCTCGTACCCGTGAATTATGATACGGTTTCCCCTCTATCTTACGCGTATTAATTAAGGAATTATTCTATGGAAATCCGGCAATGGAATTTATAGTGTACGTGTGAGTGTGATTTTGTAAAATAAATAATTGGTAACCGCAAATTATTAATTTTATTTATTTCCAGATAATTTCCTAATTCTCTCTACCCTGTTGATTATCTCTCATGTCTCTTACGGTTTCCAGGACACCGTTGTAACAACCTGGTGGCGCCCTAAATTTAATATCTTTAATAATAATCTCATGGTAATTGTAGTTAACATCTAATTGATAAATTAAGGCTGCTATTGAACAGCGGGAATAAAAACGCCCGTTACGACCTTCTCCCCTGTACCATAGTAATTAAGGAAGTTGTAACGGTATCACTGTTAAAAATATTTGTAAAATTACAATCATTTTACAAAACAAAGGTAGGGTAAAATTACAAATCGATGTTTACTAATGTGAAGTTATGAAACAATTTTAGTAATTTTTCAAAAGATGTCAGGAAATTAGTAGGATGTATTGTAATTTTACGATTTTCATGTAAAAATCCTAATCGTATTATAATTTTACGGAACTGTTCGTCGAATTTCAATAAAAAACTTTGAGATTTACAAACATTTTTTGTAATATGGTTTACTAGAAATTTTTGTAAAACCACAAAACGAAGTTGTAATAGAAATTACAATGGAGTCATTGAAAATTTAGTAACTTTCTTTGTAATATTCAAACTTCTATTGTAAAATTATATCAAGAATTTTAATTTCACCCACAATTATTATTGTTTATAATGTGTGTGGTAATTTTACAAAATTTTTTGCTAAATTACGATGAAATCATCTTATATTTGCAAACATTGTTTGTAATTTTATTTACATTATTTTTTTTGTTATAGCAATTTTGTATAATATAAGGAGGGCCGTTTTTTTTCCTCAATTTTATGCACACAGAAAAAAGGTTTATTTGAGCAAAGAAAATATTTTTCTTCCTAATTATTTTCTTGCTGAGTGAAAAAAAATTTTTTTTGACACAAAAAATTTCACTTATTCCAAAAAAATTAATTCTCTTTCTTTAAGAAATACGTATTTTGATCCAAAAAATTTTTTTTATTTTTTTATTTATAAGTTTATTTATAGTCGCGACAACAATAAAGTCTTTTACGACTACAGTTATTTACATATATTATACATTTTAGTTGTACTCAGGTATTGGAAAAAATTTTAAATTGACATAAATTAAATTAAATCATACAAATCTAAGTACTTTAAGTATTTTAATATTTTATAACATTCTTCTGGCGAAGCTAACATTTGTGACACCTCTGGCTTTAGGTTGTGTTTTCTTCTTGCGTCGTCGAGGTGTGGACAATTTATGAGTATGTGAGATACTGTCATTCGTGTTAGGCATTTTTCACACATCGTTTGTTGGTCTTTCTTGAGAAGATAAGAATGAGTCAGATTAGTGTGGCCAACTCTTAATCTGGTGATTTTGCATTGGTCACTTCTAATTGTTAATATCGGAGCTTTGGTTTGTACATTATGTCTCACTGTGTGTAACTTCGTTCTCTCGTTGGACCACAGTATGTTCCAATAGTTGAACAGCTTATTTTTCAGGAATTTTTTTGAGTCTTGGTGTGAAATCTTTAGGCTTTGGTCTGGTTCTTTTGAAATTGCAGCTTTGGCTTTTAAGTCAGCCTCTTCATTCCCACTGATTCCTTGATGGGACGGAACCCAAAGGAGAATTATATGAAAATTTGTTTCTAAACATAAGAGCTTTTCTTGGATTCTGGTCACTAGTTCGTGGGAGTTAAAAGGGTTGGTTATTGCCATGAGACATGACATAGAATCAGATTCTATCACACATTTGGAATTACCCATCGTTTCTAATAATTCCAATACTTTGAGGATTGCAGTGGCTTCACACGTGAAAATTGAGGCACCTTCTGGTAGTCTATAGCTGAACGTATTATTTTCTGAGACTATGGCGCAACCTGCTTTGCCATCTATTACTGATCCATCTGTGAAGATGAATTTGTGGTCTTCATATTTTTCTTTAGTTTCTAAAAATAGAAGTCTGTATGTGTTCGAAGATGTTAATGATTTCTGATGTTCATGAAGTTCTAAGTTTGTTTTACTCAGGTTGTCTATCTATGGAGGCACAGATCGTGGTTTTCTACTATAGGTCAGGCTAATGTCGGTATTAAAGTTCTCTAGGTAGCTTATGGCTCGTATTTTCAGTGGTTTTGGGAGATTGGGGTGTTCTTCATATTCTTCTAGGTCATTTTTGAGTGTTGAGTAGTGATGGGCTTGGTTGGTTGGGGATGTCGCAATATTTAGGTAGTATGTTGAGCACAAGATCATTCTTTTTAGTCTTAATGATGGTTCGCCTGCTTCTGCTAGTAGACTGCTTACTGGTGTGGTTCTGTGAGCGCCTAAACTTAATCTTAATGCATTATTATGTATTGGTTCTAAGGTTTTAAGAAGAGTTTTACTTGCAGAGTCGTAAAAGATGGCTCCATAATCAATTTTACTTCTGATGAGTGCTCTGTATGTACTAAGTAAGCATTGTGAGTCAGCTCCCCAGCGAGTTGAAGCTAATATCTTGATAATGTTTAATCTTTTTTTACAATCTACTTTTAATTTCTCGATATGAGGTTGCCACGTATGTTTACTATCAAATGTAATCCCTAAAAGTTTGATTTTATTCGTTCTGTTTAGCTTATGTCCATCCAGGGTTAGAATACAATTTTTGACTGATGATTCCTTCTTCGAAAAAACAATATATTCGGTCTTGGTTTTTGAGAATTTTAGTCCTTTATTCTTTGCCCAATTATGAATTATATTCAAAGATTCTTGCATTATTTCCATTGAAGTGTTGATGTTCTTTCCACTGTACATAAGAGCTATGTCGTCAGCAAATAGTGCTGATTTGACCGGCAATTTAATCAAAGGATTTATTCGGTTTATTACACAGATGAACAGGAGTGTGCTGAGTACCGATCCTTGTGAAAGGCCATTTTCTAACGTTGTACTTTCGGATAAATTGTCATTTATTCTGACTCTAATCCTTCTTTTACTTAAAAAATTGTCTATGAATTTTAAAAGGTTGCCGGAAACATTGTTCTCAAGTAGAGCACTTAAGACTTCCTCTCTAGACGTCATTTCATATGCTTTCTCAATGTCTAATGCTACTAAAAGCAAGTGATGTTTATTTACAAAAGCATTGCATATTTCTGAGTCTACTGCAGTAAGATAATCGTAAGTGGACCGTAGTTGTCGGAAACTACTCTGGAAAGGTGAAATACAGTTTTCTGTTTCTAATTTCCATTTTAGTCTAGCTCCTATCATTTTTTCTAAGATTTTACATAAATTACAAGTTAGAGCTATTGGTCTATAGTTTTCAGCTTTGCTTAGGTCTTTGTTAGCTTTAGGAATAGGTATGACAATGGCCTCCCGCCAATCATCAGGGAAAACTTGTTTAACCATATATAATTGTAGAGTTGGAGTAAGTAATCTTTTCCTTTTTTTGGCATATACTTTATTAGTATGGTAGAAATATCATCTGGCCCAGGGGAGGAATTTTTACAGTTGGCTAGTGCGTGATTTAACTCACTTTCTGTGAAGCTAATGTTGATTGGGTCCAGGTTCATGGTGTTTGATTTGATGTCAACTTCTTGTAAGGTGGTGGAGAAACTTTTTGTCCGTAGATATGTATCATCATAATTTAGGTTACTTGAATTGCTTGCAAAGGTATTTGCTAAGAGGTTGCATTTTTCTGAAGTACTTGACGCGGAAATATTCTGTTGATTACACAATATATATATATATATATACCCAGTTCATCGCATTCTTAAACTAATAAAAGACCCGTTTAAAAAACATCAGGAATTCTGGCGGAAAGTCTGCGGAATTCTTTAAGGATTCATATTTGTTGCAAAATAGGAATTCCAGATGAATTCTTGATGAAAACATTATAGATGATTAATTTGGTTTTTATTTTGATCAGATTACACTAATGCCCGGAGATTTTCTCCGGAACACTAAGTAATTTCCGAAGGAATTCCTAAATTGCCCCAGTGGATTTCCTGTTGATATTTTGCGGAAATTCACAGAAACATTTAGGGAGTTATTTTTGAAACCAAACAATAAGAAAATTTTTCTTAAGTTTGCTAAAAGATTTCACTTAAATTTCATACGGTCTTTCACATCAATTTACCCTGTGTTGACTGTTAAGAGTTCATGTGGATGTCCTTAGATTTTCTCCAGATGAATGGATTAATTCTGAAGGAATTTCAGCAGAAATCAGTATGAAAATTTTAAGAATTATTCGTAAAATACGACAATAAGAAAATTTTGCTTTAGTTGGTTCAAAATTTTCACTAAAATTTCATACGGTCTTTCACGTTAATTTACCATGTGTTGACTCTTAAGAGTTCATTCGGATATCCTCAGATTTTCTCATCCAGACAAATGGATTAATTCCGGAGGAAACCTTATAAAACTCCGGCAGGATTCCAGCCTGCATTTCGAGAAAAATTCATGCTTACAAAAAATTATATTTTAAATTTGAATATAAAAAATTCCTATTTAGTTTCTTATCAACATTATCGTTGAAATTCAAAAGGTTTTTGCTATGAACTCACTAGGTTTATACTCGATAAATTTATACTAGTACCCGTAGATTTTCTTCAGAACACAAGATAAATTCCGAAGAAATTTCTATAAAACTCCGGAGGATTTAAGGCTGACTTCTGGCGAAAATCATCATAAAAACTTAAAGAATTATTCGTTATTTCAATCAAAATTCATACGATTTTTACATTAATTTACTTAGTGTTAACCTTTAAAAGTTCGACTGGATGTCTTAGATTTCCCTGGGATAAATGAATGAATTTCAGAGGAAATTTGTAATACCTTTGGTAAAATTACAGCCTACATTTGGCAAAAATTCATGCTTATAAGAAATTACACTTGAGTGAAAAATATAAAATTTCTTTTTAGTTTCGTCCATACACACACACACACACACACACACACACACACACACACACACACACACACACACACACACACACATTATTTTTTTTTAATTTTCCCTGTTATTATTTTAAAGGGTTCATCTATCTAGGAATCCTACTAAGCGCGAGAAAATTCTAGATGAATTAATTCCGCCAAATTTCAGAAGGAATTAAACCGGTACTCCATATAATTTCCAATGGCATTTATCTAGCGTCTTTGAGAATCTCTGGAGACATAGACTTATAAGTTCAAGGTAACTTCACTGATTCATATGGAGTACTATCAAAATTTCGATAAAACTTCAGCTGGAAATTGAAATAAATATTCTATCGTCTTCTCTAAACGGCAGTAATTTTTTTAATTGAATACCTGATAAATTTTATAAGATATACAATCTGGTGTATTTAGTACTAGGATTCATAGATGTGTAAGAAAAAATTATACAAAAAAATAGTAAAATTTTGTATATATCGCAGTCAAGTGTTTAAATAAACCTCACAAAAATTAAGGGAGCAAGAAAAAAATCCAAATTTTTGGAGGTTTTTTTAACAAGCTTTAACTTGAAGAAAAATGGTCGTACAGTAAATCAAAAAAAGCAAATCTTAGCTCTAAGTGTCTAGTTTTTAGATCTAAGTTCTAAATATTTTTTGTCGGTGGTTTTCTTGAGGTTACATAAAGTACCCTTTCGTGCATCGATTATGCTTACGATGTTCGATGGTTTGTAAAATAACTAAATAGATCACACTAAAAATTTTCGTAAGATTGGAGTCAACTTTAAAAATATTTCAATCATTATAATCATAAACAATAGAAATAAAAGCCTCTGCGACTTTTGTCTTGATGTCAATAGGAGTCTATAAAGTGTTACATATAAACTTATTGAGTTACAGCCTTAATAAATTTGTAGAAATGTCATAATGTATTCTTCAATACCTAATGTATATTTTAAAAGACATCATATGGAACTCTGATAGATTCTTCCGGAATTCCAACTGAGGATTAAAAAAATACACTTGGGTACATTTTTACTTCAATCTACCATAGCAGTTATGAATAAATCCGAATAAATTACTCAATATCTAAAATATTCTTGTCAAGCTTTTAAAAACATCCTTTCCAAAATGATAATAATGAGGTGTAATCAATGAAAAACATTTCCTTTTGTTTTTATAGATAGCTGTCAATAGAAGTCTCCTCTGTTTACCGTTAAGTTAATTATAAATTAATATAATTAATATTTTGAAACACATTTTAATGAAATCATAATCAGATTGACAATAATAATATTGACGGAACAACAATAATATAATATTAATATTAATGTCAATAACGATAATATTTATACTCATGGAGAGAAATGGATTTTTAGAATTGTTATCATTATTTTTTAACAGTTATTAGCTTTAGAATGTGATAGACTAACATCAATTTATGGCAATAATTACCATTACGATAATAGTATTCGGTACCATTCTCAGAAGTGTAGTTTTTTTTTTTTTTATAATTTACAAAATGGTAACCATTACTGATGGTACTTATTATTATAAATTAATTTTAGTCAATAACATTTCTAGCTTAGTAAATAATAAGAGAAATAATAATCATTGTAATTAATAATGATTTAAAAAACGAAATTATTGATATTTAATCGGGAATATTTTGCTCGTTAGCATTATTTTTTTTCTTAAGTCCATCTCGAACACCGCACAGCATTCTACAGACGCAATTTTGGAATTCCTCTGCCGTCAATTCCATGCCTGGCGCAGTATGGCTATTCACATAATCTAGAAGAGAAAAACTGGTTATGAAGATGTTAGGTAGTCTTAATAATTACTCGAAAGACCATCTAATGTTCTTTCGGGAAATCATTTAATGATCTTTCGGGAGATCATTCCGTAATCAGACGGGAGATAATCTTACAATTTTTCTGACGATCATCTAGTAATAATTCGCGAGATTTTGAATGATCGTTCAAAAAAAAAAATTACTAATTTTCGTTAAAAAACTCCATTATATTTCTAGATTTCTAAACAATGATAAAAAGATTTATCAGAAAAGAATAAATAATTTGTTAAAATTTTTTTTAAAGAGATTTTTTATGGAGAAAACAAATTTTTCTTAGTTATTAACAAGACATCATTACTTAATTGATCATTTATTGATCTCTGATTAATTTTTTTAATATTAAAAATTCCCTATCATATTAAAAATATTTTTTAACATTTAATAAGATTTATTAGTTGTTAACGAATATTTATAAGGCCGATACTGAAAGACAAATTTCTGAACTACCAAGTCTTACTTTATTCTTGCGAATTGATTAGATTGAAAATACATTTTTTTATCGTCATTTTCAAGTTGAGAAAAGTAATTGAGGATAGTTATTTATTTTATTGTAAACTAATTCTCATCTCAAATTAATACTTTTATGATGTAATAAATATTAAATATTACAAAACAATAAATAAATATTAAGAAATCATTCAAGGTAAAAGACCCAGTTATTGAAACTGGCCTAGTTGATTGACACTTGTGATTTTATTCTAATTAAAGCAACAAAATGTTATCAAAAAATTAATTTTTCAAAAATTTATAATTAAAAAATTATATTTATTCATTTATTAGAGTCGATTTGTTTTATTTAATTAAAATAAAATTGAAAAAATCAATAACTGGGTCTTTTACCTCATTATAAATAAATAAATATCTTTCAACCATCTTTCTGCACAAACAAATAACCTTTGATAAATGACTTTTAACTGTCAATAATTATTATGAAATGTTAAAAAATTTCATGAAATACTAATAAATACTTCTTTCAGTATAACTTCATTGAAGTACATTCAATAATAAAGAGTTAAAACAAAAAAAATTTCTTTGAATCATTTTTCGACAAAGTTATGGATATTTAAAACTATAACAGGTTTTTTCTGCAAAAATTCGTTTTTTTTTTATTAAGGTAAACTAAATTTGAATTAACTCTGAAAAAAACGTCTTATATGGCAAAAAAAAAAAACAAAAAAAATTTCTAGTAGAATCGAAGGGGTTTGGCTTAAAAAGTTCTCGATTTTGTGTTAAAAGCGCTTTTTATAAAGCTCACCGTAAACATTTTCATAAGTATCCTCAGGTATCTGTTTTCGTCCTTTTTTTCCAGTGATGGTCATTTTTGCCAGATCATCTTCACTGAAAATCTATTTTAGAATTTTACGTGCCATCTCTCGAGGATTTTTTCGATTACTTTGAGTATATAGATCCAATTTGAATCGATTAATCATTATTTTTGATCCTTTTATCAATTCCACCTGTTAAGATATATAAAATATATAATTTTGTCTGATAAATATCTTCTTAAATGTAATCTTCTAAAAACATTAGTAAAAAATAATCATGCCAGCGTACAAGTCACGTTAAAAAAAATTTCGATTTTTTTCTGAAGAAATTCAAAAATATTTACAGAAGCACAGAAAGATGTTAAATTGTAAAAACTAATGCAGTAATATAATTTAATAGCATAGTCAGCTTTATAGAAAATTTTATATCAAAATTATCATACTGAGTAGAGGGGGGGGGATAAAGGGAGTAAAACAGGATAGCACAGCGAATCGGATATACCCTCAAAATTCCGTAAAAAATTTTTATTTCCTGAAAATGTAAAAATAGCAATTTATGTCACAACAGCCTAACGGCACGTTTTCCAGACAGCTGAAGAGAAATCTAATTATTTGATATTTTAAGAAAATAGACAAATAAAAAAGAAAAAGAAAGTAGCTATAGCTATAGCTTATAAGCTTTAAAGACACTCAGCAAGTACAGCAGCTTTTTACTGTTACTTCCGTAATTGAGAAAAATCTCAAAACTTAAAATTTATAAAGAGAACTGGCTGAATTAGAAAAAAAAAACACATACTATCTCGCTTAAATTCTCCACAAGTATAGTGATGGCTTCTGTTTACATTTGAAGTTTGTTAATGAAAAAGAATTTACACTTGAGGTATCATTTTTAGAGTAATGATTGACGCTTCGATTTCCTTATCAGAAAATCGTCAAAAATCAAAAAGAAAAATCCAATAAATTTATTGATGCTTGAAGTAGGGTGAAAGCACAAATACTCAGCCCGTAACTGGTAGTTGCTCTTATATTTTAACATTAGCAAAAAGTATATATAAATATAATTTAACATAAAGTAGCTGGATACGGGTTAGGGGCTTAATATTGGTGTTCTAATTTCATTAAATCAAAATCTACTTAATACCTCTTTCGGATGCTTTTCTGCTTTTGACTTTTTTTCCGTTCGACGTTTTTCTTTCAACCTTTTTTTCTCTAAATACATCATAAATTCTTGGTACAAATTTTTATCTGTAAAATTAACAAAAACGTTTAATGAGTATTTTTTAGAGCCACTTTACTATGTTATAAAAATTTGTAAAAACATTTTTAAATTTTGTAATAAGAATTTAAATCGTCAAATAGCTTCCGAAAGTTATAAATATCTTGTAAAAAATTTTGACATGACCATATATGGCCTGATATAACCATAAATAACCTGATATGTTTTAATCTAGATCATTTTCGTATTAAGTCATGAAGACGAAGATCTAATTTAATTTTGTTACTAAGCAGTCAAGTGGCTCCAAAGATATTTAAAAAGTTAGAACCGAAATGAAAAATTTTGAAGAACGAAAAAATGACATAATAGATGAAGTTTATTGCGACTATTGCTCAAGAGGGTAGTCAGAAATTTTAATTCTCATCTCCAGAGCCTCTCTGTGCCAACAAATAATAAAAATTACCAGAATTAGAGGACCCACTCATGTCGCTTGAACCAATTGAAGAATCTTGATCTTGATCTTCCAAAACAGACTTTTTCTTTTTAGATTTTTCTAATTTACGGGTTTCCATACTGATTTCCGATTTGTCATCAACAACAGCTGCATGATGTTTTTTAGATTTTTGTTTTTGAGAATCTACTAGAAAACATGAAATAATAAAATGAAAAAATGAAAAAAATTTTTGCGGTTTTTTTAAAACACTCTAATGAAAATATGTGATGATATTAAGACATATCAGAAAATTTTGTTACACATATCGTTGCAAGTACAGAATTGTTTGTTTTAATTCTTGTTAAAAAAAATTACAAATACTTTTAATTTTACTTTGATTATCATGATTTAATTTAATTTAAAAATCAGACGGTTAATTAGTTTTAAACATATTTAAAAGGTTTAAATCAAAATAAAAATTTTGAAGAGATAATAAATAGAATGATGAATAAAAATTGACTTATAATTATTGTTCAAAGATAGTAAGGAATTTTAAAACTCTCCTTCAGAGCCACTGTGTGCTAATGTAGATAATAATAATTACCATGATTAGAAGATCCACTTTTGTTGCCTGAATCAACAAATAAATCATCCTCATCATCTGAAACAGACTCTTTTTTTTTTGATTTTTTTGATTCATGGGTCATTCCACTGATTGCTAGTTCACCATCAGCAACAGCTGCATGACGTTTTTTAGTTTTTGATTTTTGAACTGAACCTACCATAAGAAATAAAATAAGTTTAACGTGATTATGTTCAAAGGTTGTAAGGAATTTAAAAACTAAAATATTCAGAGTCAATCATGTCCCAGCATAGTTGATAATAATTACCATCAACAGAAGATCTATTTTTGTCTTTCGGATCAACCAATGAATCATCCGAATCTTCAGATAAAAATTTTTCTTTCCTAGAATGTTTTGAATCACGAATTTTTTCGCTCAGTTCCAATTCGCCATCAGTAGCAGCTGCTGCATGTCGTTTTTTAGTTTTTGATTTTTGGACTGAACCTACCATAAGAAATAAAATAAGTTTAACGTAATTATGTTCGAAGGTTGTGAGGAATTTAAAAACTAAAATATTCAGAGTCAATCATGTCCCAGCATAGTTGATAATAATTACCATCAACAGAAGATCTATTTTTGTCTTTCGGATCAACCAATGAATCATCCGAATCTTCAGACAAAAATTTTTCTTTCCTAGAATGTTTTGAATAACGAACTTTTTCGCTAAGTTCCAATTCGCCATCAGTAGCAGCTGCTGCATGTCGTTTTTTAGTTTTTGATTTTTCGACTGAACCTACTAAAAGAAATAAAATAAGTTTAACGTGATTATGTTCGAAGGTTGTGAGGAATTTAAAAACTAAAATCTTCAGAGTCAACCATGTCCCAGCATAGTTAATAATAATTACCATCAACAGATGATCTATTTTTGTCTTTCGGATCAACCAATGAATCATCCGAATCTTCAGATAAAAATTTGTCTTTCCTAGAATGTTTTGAATCACGAGTTTTTTCGCTAAGTTCCAATTTGTCATCAGTAGCAGCTGCGTGTCGTTTTTTAGATCTCAGTTTTTGGGGTAAACCTATCATTGAAAATTAATTAATTTTTTGAAAAACATTTTTTAATTGCTCATTTAAGAAGAAAAAAATTAAAATTTAAAAATTTTGTCAGTATCTGTAAAGGTTTGCATGTTCGTGTAAAAAATTCTTGTTTTATTTGTAGTAATTTATCTTATTTTCGAAATGATCAGCGTATTATTGCTAACCTTTGTTTTCTGGTAAATTATTATCGAAAAAATTCTGAGTTTTACCCAAACTGATATTTTGGTCCTCGTATTCTTGAACTTTATTTTCTATAACAATTTTATGTTAAATTTTTAAGTTTCAATTAAAAAAGAAATTCGCGTCCCAAAATTTGAAAAACGATAAATTAATTTGCTCATACCGTCATTCGCAATTGTATTAGGCAAGACGTCATCAAAAATAGAAATGTTGTCAACAACTGCTGCATCAATTGGAGATTTAACAACATCCTTTTTGCCTTTCTTTTTGATTCTTTTTCCAGGCTTGTCATTCTCTGATTTTAAATCATCTCCTTTGCTTATCAAGTTTCCACCTTCATCAACAGTGCAGTTTTCCAAAAATTTTTCGTCATCTTAATACATAAACATGAATTTTTCAGTTGATATATTATCATGATTTATTTAAAAAATTTTATGTATGTCTAGAATTATAAAATAAAAAACTGCAATACTCACCATCTTGTAATATAATTTTAAGAGTGAAATTTTTCCTGTCTCTCTTCGCAACTAAACCACTTTTTTTTGAATTTTTAATGTTTGCGGTTTTGATAACAGAACTTGATTTTAATGTTTCCCAGTAAACAAGGGAAAAAGTTTTTTCAGACATTTTTATAATGTAATATATTTGTTAATGTCAAATATGTCAAATAACTGACGTATGTCAATAACAATAAATAAATGAAAATCTGCTAAAAAAAAAATCAATATTTTGCTTAAAATAATAACAGTTGAAAGACAAGCTATCTAAACAAAAAAAAAAAAACTAAAAACTACAACGAAAAAATTACAACTACAGAATGAAAGATTTTTCCGATTTATCTCGAACAACTAAGTACCGGATGTTGAAAAAATATTATGAGGCAACGGCTTTGGAAAATGTTTATTCCTCAGAAGGTAAATAATTGGTGAATACCTCGCGATCGTTAGAACCACAAATCATTCTTATAGATATAAATAATAAAAATTTATGGAATTTTAATAATTTTCACTGTAAACTTTTTGAATATCAGAAGTGAAAACCTTCTGCTTTAATCGGAGCAAAAAGATGACGTTCGTTTCCTATTTATTGGTCCCACTTACTTCATTATTTTTGATTCTGCATTTTTCAACCATTTGATATACTATGGTTCTTCGTCCCTGAGCTCTAAGTAGTTCTTTGGAATGTCGTGAGGCGATGTTTATGTGCTACATGTTAATTGACTCGGAATAATCCATGACGTGTTTTGCTCTGTAATATTTATGTGTTACAGATTCAAGCATTTTGAGAGGTCCAAGGAGCTTCATCTCTAGACTTAAGGCAGCTCTACGCATTTTGCGTTGTAATAATTGTTTTTCAGGCTCAATTGCTCGGATCCATCTTTTATCTCCGGACATCGCGCAGCTTTGAGCGTTTCATAGCGCAATGTTAAAGTATTATAGGTTTCATTGGCTCAAAAATATTTTGGGGTTGAGTTCCAAAGTATCACAAGGCTATTAAAGAGATATTTTTAAATTTCAAAAGATTTTTGCTTTTTTGGTAATTTTTCGTGTACCCCTAGTTGCGAACGTTCGTAAAAAATTTTTTATTTCTAACAATGAAAGTACTAAATTAATATGTCAACATGAATATTTGCACATGCTATTATTCTCAGTCAATGTAAACATAAAAAGTTCGCCACCCCTGTAGAACCATGGGAACCACTCCTAACAAGAGTTTGTAGAAAATAAAAATTATTTTATCGAAGGTAAATTGAATCATCACGCTGACTTCTTGTAGGCTTTTTTGTTCTGAGCTTGTCAAGTCATAAAAAATTCATAAGCTCTCTGAACCTGCAGACCTACACATAAAATCACATTTTCGGAAATAAAAATTTTTATTTTTTAAATACTTGTGTTAGAAGTAATTCAGGTTGTTCGAGAGGAATGCCAAATTTTTGTTGGTTTCGTTGGATGGAAATAAAAGGTTTCTTGAGAAATCAATTTAATAACCCGATTTATGCCTGATATACAAATTTTAATTTTTTACGGAGTGATTTAAGAAGTGATTTTAGAGGTTACTTGAACGCTTTCGTTTACTCCAGATAAATTCTGAAGTATCTAATACACTTGTACGAGCTCAGAAAAAAATCACGGTCATCCTCCGTATTCCGGAACCTTTTTAATCCACCCTCGCATGTCACTAGTAAAATTTAGAAATTAAGAAAAATGTTCATCAGTGGCATGCGAGGATAAATTAAAAGGTTCTGGGTCACCGTTATTTTTTCTTTTAAGCTTGTACAAGTGTATTAAATACTTCAGAATTTTTTAAGACCAAACAAAAGCGTTCAAGTAATTTTTTCGAATTTTTTTAATTGCAGCCTTGATTTGTGAGGGTGGGACTTGAGATCCGGTACCCAGAAGAAGTTTTTTATTTAATTTTCTATACATTTGGCCCTCTATTTTGCTATCAGCAATATTTTTTTCTGTTTTCTAGGAAATTGGAAATTCGTTTGCACCCAACGTCCGGAACTTCAGATTCATGCTTTCAACGATTTTATTGATAATTTTTATCCATACTTAGTTGATTTTCAGTCTTTTCGGTGGCTGCTGGGCCGGTTTTGGAGTAGCTAGGAGATTGATAATTTTTAATAATTGTAGGTATGTTGTCTGCGTGTTCTAAAAAAACGGAAATGTCAAATAAGACTTTTAACAATTTTTTGTCATTTTTAAGTTATAGATTGATTTTAGGCGTAAGCCCGGTGGTCGAGGAGCTGTTTTTTTTTTATAACGTTAAGGGGGAACACCACTGTGATGGTAGAAAAAAAGTGATTTTCGGGAATTTTTTTGACAGGGAAAATGAAGGAATTTGGGGATTGGGTCTTTTTTATTTGATTAGAAATACATTATATAAAAATTATTATCTTAAATTTTTATTGGAAAATATTTAAATATTTAAAAAGTTCTTAACAATCTCGTAGAGCACTGGAGAAAATTTCCTCCATCCATGGTCGGATCGATAACTCAAAAACGGAATATCTGAAAATAAAAACCGAAATTGATTTTTAATCAGTAAGGATGTAGTTATCGTTGCACGAACGGAATTTTGAAAATTTTGATTTTAAAGATTTCTTTAGCTAGATTAAAACAAGAAAAACTGTAGAAATGATGAGAAAATTTTCAATCAGTCGCCATTTCTTTGAAAATTAAAATTTTCAAAATTCCGTATATTCGACGATAACTACATCCTTATTGATTAAAAAACAATTTGGGTTTTTATATTCAGGTGATCCGTTTTTGAGTTATCAATCCGGCCATGGAGGGGAAAATTTTCTATAGTGCTCTACAAGATTGTTAATAAATTTGTAATAATTAAATATTTTTTAATAAAAATTTAGGATAATAATTTTTAATGTACCCTTAATAAAATAATAAAAAAAACCCGATCCCCAAATTCCTTTATTTTCCCTATTAAGGGGTTATACGCAGTTGCGAGGCTCAAAAATAAGGTTTTTTTACGATTTTTTTTGTGGACACAGCTTTTATTTACTAAGTACAAGTAATAGTAATTCTGAAAGAGCACACTTTGAAGAATATAATTTTGTATTACTCGTGTCAAAATATTGATGTGCACCGCCTCTGCAGATGATGTCCTGAACGACCTCCAAAAAAAGGCGCTCGGCGGTGAGCACGATTTTGTCGGTTTGGATTATCTGAAATAAAAAAAAAAGGTGAATTCTTTTAAAGGATAGATAAATGCAGGTTTTGAACGAAGGAATAAACAAAATTTTCATTTTTAACAAAATGGCGGCTATTTGAAAAAAATTTTTAGTTTTCGATGAAAATTTTCGCTTTAAATTGTCCAAAAAAATTGTTCAATACCTGAAGAATTTATCTAAAAAGATTGTGTCAAAATTTCAGCCCGATTAGTTGAGCCATCTCTGAGAAATCTTGCTCACCGACTCTGAAATGACAGTTTTGAGATAAACGCGTTTAAAGTTTCAGAAGTAGTTTACACATAGGTAAATTTTTTTTTTTAAACTTACATGGTATCATCGATTCCAGGGCCATAAGAGGGACCTTGTGCAGGATCCCTAGCTTCCAGTAAGTCCACTTGGTGGCGTCGAGCCATTCTTTCTTCGCGCGTGCTCCCTAGCGCTCTCGCGTTGGAGATCATCACACGCTCTGCGTCCTCTTTCTCAGCATAATTATGAGCTGAGGTGCCTAATGAAAGCCCTAATGCACTCATCATGTGTAACAATGATAAAGAAGAATACCCTCGCTTCTTCCAGGTTCCGTCACCCGAAACTGTTAATTCTCCATCACTTTGGTCACCTTGGTCATTTTGGTCACCTTGGTTTCCAGCAGTCGCTTCTTTTTTCTCAGTACAGGCTTTTTCAAACAGTTTTTCAGCTGCTATTTTCACACAAGAATGAATGTTCTCAATAATCAAGTCATAAGTGTTTTGTGTTAAAAAAGCAGGCATATCCATCAAGCCACAAAATTTAGCTACGCCTTTTAATCCTAGTCCCAGAATTCTCATCACAAATATAAATCTTCTGTTTATTTTGTAAGAATGCTTGACAAAAGGGCTGGAGTTTATCACACGATTCTCACAGTTATCACACAGTACAACGATTTTAAAACCAAGTCCACGAGTAGAAGCAGTTTCAAATTTTATGTTTCCCTTACAAGACTTACATTGCACATATTCACTTATCGCAGCAAATACTGTAATGAAGTTTAGAATTCTATATTCAATCGAAGGATCACATGAAACTAAAATCTCTTTCTGCATTTTAAATTTTTTCGCAGACGCACTAAAACTACTTTCATCCGTTTCAGTAGTCTTTGGATTAAGAGTCTGTGTTCTCTTTTTTCTTCTAGATAATTGGACATTTTCGGTACTTCTGCGAGATCTCGAACATTTACGAGGCATTTTTTTAATGTTTAAATAAAATTCACTAGTAAGTTTAAACTGAACGCACGACTTTACCACTTAGCAGTACAATTTAGACTGACGAAACACTTTTTTTAGGTTATAATATAACTGCACGTGACCTTCAAGTCTTTAGTATATCTGACTATTATACTCGTATTCTACAAGAAAACAATAGAATAAAGGGTCTCAGGTAGCGCGCCTCATGCATGCAGCTGCTCGTCCAGTTCTTACTGACCCTACTTTCTAACGCTCTGACGTGGCCTTACAAATTCAGGTAAATCTCTTACAAATTCGAAAATCTCCGAAAATGCAAAAAAAAAAAAACGATTTTTTGAAAATTCTAACTGCGTATAACCCCTTAAAAAAATTCCTAAAAATCACCTTTTTTTTCGACTTTCGCAGTGGTGTTCCCACTAAATTCATACTTTTTGAAGCTGAAAATTTGTTCTCTGGATTTTGAATGCAATAAAAGATAAGTAACAATAAATGTTCAGGTTGTTTAAGATCAGCGATTTATTTGATGTCTAAAATTATATCGAAATCTGAAACGTTTTGTTAACAATCTCAAATTCATCAGACGTCTTTGAATGAATTTATATAAATATCAATTCAAAGATGCCTGATGAAGTTGAGATTGTCAACGAAACGTTGCGGGTTTTGAAATAATTTAGACATCAAATAAATCACTGATCTTAAACAAGCTGAACATATTATGTTATCTATTTGCTGAGATCTGAATATTACTATGATAAAAGATAAAATTTAATATCTTTGAATCTTTGAAATCTAAGGATTTATTCAAGTACTTTTGTTTTCTCCCTCTCGGTCTTGAGATGCATGATTATTTTTCAAATTCCAGATGATCTTCATGAAAGTACTAGTCCAGAAAATTCTGAATACGAATCCTCTGATGACCCTGAAAGGGAAAGCCCCGATGAATCTGAAATCCAACATTTCTATGAGTCTGAAAATGAATTCTCTGATGATTCTGATGGATACTTTGGCGATACGGAAGAAAATCAAAATAATGTTGATAATTATGAGCATGACTTCGGTAACGTTGGTGATGATCCTATTTTTTACCAGAATATCGATCCTTTTACTATTGGTAATGATTTTGATTCTTCAAGCAACAGTAGTGATGATGAACGTGAATCTACTTATAGTAGTTCATTTAACAGTGATGTAAGCGAGTGGGATAACAACAGTCAGTGGTCTGAAAGTGAAAGTGACGACAGTTCATCTGATGACAGTGAGACAGGACCTACTTTTGATACTGATCATTTGAATGATCCGATTTACGAGAATGCTCCTTTGACTTTAGGCGAAAGTTTACTTTGCATTTTAACCTTTATGATTCGGCATAAAGTGATGAAAGTTCTGTTAGCAGACTTGTTATCTCTCATTAACATACATTGCATAAAACGTTTTTACATCTTTAAGGCGTTTAATTCAAGGAACCCGATACGCTCAATTGCAAGTTTGTTCTGCCTTACCAATTTTCAATAATGTAGTTCAATTAAAATCCGAAGCACAACAAGAAAGTCGTGAAGTTGCTGATTTTTGCCGGAGACTGGAATTAACTAATTTGAGGAGACGCAAGCTCACACAAATTTTTGATAAATGTTTTATTATTGGAAAATTGAACAAAACTGATGAGTTCATTGGTTTGGTGGAATTCTTAATGAGAAAAGCCAATATACCTTATCAGAATCCTGTTAATGTGCATAAATTTCCGCGTTTATTTAAAAACAATATTCTATATGATTCTGAACTTTATGAGCGTACGAAAAAAACTAATTTATCAGTAGTAATTTATCGTGAAAATGAAAATAATTGTATCGGTATACTAACAAAATTTGTAAAAATTTGTTTCTGTGATGGGATCAATAATTGTAATGTGAATTGTGAAAGTAGTCGTTTCTACGCGATAATAAGAAAGTGTCTGCCGATTGAAAATATTTTTCAAGATTCTGAAATCGATAACATGTTAAGCCTTTGCGTTGACTCTGGTGACAATTTAAGAATAATCGACATTAAAGAAATAATTACTGTATGTTTTGTAATATTGACCGACAAGGTGAATGATTTAGATACGTTCTTTGCTATAAAACCTATTAATATGTGTGAAATTGATTAAATTGTGTGAAATCAATCATAAACTAAATTTAAGAAAATCCAAAAGTTCAAACTTTATAACGTTCATTCGTTTTTTGAAAAAAAAAAAATAAATTGTGTGATTAATGAGAAAAAAACAATAATAATAATAATAATAATAATAATAATAATAATAATAATAATAATAAGCGGTGCTTGCTACGTGGCCTCCAAGCGGCGCATCGCGGGAAACGCAGACCATAACACCAGGTCTGTAGGCGAACGACGTAGCCGATGCAGTGGGCCAACTACCCACTGCATTGAAATACTGAGTTACAACAAGACGTAATCTCAGAAGTGCTCCCCACAACCGGTCCTTTTCGGATGAGGACCATTCATCAGGTGGGAGGAGCACGCCGGACCCGATGAACGTTGACGACCCTGGCGCTTTAAGGACTAATTTTAAGTGGACGGAGGAACTACGAGCCGATCTTTTGGTGTGCTACCAACACAGCGAGCCGGGGGTAAGCGGTTATATGGCCCGGATGCACACTCTTTGCAGTGAAATGCATCCGGAGCTAGCGCATTTACGCCTAAACACCTGCGTAATTACGCCGCTTATCTTCGGCGTAATAGAAAATCGCTTGTACCGGATAGAAGGCAGTCTAATAGACTTTCCAATCCGGCGCCATTACATCAAGAGTGGCGCCGTTCCTCCTTGGATGACAACAATCCCTTTATAGGACGGCAAATAAGTATATCTAAAAAGATAACTTACTCTCAACAACAGCTTGACACGGTAAATGAAGATGTCCGTGCAAACATCCAGCTTGCTCATCAAAAGCTGAGTTCTTGGCAGTCAGGATGCAGAAGGCTGTGATACTAGGTTCCCTCCGTCTACTTAGGAAAATGACTTTGGCCTGCTGTGATCACTAACCACCTTGTTGTGTGGAGCGGTCCAGCAGAAATGGA
>CAJNRD030001120.1:7436322-7464036 GCA_905319865.3 Cotesia congregata
TGGATTCTTGTTCTAGGTATTATATTCTACAAAAAAGTCCATTGCGTCGAGTTTGTAACTCCAACGGGTTCGACGTAAAATGTCATTTAAGCTGAATTTTCAGGAAAATAGTAGTAAATCGCGTTTATTTGCTAAACTATTGAAGATAAAAAAAATATGTAAATGACTAATTTGTAGGGGGGTTTATGCCCTACAATTTTGTTAAAAGATATTTTTTTGTAGCTTTTATAGTTTAGCTGTTAAAGCTACTTAAAACTTAAAATTATCGAAAAAATCTATTTTTTTCAATAATAACTAGTTTATGACGAATTCCAAGTTGAAAAATTTGTTTATCATTGTATTTTGCGAAATTTTATGACAGTAAAAATTATTTAAATTAGTAATTTCATAACGATTACTACTTTTTGGAGTTCGAAACATTTAAAAAAATTTTTATGTATTTTTCACAGATAGATACGACTAGATAGTTTTGACTAGATAGATTTGACTATAGATTATTCATGTCAGACTTCAAATTTATGCACAATATGTGCAGTTTCGTTAGTTTGCCATTAGTTTCCTTCCATTTGTATCCATGAAATCTTTGCACACTTAATTTATTTCCCATTATCAACATTTAAAGTTACTTGCAAAATAGTCAATTCGATAATTTTTTTTATCTATCATTATTTTTAATTGAAAATTTTTCAAATTCAAATTTTTCTGCACTTGGTTCTTGCGCCACCAACTTATATCGTAAGAAGTACTGTTTATTTATTGCAAATCATACTTTTAGAAGAAACAATCAGCGGCGCCACAATCAACACAGTAATTCCTGAATTTACTCTGAACTTTAATAAGCCTCAACTCGCGGCATACTTGATGCTAATCTTACCCCCTCGAATTAAGATTGATTACTATAATAATGATAATAATCTAACCTTATTATTTCAATGAATTTAAAGCCTATTGTTCTAATAAACTTTAACAATTGAAAACGTACTTTTTATCAAAACAATGTCAGTAAAAGATAATAAAAAAAAGTATATGTACTTGGTTGGATTCGAGTTAGATAAGCTCAATAGCTCAATATTACCAAAAAATCGTGATGTTCTCAGTTTGCTGTTTAATAAAATCCGTACGAAGAAATATACAATCAAAACAAGTTCCAAAGAGGTAAGTTGTGAAATAAGTGAAATTTGGAGTAAATTTTCAATACCGATTGCTCGACCACAACATTGTATTGAGAAAATAGGAAGCTTATATGATAAATGGCTGAAAGTCCAAAAAAATAAATCACGAACGCAATCGAAGAAATAAATAAATATTGAAGAAAATTTTGTCCACTCACTTGACAACTTATTTGATATAGCTCGTCATGATGCACTGAAATTGCTGGATCCAGCTCAAAAGGAAATTTTACTTTCCAGCCGATCACTAAAAAAAAGTAGTCCTCTACTTCACGACTCAAGTAATCTCAGAACTGTTAATGATTTGCCCGGGACATCTTCTATGACTGAACCAGTAAAATTTGAGATCGTAAGAGAAAATCTCGAAATAGAAAGTGCAGGTAAAAATGAGTTTTTGAATTTTTTCTTTAAATCTGATAAAACTTTTTCAGAAAATTATTGATTTTAAAATTAGTGAATGATTTTCGAAAATTACTTCTTGTTTCATAACAATACATTTCTTAAATCTTAGATGGTTTTATCTTTCAATTCTTTTAATTTCGCAGATTCAATATTGCCTCTTTCCCAACACTCTATTTCTAGTTCTACATCAGTTGTTTCAGAACGATCTGTTTCTGATTTTGAAGACGAATTACCTCAGCAACCTAACCAAAAAAAATTGAAACTGTTTATGCCAGCCCTCATGTCTGCGCTATATAGAACAAAAACAACATAGAGAAATGCATGGCATATCATCGTTGCCGTTGTTTCCGCCCTGGGACATGATGCAGATCAAGTACCTAGTCATAGTACAATTCGTCGTCATCATACAGAAGGACGAAAACAGATTGCTAATGATTTGAAACAAAATTTACGAACTGCTTCTAGTTTAGTCGTCCATTGGGACCGTAAAATGCTGCCTGATATTGTTGACAAAGAAAAAGTTGATCGACTTCCGATTTTACTATCTGGTCTCAATACTCAGCAGTTATTAGCTGTACCTAAGCTTGAAAAATCGACTGGAATAAATCAAGCATTGATTATTACTGAGACATTGGACGAATGGAATATCACAGAACGAGTTAAAGCTATGTGTTTTGATACACCTGCAGTGAACACAGGTATTTCTCTGATTATATAATACATTTGAATGTTTTACACATCTTCTACCTAAAATTTTCTTTTTTCCAAATTGAAATTACGAATTGACTATAGATTTTACTCTGTTTCGATGAAAATTTTCAACCTGCTTTTCATCTCAACGAAAACTTTCCAAATATTTGCATTGTTTCACTCTTTATTAATTACATATATTACAGATAGTTAACTATTTTCGTATACGAAATATCTTCTCAATAAATATTTTATTCGTTCACTGATAGAAAGATTCATTAACTACTAATAATTTAATTTATTTGAAGACAATTATTTAATTTATTAAATTTGAACAAATATTTTTTAACATTCAATAAATATTTATTCGGGAAGAAAATACATTTATTAATAGTTAATAAGTATTTATTAATAATTAACAAATATTTTTTAACCGTTAATAAATATTTTGTTGAGTGAATTTGTTTCGCTTGTAATGTTATATGATACAAGGAATGCTTATAAATAAAAATCATCTTTATGGATTATTTGCATTAATTATAACACATTATAATAACGTTAATCGTAAAATACCAAATTCTATCACAGATAATAATTATCTTTTATATATTTAAATAATAAAAACGTTGATTTACTTAGTGAATTGAATTATTATCATGTATTCCAGCTGTAAAGTTATAAAAAGTGTTAGACGAAAATTGGTATATTTGCTCATTATTTTAAATAAATATTTGTCATTAATTAACATATATTAATAAATATCTATTAATAGTGAATAAATTGTACTTAATAAATTACTTATTAGCTGTTAATAAATATTTGTTAATGGTTAACAAATATTTATTAATATTTAATAAATCGTGTTTAATAAATATAATTTATTAACTGTTAATAAATATTTATTTAATCCTATGATATTGAAAAATCATTTATTAACAGTTAATAAAGCTTATTAAATATAAAAAAATCCTTCTATCAGTGTTTAATATCAAATTGCAAGTGCTGAAAATAATATCATCATAATCATTCTTTGCTTGGTATTTCAGGAGAGTACAATGGAACTTGTGTCCTACTAGAGAAGCAGTTAGACAAAAAATTGTTACATTTGGCATGTCGTCACCATATTTTTGAACTAGTGCTAAGAAACGTAGTTGAATGCGTTTGGCCAGTAACAAAATCTCCAAACGTAGCTATTTTCGAACGTTTTCAAAATAAATGGCACACCATGGATAAAAATAAGTTTGCAACCGGTTTGGAAGATAAATTTGTCAATGATGTGATTGGAAGTAAGCAAACTGAAATCCTTCAAGATATTCAAGATCGCTTGCAGGTAAATTATTGGTTTTAATTATAGTTTTTGTATTTTTTTTTGATAATATTCAAAAATAGCTTAATGAAATAGAAAAATCACATAATAAAGTCAATTAACCTTTATTTTTGTGTTAATCATGAACATTTCCAGTAACACTCTGTTAAATTTACTATTTCAGCACCAATATGTAAGAGACGACTATAAGGAGCTATTGGAGCTGTCATATTTTTTTTTAGGTGGAATTCCAACTCAAGGAGTGAAATTCAAAGCTCCCGGTGCAAAACATCATGCTCGATGGCACGCTAAAGCTTTATATAGTCTAAAAATGTACATGTTTCAAACTCAATTTCACATGAAATCAGCAGATTTGAATGGATTAAGACATATCTGTTTATTTGTGGTTCAATTTTACATCACTGCCTGGTTTAATGCTCCTCTGGCAATAAAAGCACCATATAACGACTTAATATTTTTACAGAAGTTAATATCATACAAAAAAGTAAATAACAAAATTTCAAATGATGCAAGCCTCAAATTTTCAAGACACTTATGGTATTTGTCGGAGGAGCTCGCTGCCTTAGCCCTCTTCGATGACAATGTATCGAATGAAGATAAGAGAAAAATGGTTCATGCTATTATAACCAAAGAAAACAATTCTGAAAATCCACGAAGATTCATCGCAGGAAATCTTAATGACCTATTAACAGCAAATATCAGTGACTTCGTCAATAAAAACTCTGTGATGTTATTTGATCAGTTTGAATTATCTTATAGTTTTTTAAGTAAAGATCCAGAAGTTTGGAAATCAGATGAAGACTATATAAAATGTAAAAAAATATTAATTGAAGTAAATGTGGTTAATGATAATGCTGAAAGAGGAGTGGCATTGATTCAAGAATATAATAACAGCTTGACAAAAAATGAAGAACAGATGCAATATTTATTACGTGTTGTAGAAGATCACAGACGAAAGATTTCCAGTTGCACTAAAAGCGCTTTTGTAGCAGCTTATCCAGCGACATAGAGTGTAATTGAAAATTATTAAAGCTTTTTTTTTATAATTAATTAAGTATTCTAAAAAATTCTTTAAAAAAATATGTCAATAAATTACATATCGTTATTTAATCTAAAGAGGCTTTTTTCTAAACATAATTATAGTATAGATCACAAGCATAAGCAATACGTATTGGTGAAAAAGTTGATAGAAAGAATGATAATAAGTGAGTTGTACATAAATATAAAGTCTAACATAAATAATCTATCTGTGAAAATTACATAAAAATTTTTTTAAATGTTTCGAACTCCAAAAAGTAGTAATCGGTATGAAATTACTAATTTAAATAATTTTTACTGTCATAAAATTTCAAAAAATACAATGATAAACAAATTTTTCAACTTGGAATTCATCATAAACTAGTTATTATTGAAAAAAATAGATTTTTTCGTTAATTTTAAGTTTTAAGTAGCTTTAACAGCTAAACATAAGAGCTACAAAAAAATATCTCTTAACAAAATTGTAGGGCATAAACCCCCCTACAAATTAGTCATTCACATATTTTTTTTATCTTCAATAGTTTAGCAAATAAACGCGATTTACTACTATTTTCCTGAAAATTCAGCTTAAATAACATTTTACGTCGAACCAGGGTCAGCAGGATGTATGCGATCTTTACTTGATCAATGCTCAACGAGAACTACCCCTCAAAGTATCCTAATTACTTCTTCACTTAAATATTTCGACAACCCTCATTGTCTGTCGATATCTTTAACTGTATACTTTTTACTTCTATCCTGTGACCTCGGCTACGTTTGGTGACCATTGTCACTCCGGACTCAAGCCCATTGCTATAACCATAAAAATTATAATCGGTTTAAGTTATAAATAATTATTAAATATTCTATGCTCTACAATTTTGCTTAAAACTAACAGACAAACTAAAATATTGGGAATTTCCTATCTCTAGGAGAACCCAGCTCAATATTATCTCCGACACGGCTAACCTGACGATTACACGTCCTCGGGTGCATCTCTAAATATTTTACTACAAGCCATGTCATATTTTTTGAAGAAATAACTTTTCCTTGTTCAGAGGCTAATTCAAGTGACAAAAACTTTCGACTATTAATTCTAATAAAATTAGTTTTCTTGAGGATGTCTTTTCAAAATTTCAATGATTGTCTATTCCAGCGATAACATGCAAGCTATATTCACCACCACCCCAGGTATAGACCCTTTGCACTCACAATGGTCTGCAACTGTATACTTCATACAGCGAAACTGTGTACCCACATAGTAATCCAACTATGTACACCTCAAGCCCTCGCCACATTGTCAAACACATATGACACATGTAGTGCAGCTTAAAACCATCTCTGGCCCCCGCCATCTCACCAGCTGGCCTTCGCGCCTTGATAATCTTGATAAACAAGATTGATTCAAACTACCCTGAGTTTGCAGTTTCGACTACAGACTGGCACAGATAGTGCAGCCAACAACTTCATCTTTTGCCCCCGCCACTTCACCAGCTGGCCTTCGCGCCCTGACAATCTTGATTAACAAAATTTATTCAAACTACCCTGAGTTTGCAGTTGCGACTACAGACTGGCGCAAGTAGTGCGGCCAACAGACTTCTTTGGTCCCCGCCACTTCACTAACTGGCCTATCGTACTCCAGCCAAATCACTCTAGATTTGCTTGTACGACCTACAGCTTGGAGCAAGTGGTGCGACCTCCAGAAAAATCTTTTCTTATTGTTACCACATCATCTACTGCCCATCATACTCTGGCCAAACCAACCTTGATTTGCCATTATGACCTACAGCCTGATGCAAGTGGTGCAACTTTCAACAACTACCATTAGTGCCTAGTCTTCCCCCGGTGGTTTCTGACTCTGTCTCAGAGTCCTTCTGAAAAACTTCATGCTCATCATCTTCATTATCAATAATTTATCATCTAATAAACCTAATTCAATAGGAATATGGAATTCCGGCATTTTTCTCAAGTTTTCATAACAATATTTATATGTTCTACTACCTGTTAAAGAATTTAAAGCATAACGATTACCGTCGAGAATTTCGATCACCACAAATGGACCTCTGAACTTCGGATCAAGCTTTGTTTGGTTTTTTTTCTTCATTTTTTATTGATAGAAAATCTTTTACTTCAAATTGAACTATCTTTGCTTTATTCTGATCAAATCTAAACTTATCATATTTTGCATTAACTTCTGTGTTATCAATCGCTTTTTGTCGTAAGTCAGAGATATCAATTTCTTTATCGTCTTGATCAACTATCATACCAAAAGATCTAGCTACTGTGCCAATTAGCAATTCTAACGGACTAGCTTTAGTAACTCGATTAGTAGTGCAATAAATTTCTAAATGAATTTCGTTTACAACTGCTTGCCAAGAGTTTCCACTCGTTTCGGCTGCAGTAAACATACTTTTTAGGGTACTCATTACGCATTCTACCTGGCCATTAGCCTGACTTGAACCCTTAGCTATAAGATGTAATTTTGAATTTTGTGAGGTACAATACTCTTGAAATTCTTTACTTGTGAAACATCTACCTTAATCTGCAATTATACGGGCCGGTGGGCCAAACAATGATATAGCATTTTTCAGAGCCTTAATAGTATTGAAACTATCAATTTTTCGAATATGACATAATAAAAGAAATTTGGTAAATGCACCTATCAAAATAATAACGTATTCTTTTAAATTGTTTTTACCCGTTAATTTACCTGTAATATCCGTGTGTAATGTATGCCAAGGGATGCTGGTCTTAGGAATAGGATGAAGCTCTGCTTGTACTTTGCCTTGAGCTTGACTTGGAAACTTTACAGGTATAACAGTTATCAATGAATTTACGAACATACTTCATAATTCCTTCCAACTAATAATACTCGCAAACCTTGTCGAGTGTTTTCACCTATCCTAAGTGCATAATTGACTCGTGCACATGATTTATTACCGACCACCTAAAAGCACGTGGAACAATAGGTAAACATAATGTTTTACCTCGCCTTTGGATTTTTCGGTGGAGTAACCCTGACCGTACTTCATAAGTTTTAGCAAGATCGGACGCAATCTCATCATTTTCTAAATCAATTACTATCTTACTAATTTCTGGGTCACGCCGTTGTTCAACAAGAAGCCAATCATCGGAAATTTCCGTCAAATTTATACGTTTCTGTAAAATTTTATTTGAATTACTACGCAATTGTTCTGTAACAGGATTACGCGAAAAGAAATCAGCGTGAGCCATTCGTTTACCTTCACGAAAAACAATATCAAATTTAAAAGTCTGTAAGAAAGCCCACCAACGGTGAACCCTTGGTGTTAAGTCAGCCTTTTTCTGAGAAGCTTTTAACGAATTACAATCTGTAATTACTAGGAACGGTCAACCATGCAAATAATAGCGGAAAACTTTACTCCGTTAAATACAACTAGAGTCTCTATTCATATGAATGATATCGCGACTTAGCTTAACTAGTAGCTTTGCTATAATACTCGACAACTCTATTTGAACCATTAAATTTTTGCAATAATATATAGCCCCATAGTCTTCAGAGCTAGCATCTCTAATTCATATGAATGATATCGTGACTCAGCTGAACTAGTAGCTTTGCTATAATACTCGACAACTCTATTTGAACCATTAAATTTTTGCAATAATATAGCCCCATAGCCTTCAGAGCTAGCATCTGTATGCAACTCTATAGGAAAGTTCGGATTGAAACACATCCGTCGCCTAAGTAACGCACAGATTGCTTATGTTTCGCTCAAATATCGCACATGTGTCGCTCTAGTGTCGCAAATGTGTCGCTGATGTATCACGTAAGTGTCGCTTGGGTGTCGCTCAAGTGTTACACATGTGTCGCGTAACTATTGCTTGAGTGTCCAATAGATATTGCTAAAGTGTCGTTCAGGTGTCAGGTATGCATCGCCTAAATATCTTTTGAGTGTCGCATCGGCTCTGTTTAAGTGTCGGGAAAGTATCGCTTACGTGTCGTGTATGTGTCGCCCGAATGTTGCTCTAAATCTATCGGTATTGCACAAGTGTAGCATGGCACTCATGAGTCACTCGAATTTCGTGCGGGTTTTGCATGAGTATTGCTCAGGTGTCACGTCTGTTTCGCTCAAGTGTCGCACAGGTATTGCCCAGGTATCACGTAAGTGTCGCCTGTGTCGCACAAGTATTGCTTAGGTGTCATATAAGTGTCGCTTAAATGTCGCTCAAATATCGCTTGATTGTCGGATAGGTATAGCTCAAGTGTCGCGTGAGTGTCACTGAGGTATCGCTGAAATGTCGCTTTAGTGCCTCATAGGTACCACTCAAATATCGCTCACATGTCGCGTATGAATCGCCCAAATCGCCTAATAAAAAACTATTATCTGCAAAAATTCACATCCGATTTTTTTTACCAAAACTTTTTTATTTTTCCACATTTAGGCGTTTAGGTTATACCACCGCCAGGTTTTAAGATCAAACAGCGGTAAATTTTTAGGTTAACCTGACTTTTTTATCCATTAACTTTTTTTTTTTTGATTAGTCATCTGATTTTAATTTTATTTTGCTCATAGCTTCAGTTGAGTTCAGAAAACGAAAAAAAATCAATTTTATTTCAACCAATCAGATTATTTATCGTTTGTCTCTTTTTAATAAAAATACCAGATTCCTGACCCTAATGATAAGCTATTCCATGTAGTTCCAAACTACGCTGAAATAATTTGACTGTTGCAGATGGTTCCATACTCGAAGAGCTTTTTTTCTCGATCATAATTCATATAACATTTATGTTCTGGAGGATCTAATTTAAGATTCTGATACTTGCGACATACATAACAGAATTTATTCAGAACTTCTATATCAATAACTTTCCCTGTAGCGCAACCAATTATTGCAACAGCAGCTCCTAGAGAATCATGTTTACCTCCCAGATAGCTTCTTTTGTTATAAAAACCGTCGGTCATAGCTTTAATGAGAGGAACACCGCATGGAGTAACATTTCCATTTTTTATTGCAATTTCAGCTTCTTCTAATGCATTTAAATGCATTTCATGAGCAAGAGTCTTTTCAAGAGGCTCAATTATATTTTTCCGATGCTTTACATAAGTTTTGTGAGAAATATATGGTATGTCAAAGATTGCGAACATAGTTTGAAAACCTACAAATGTGCTGGCGGAACCTATAACACTTATTGCAGCAGTTTCATTGATATTAAAGTCGTTTTCAGGCTTTGGTGGATTTGTATAAAATTGATACATCATTTTACATTCTAAACATCTCATATAGAGTAAAGTGTTTAATCCTATATCTTTCTTTTTGAAACAAACCGCATTTTCTAGACGTCGAGCACAGCCGGGCATATGGTTTTTAGAACGACCAAAACCTCTATACTCGTTTAAGAAGTAAGCTAAAGAAATTATCCGACAACCAGATATAACAGAGAAAATATCTTGTGGTTCGGTTGCGGCAGACAAGTCATTTGAATTTTGACAGTTATTATTAGAACTACAATTTTGTGGTGGGATAGAATTTTCGTCTCCAGGATTCTCGCTATTTTCATCTAAGTCCTCAGCAAATACTGAATCAGTCTCACTTTCATCTACTGTACCAAATTCAGAATTTGCAGAAGCAAAGCTGGATTCGTTGTGAGGAGAAATTTTTGAATCTGAAAGATTTGAAACTTCAGACTTCCCAGACAAAGATTGGTCACGTAAATTGTCAATCTGAGACACTCCAGAAGCTTTTGATTCTTGACTCATCGATACCTCCGATGCCTCAGAAGATACGTTCTCCAACTCAAAAACGTTACTACCAGTAAAACTATCGTCACTTATAATGCTACCATGCTCATCGTCACTTATAATGGTACCATGCTCATCGTCACTTATAATGCTACCATGCTCATCGTCATTATCTTTATTAGTATTAGATTTGTCAAGCTTGGAGCTTCGAAGAAGTCGGAATTCTTGGTTTCCCCCTTTTTCTGGTACTACAGAATATGCTTGACTGGAAGTTTCAAAAGAAGAGGTAGCTGAATAATACAAACTTAAATTACTATCATGCAATGTCTTACTTCTATCACAAGACTTGTCAAGTTTAGAGCTTTCGGGAAGTCGGAATTCTCGATTTCTCCCTTCTTCTGGAGCTACAGAATCAACTTGACTAGAACTTTCGAGAGAAGAGGTAGCTGAACTATACAAACTTAAATTACTATCATGCAATGGCTTACTTCTATCACAAGACTTGTCAAGTTTAGAGCTTTCGGGAAGTCGGAATTCTCGATTTCTCCCTTCTTCTGGGGCTACAGAATCAACTTGACTAGAACTTTCGAGAGAAGAGGTAGCTGAACTATACAAACTTAAATTACTATTATGCAATGTCTTAGTTTTATTACGAGATTTGTCAAGTTTGGAGCTTTCGAGAAGTTGGAATTCTCGATCTCCCTCTTCTTCTGTTGTCACAGAATGTACTTGATCGGATGTATCATGACAAACAGGAACTGAATCGTTATCAATAATATTTATTAGATTATCAGATATTACCATTGCATTTGTGCTGATATCGAAATCACCTGTCTGGCTGGGTTCCTCGCTGTCGTCAAGTAAATAATACTCTTCGATCATTTCTCCAAGTTCTTCATCGGCGATTTCGGACTGGGTCGCCATTTCTTGAGGATCCTGATGATTAATCGACGAGATTTCAGCTGCCGATTCATCTCGTCTCCTTTTGCGGCTATAATAAAATAAAAAATTATTTGATTTTGTAACGGGTGGTTTATTTCCCGTACTTATTGACCCTGAATAAAGTTAATAATTAACAATATAACAACCAAAATGACTCTAATGCTAAATAGGGCGCCACCAGGATTATTTTCTCGGTTCCTGGAACCGGATGCCAGAGCTGAGTTTTCTTATTCTACAGGGAGAGAGAAAGAGAAAGGTGTACTGGAAATAATTATAATTTTATTAACAACGGTACCAAATTTATTCAACAAAATAAAATAAAGTGAAATAACAATCTCGTGCACCTGCACGTACTCCTCACTCACTTACACTACGACTTACAACTACTCCACTCAACTCCACATCACCGCTTATATCTACTTGTCAATAAGACACCTCGTACAAAGACTTCAGTGCACGAGGGCTTATCAACAACGCCTTGCTACAGAAGCAACAGCCTAGTGACTGCAACGTAAGCCAGGAAGCCCCTGTAGCTCTCTAACACCTAACTGACTACCGTTGTACCCCACTTGGCGTCTATACAACGGATCCTATCAAAATTGCTTAATCCCACAGTACCCTCTTATGGAGCGACTATACTGCAGTTTCTACCTTACTACCGCTGTACCCCACTTGGCGTCTATACAACGGCTCCTACGCCAGCGAACACCTCGCAACGGACAGCACGACTGCGAAGGAACTCTGGTAGCACTCACACACACATAGCCCGCACTATCTCCACACACATAACCCACGCGTTCCACACACACACTGACTCTACTTTATTATTTCCGGATTTACTAAATTACTCCGAAAAATGTCAACTTTAGATTCTCATTAAAACTCATTAGTCATTAGCTCGCAAAATAAAAACTCTATACTTTATTTTCACAAATTAATAAATTTACTTCTTAAAATTTCCGGCTTAAACCGACGCTTCTTTCCTTCCAAATTTAACACGAGCTTATCTCTACGCATTAACAAATTCTTAGAATATTCTTTTGTATTTTTAACGGACGTAATCCACACGAATAATTAGCTTTATAAATAATTTTACCGGAATAATGATGATAATAAATTATTGGTATAAATTCGATATAAGACTCCCCTGGCAGAATTAATGATAATTTTACTCAACATAAAAATTACGTGCCTCAAGTTTTCTGCGGGTGTTTCTGTCTTTTCTGGGTCGAAATTTAATGATGATCTTCAGTAATTAATAACACGTGGAATAATTGTTTTCTGATAAACTGAGAGTGACGATTATATTAAGGATAAATTCACCTCGATGAAAAAGTAATTTCGAAGAATTATCCACGGTCTTAAATTTTGAAAATGCGTCGCAGTTTTCTCGGTAAATCAATTCCGGTAATTAAAATTATTCCAATAATTAATTAAATAATTTTCCATAATTAATAAATAAAATAATTAATTCAGTGGTAATTCAATCGTTAGAAATTATAACATTTGTCCAGGTATTCATTACATAAATCTACGGCGTCACCAATTTTTAAGGAATGTGCGCTCAAAATGGACGCCGTTACTGCGTAGTTAGCTTAACCTTGGGTACCGAGAGACGCTCGACTGGTCGTGAGCTATGACTGGAATATTTTCTCGATATTCAGAAAATTATAATTGTTAATGAAAAATGAATTCATTAATTCCAATCAAAGGTGTTAATTATTATTAACCTGCAGAATTGATAATTTAGATACTCACAACCAAACCCTGGAGGTCTGGAACATTCCTCGGGTGTAACAATCCCCTGGAGGAATTGTTCTCAAAGCTAACAATTAAATTAATTACAACAGTTAAATTAATATTAAATAGAATATTATAAGACGAATTGAATTACCGAATTAATCTAATAAATGAGAAGTAGTATTTTCCGTGAGCCGGGTGTGACCCCCAAGGCTCAACACTACCAAAGTCCAATACCTGGCGTCAATTGGTTTGAAGGAACTCTTTGGTTGCTAATGGCTTCCTTCTTGGACTCCTCGATGTTACTTGTTTCAACACTACACCACTTCTCTCGACACAACGCGCTGCTCAGCTATTTAATAGCTCCCCGAAATACCCCCTCCTACTCTCTTTCTAGGGCCGAAGATCGATGCGCCAAAATACTAGTCGACAAAGTTATCGATCTCTGGCGCCTTATCGATTAAGGGTAATTTACCCTGTTACAATTTATTTAATGCTAGAGAAACAACGGATGTAATAAGTGACTTAATAATCTAATTGTTATGTAACCTGAACAAGAAATTAAATAGAACAAAGAATAGCATTCCGAAGAATTTGCGAATTATCAGCCAACATGAAAAGTATAGAAGTCAAGCAAACTATCTAGGTCGACATGAATTTTTTTTGGTTCAAAAACTTTTGTGATTGTCTGAAAATGATAAAATTGTTTGTAATAATCATAACTTCTTTAATCGGGAATTTCTTGATTTATTTCTTGAATTGTTGATTTACTATTATGAAAGCATCTTTCCAAAAATTAGAATAAATGTCACCCAATATTATCCTATCACATTGAAATATTGACAAGCTCATGGAAATTATTAAAAAAATGAAAAATGAATTTAATCACATTTTATTTATTATTAATTTAGCGGAGAGTCCAATTGAATTTTAACTTTTTTTTTTTTGATTTTGACAAATACGACTCTCAATAATAATATCTAAATAAATAGAGAACAATAAGATATATATTGTAAAAAATCTAGCACCGTTGATAGAGGATGAAATTATTAATTAACGAAACAAAGGATTGAAAGTAAAAAATGAATATTTTTTAATACTTAGTCAGAGATACTAGAGAAAAAAAAATCATAAATAAATTAATAAAGATTATCAATGAAATTAATGAAAACTTACTTTTGTCGCCAGGCAAATTTTCTTGAATGTGGACGAGGTCTTTTCCGTTGATATTTTTTTCTCTTCATATCATTGTTATCATTGTTATTGTACATACTGTTGGTATTGTTATTATCGTTGCTCATGATATTTTTGTTGTTTCTTTTAGTCACTTGATAAGGGTATTAGTTTATACTTGGATAAGGGTTAACATTCAACGTTGTTTAAAATATATTGCTACTTACGTTTCACGCAAATAACATAAAATGCATTTCACGATCAACTTGTAGTGAAATGAAAGCACAATAGTTATCAAAATATCAAACGTGGTAAATTGATATTCAGACAAATAATGTCTATACATTTATTGCGCAATAAAAATTATCATAATGTATAATTAAAGGACAAATGCTATAAGACGCGTGTATAGCAACACGCTTCGATATAGCGATTGAACTGAATCTATTGTCGCGCGATCTATTGTTTTGGGTAATGGTATCAAATAACAGTAGCGATTGTCTAGATAGATGTATTAAAAACAGCGGTAACTATTTAAAATATTATCTTGATTAAAAAAAATATTCAATAGTAAAAATAATTTTTTGAATAACTATGAGTAAGTTTTTTACAAGAAGAAAAATTGTTTTTACTCGAAAAAAGGAAAAAGTATTAAGTTTTTAATTATTTGTAAATTAAAAAAAATTCTAAATTTGGAAAATAATCGAGCTGGTTAGTTCATTTTTTTAAATTATTTATTCATTAATTCACGTAAAACCAACAAATTTTTTATCGTTATCTATATTCATTTTCATAATTATTAATGTAATTATTGACTTTGTCATGAGAAGTTTCATTACAAAAGGTATGTAAGGAAATTTTTGAGCTCTCTTTTTTAATTTTTAAGAACCTTGCAAGCTTTCGAATAATCAACATTACTGTTGAATTAGCAGGCATTGATCGATTTTTGAAAAAATGACATTTTCAAAAAAATTAAAAAAATGCTTGTTTAGAAAATGAAAAAATCTGCAATTGTACTTTTTTTTCAATTAATGATTTTGAGTAACTTTTTTATATACATATATTATTCTAATCATCAATGTATTTCTCATAGGTTAATAAAAATTAAGTTAGCTGACATCTAAAAATTTCTGTAATTTATTTTATAGAAAAATTAAAAAAAAAAAATAATAAGAAAAAATTTCACATAAGGTAAAAGACCCAGTTATTGACACTGGCCTAGTTATTGACACCTGCAATTTTAATTTAATTAAAAAAAATAAATCAACTATAATAAATTAATAAATACAATTTTCGAATTATAAATTTTACGATAGTTGATTTTTTGGGAACATTTTATTTTTTTAATTAGACTAACATTGCGAATGTCAAACAACTAGGTCAGTGTCAATAACTGGGTCTTTTACCTTATAGAAAATTTATGAAAATTAAATTAGTCGACGTCTGAAAATTTTTGTAATTTATTTTATTAAAAAATTATTGAAGAAAAATTGAAAAAAAAAATTTCACATGGAGAAAATATTAAAAATTATGCGTATAATTTTTAAGAAATATTTTTTTAGTTCTAATTTAATTAATAAAAAAAATTAAAAATTTTTGAACGTCGGCTAATTTTAGTATCATCATAGGTTAACTGTTTTGTATCCACCTGATATACGCAACAATGATTGCAGTAAGAAATATAATAGTAAATTAAAAATTTTCTAAAAAATAAAAAAAATGCTTGTTTTAAAAATGAAAAAATCTACAAGTGAAATTTTTAAAGTTAATAATTATTCGTTACTTATTTATATAGTTATCTATTATATTTATTATTCACAAGACACATAAAAAAATGTTTGTAATTGACAAAAAATTAATAATTTAGAAAAAGAACACTTGAATTTAATAATTTTCCAAATGTTTAATTTTATAAATTTTCATAATTTTTTATTTCAAAAACACAACTGTTTCGCTAAATCAAATTGTGTATTGCGGGCTACATTTTACTTCACAAGTAAAAAAATTCATGCATCTTAGGTTATTGTCCGAACTTCAAGCTGCGTAAATAATATAAACTCGAAAACGTTTTTCCCAAATTCATTTGATGCAAGCCATCTAACGACGAAAAAGACAACAAAATGATTTGCTGATGGCGCCCTCCGACAGATCATATGGAAGCATCGAAATTTCAAAGTTTTGTTGAAAACTAGGTTTTCATTCTAACCTCACTGGATTTTATAAATAAACAAAGTAATCTGCGTTATTAGTTAATTAAAAAAAATAAAAAACCAAAAGAAATAATCATTCAATATCAAGGATCATCCTCCTTGTACGTTCGTAGGTGATTTCTCTGTGAAAAATTTTATTTTCATGGCTAACTGACAGACCCTGAGCCAAGGCAGTTTTACAGGCAAAAACCCGCGAATACTTATTTTTTTTTCATGAGATACTCGAAAAATTGACGAATTAAAATGATAATAATTACTTTGTGAGTATTCTTGTCAAGTTTCATAATATTTTATTGAATAGTTTGATTAGGAACTTTGGCAAAATTTTGTTGATTTTGAATTCAATATTCCGCCAAAATGGCGTTTGTATGCCATCGGGTGCCACAACTTAGTCCTAACAGAGACTATACAAAACGTAATGTTTTTAGTAAGGTGCAATATCCCAAACGTCTGATATCGAGATAAGCACATTTAAGAAATGTGATACTTGCCGAAAATTAGTTTTCATAAACGTTACTTAATCCTAAAATGTATATGCTAGAAATGTGATGTCTAAAGAACGTTCATGTTAAGAAACGTTATATTTCAAAAATGTAAAGCTTCTAAAATCGATAGCATCACAAGCGTGCCATTTGTAAATCGTTCAAGGGTCTAAACGTGATGTTTCCCTAACGTCATACGTTTAAAAAAATTCAGCCGCGTTACCGACTGCAAAACAAGTCTAATTCAATCGATATTATAGATTTCTTATGATACTATACCTGGAAATTTTTGTCTATAAAATCACACTGTCATATGTGCAAACGTCAAAAATTTTATTTGACAAAAATTTAAGTCAGAATGATATTGATGAGCAAACTTAAATCCTCTTTGAGTTGTGAGAACACAATAGTTGAAAGTCACTGGACCATTTGATTGTAGCATAGAGAACACACTTAATCAATTAAAAGTTTCAATAATTTCGAAAAAAATAACCAATGCAACAGCAAATTTAATAAAAAGATAGGAGAATGTAATTTTTATTTAAATATATATATACATACTTATATAAACTTTTAAGCCATATGTATTATTTTCTAAATTAGTTGACGAGCCGAGTCAAAATATATCGAAATTTTTCAAAAGTTTCGTCATGAAGACCAAGGCAATAGTTAGATTTTCATACGATTCTCTACTATTCAAACACTACATCAATTTCATGAAAAACTTCCATTGCATAATAGTATTCTGGTGGCTGTAGAATCACGCCTGGAAAAATAAGTTTAACACTTTTAGTTAACGCTATTTCTATTATCAATTTTGTAGTTTTACATGGTGATATTAATGCCATCGAATTTATGTGCACCATCTTATTATTATTTTATTATTATGATAACAGAAGTATCCAATTAACTCAGCTCCTCTTACATGTAGTAGCAAACATTCGTACAGAGAAGCTGTTACTGTAGCTTTCATTGAAATAAAAACGGTGAAATTTTCAAATGTCCAACTTGACCTGTACCTTGAAGATTCTGCTTACTCTGTCGAATACGTGCAACAAGGACCTTATTTCTGTTGCGAACAGGTAAAATCAATATTGAAGTAATTAAAACTGATATTATTAATTTATATATTTACTTGAAATAAATTTTGATGAGTAATTCATTTGGTTACAGATTTGATTTAGATACTCCTGTCGTAACTGCTGGCTCTGGCAACACTCGATGAATCCAATGATTTTGTACAAATCTTTGGCATGCATCTCAAAAACCATTCAAGTTGTTGGACTAACTCCTGGCTTAATGATAAAACTTACACTGCCGGTGTGCCAGCTAACTGGATTTTGGATTTTAATGCGGAAACTTTTAATCCAATCACTGAAGACGATGACCAGTCTTATGTTGCGCAGTGGCGGGAGAGCAAATCCGGCAAAATACCCAAACGAGGTTGGAAATTCTACGATGCCAAAGTCATAAAAGTTTCAAGTCAGTATTTTTTAATCTTTCGATAAATTTCAAAATTTCGATTCTGAATGTTTTAACTTTTCTTAATTCTGAGCGAGTCTAACCGTAATTGTTATTGTCTTCTTTTTCAATCATAATCTGTTAAGCATACTGGTGAACTGCTCTCAACAACAAGTCAACTAACCTATTTTTTTATGTAAAAATACGCTGAAAAATTTCAAAAGAACTTACACAGGTTGCTTTGAACTTCCAGTGCATTTCTGTCAAGAAATAGGTTAGGAAATTTTTTCATCGCCGTATACTTCAGATATATTCATTATTCTTCTTCATTATGTCATAATAGTCACATCGTAATCTTCTCATCTAATTTATAATAGAATATCTGATCTACTGCTTATGTATAGGTTAAAAATGCTAGCAACTACGGATTTTTTTCATGACTCTTACTTTGATCTGGTTTTTAATTCATCTGTTTCCGTTTAAGATAATCTTAAGTCACTGGAAAGGGAACTCGATTTACTAGACGGTGATGTTTCTCCTCTTCGTCCAGAACGTCCTGATAATGAATCTATTGAACATTCAGGCAAGAGAAATTTGGAGTTTGAGTACGATAAAAAACAAGGAAAGGGAAAGAGAAGCAAAGACGAAACCTCACGAACTTCAACATCATACGTAATTTTTTTCTTAAATTAATCTTTAATTATTAAATTCTGGTTGAAAATTTTATCGATTAAAGTTGATTTTTTTTTATAATTAGGAAACTCCAGTTGTCAAAAAATCAAAACCGACTACTGTGAGTTCAGAAGTGTATCCACATGGCCAGACTAGTCATCGTAATGTTCCCAGAGAAAAAACACCGGATTTGGAATCTCACGATTCAGATAACTTTGATGATGTTGTGAATGACCAATCACATCCTGAAGGTGATATTGAACTTACTCTATAAAAAAAAAACCATTCACGAAGACTGAAATTATCTAAAACGAAGTACTTTTTTTCTTTTTACTTCCTTTGTTTGACATAATTCTTTTCTTCTTCTACCTCAAAACATTTTAGTTTTTCATTTATATTTTCGTCATGATTCAACGAACCACACACTAATAAAAAATACTTCGTTGAAAAACTAATTTTCTTGGTTCAAAAAAATATTTTGGAGTAAGAAATGAATTCTTTCATAATTATATTTGCTGAAGATCATTTTCTTTGACTCCAAAACATTCGAAACATTTTTCAGTGCTTTAATACTTTCTTACCCTTATATTCTACTTAATTTAATTAAGTATAAATAGGAAGAAAAATTCTTCGTTAGGAATAAAATTTTTATCTGCGTACATGAGAGTATCAAATAATTTATCAAATGCATAAATTACTTTCAGACGACCGATCATTGAAGCAGATATTGCTAAACTTGTCATCCGAAGACATAAAATTGGTTAAAAGAGTCCAACTTAACATGTTAAGAGCTCAAGAAGCTAATCCAGCTAGACAAACCAATCAACAAGTAAGAAAAATAGAGTATCTGCTCCAAGTATCACAATAAGAAATTAAATTTTCAACTTTCCGAAAATTCAACATTTTTTAAAATTTACAATATTTGCAAGCTTTTTGATATTCAGTTCTTTTTCTCTTTAAAGGTTGAAATTGGTCACCAAGGGTCAAACGTGTTTGTCACTCAGCAGCAATGGGATACAGCAAACTCTAGAGATACTTACTGGTCGATGGGTGTTTCACTAATTCATGCACTATTCGACACAGAAGTTTTGCTGGAAAGTAACCTAAGAGGTGGTCTCAGCAAAATAGATAAAAATGCTCCTAAAAGATCTGCGTTGAACCCCCACATTGTAACGGCTATTACTGGTAAACCATGATTGAGTTTGTGCCCGGAAAGCTCAAAATTTCTCTAATAAGTTTAATTTTGAACTTGAAAGTAAAAAAAAAGATTAAGGAGTAGCTTCCATGTTCAATGGGTAGTCCAATTTTTGTTATTTAATTTCTAATTGCAGAAGCTGTACGAGCGAAATTTCCTGATTTTAGAAAATCTCACTTTGGCTCGGCAATTAACAACTCCTTGCAGAGTCTTCAGAGAAAAAATAGAGCTGCTGCTCAGGAAATGGTCTATTGTTTTCATTTCTATTTCTCTTTGTATTTAAATTTTATGTTTACAAAATAAAATAATACAGATTAATTATAATTATTAATTTTACAGGATCCAGCTGGAAATGAATAATGGAGAAAACGTATAATTATTGCTCTGCTGTCAAAAAGTTTTGATTTAATTTGCATAATGTTGATAATTATAATTATTTTTTGATTTTCGCAAGTGATGTTTACTTATAATCTTAATTTGTGATGTTTACTTTTAATAAAAATAATGTATTCTGTTCTAATTACTATACATTTTCATTACTCCTTCAGCAAATATAAATCCATCGTGCGAGCGTTCAATTAACTCGTCATGAGTTCGGTGTTCATGATAACTTGGGTAAGGCTTTACATTCAAAGAACTGATTTTCTTGGTTGAAGACAATATTTTGAAATAAAAGTTACTGTAATTGCTAGTAGAAAATTTTCTCTTGCTCAGAAACAACTAATATCTCCCTAAGAATAATTTTCAGCATAACTGAAGTTTTTTTAGTGAAAAATTTTGGTATCTGGCATCTAGAAATTTTCTGTTAACGTAAAATGAGATTGCAGGCAATTTTAGGTTAATTTGATAACACATGCCCTATAATATGATTTATTAATATTGCACAATATAGTGTATACTATATATGTTACCATATATTGAATTGAATATAATATGATATATTTTGTGAAATATATTCTCACTATATATTATAAATTATGTAATAAAAATATAATTTCAATATAAGGAATTGATATATTTTTGTCAATATATGATTGTATAAAAAAGCGGCCAAAATAACTATATGATATCATATATTCATAAATATATTATTTCTTATATTTTTATCTTGCAAAAATATAAGGAATAATATATTTTTTAAATATATTTTATTTTCATACAGGTTGGATCTCTATAGATTCGAATTCTGGAAATAATGAATAAATATAATCCTCGAAAGTAGCATTGACGTAAAATATCATGATTTAAGACATTTTTTGACATAAATAAGTAAAACAAAAAATTTCAAAATTCAAAAAACTCAAATTCTATCGTAACATGCTTGAAAATTGTGACAGGGAATTTAAATTCCCGCGGGAATTAGTTTTGATTATCGTGTCGTGGTGAGTAGGAGCTACTCTTTACCTTCGGAGCGCGACAAAGTAGTTGTGCGACTCGTCACCGGGTCGTACGTATCGCTGAGTCCCCACTGCTGTCCCCGGAAAATGAAGCGCGGGAGCGAACAATGGGAAGGTTCGAGAGCACGAGGAGAGGTTATAAAAACGCCGGGTGTTATGTCGAGATCATCTTTCTTCGAGTGTCTGTTTGCGAGTACGTGAATAACTGTTGTCCAGCGAGGGATATTTGCTGATAAAAGTAAGTAGTTGATTTCTTAAGGCTTCACGAGTGGAACGAAGCGATTAATTTTTATTGTCTTGTATTTTTTATATAAAATTACTTGCCGTTAGGCCATTGGGCTGGCGATCTTTGTTAAATCAAGATATTTATTTGCTGGAATTTATAAATTCATCGAGGATAAGATTGAAAGCTGAGAGTAATTTGGTGACACGAGTTCTGGGACTTTGGAAGTCAGTAAAGCAGTGGAGCTGATCCCGCCATTTCTGTCTGCTGGGAAAATAATTCATCGCTGGAGTACCGGTTTGATTTGTCAGGTATTTTTGGTTATTTTAGGCCAAACTATTTATTTAATAAATTAAGAGGCCAAAATAATTAAAATTTAATTCTCGAGCGGCCATTCTATGTTAGCAAGTTTCGTACTTGAGGTTCTTGTCAAGGTCAATTAGCTAGCTTGTCATTGATAAATTATAAAGAAAGGAATGAAATTTAGGGAATTATTTATAAATATATGGAAATTGAATAAATTAGTAATTTATAATAGGCCTCTTGGCTATAATAAATCAATTTAATTAATAATTTTCAAACCAAAAAGAAAGAAAAATTAATAAGAAAAGTATTGCGCAGTTAAGTAGTGTGGATTGTCCAGAAGGTTCGATAATTAGAATTTTGTTCTGAGACGCTTAAGATTATAATGATTGATGGTTAGGAATTGTTAAGAAAATTAAATTTAGGCCGGTGGCTAATTTAATTTCATAGAATTTAATCTGGGAATTATTTAATTGTTAAGACGATTAATTAGTGAATTTTGGATGAAGTATATTGAGTAGAGATGAGAAATTTTAGTGATTTAATTGAGTTCTGGAAATTTATTAATTGGAAATTTTAGCAGGAAATTTTAATTAATATAGGAATTTTTGGGATTAGTTAATGTAAGAAGAATTATTTGCAATTAGATAAATGCTGGCGTTGAATTTAGAAGTTATGTTAGTATTGTAAGTTTGAAGACTTAAATTTAGGCCGGTGGCTAAATTTAAGTATGTTAATTGATTTAGAGAATTGGTAAATGAGCTTATTGAATAATTGACTGAATTTAAGGAAAATTATGAGAGATTTTGATAAAGAAATTTGGAAATTTAATTAATTTGGAAAATTAAATTTAATTAAGAAAATTGGTCGAAATTTTATTCAAGAAGAATTTTGAAATAAAGTTAGTCAGTAAGAATTTTATGGGATATTAAATTTGGTGAAACCGAGTGATATGTGGAGAGTTTACTGAAGATTTGTGTATCATGTTGAGATAAAAATCGGAATTTTAGTTTGTTAGTGATTTAGATAATTGAATAATTAAGGAGTTGTATTTGGAAAATTATGTTGTAGTTATTCCCTCAGTTGGACGAGGAAGTAGGAATTTAAGGATAGATGCGTAACGGTCTATGAATTGAATTTAGAAACTAAGAAGATAGATGCGTAATGATCTATGTGTAAAGAAGTTAGTTGATATTTAGTTTATAAGGATTTTTGGCAAGTGCCTGGTTGAGGAAGCGTTTCTCGAAAATTTGTATTAAGATAGAAACTGTAAAGCAGTTTCGTTAATTTTGTTGATTATAAAATTCATTTGTTGTTCAATAAATTTTATTGATTTATAAAATTGTCCTCAGTATTAATTTTTTCAGCCTTGACCCAACTTCTCACGACCCGCTTTCCTGCTCGTGCTCTTCCGGTTCCTGGGACACCGCGAAAATAATCCCAGTGGCGCCCTTTTCATAAGGAAAGGGGTGACCAATTGAACAGGGTTAACCACCCCGTTACAAAATGTTATGGAAAGTTGATTTAGAAAATTTCACATCGTTTTCTTTTCCTAAAAGTGTGTCTAAAAACAAAAATTTACATAAAATCTTCTTTTTCACTGAACATAAAATTTTTAAAATTGAAAAAAAAAATAGATCGTATCGATTGCTTATTAAAAGACTTAGCTTAAAAGTTGAGGGATAAGTGACAGTTTGTTAGGAAAAATTTTCAAGAAAATCGATCGCTACGGGTTTTTTTTTAAATCCACATTTTAAAGTCAAAATTTGAAAATCTTATAAAAGTACAGTCTGAAAACTTTTAACTTCCCGCTAAGAAAAATTGAAAATTTTGTAAAATTCGGGAAGCTATTGGTCTTATCACGTTTTGCGAAAATCGAGTTTTCATAAGATCTCGACATTTTGAGGTTCTAGGAAGCTGTTTTGACTATTCCCGCTATGGTGTCCGTGCGGCTCTATGTATGTGAGTAGGGCTTCACTCAAGATCGAGATTATATTAGTCTTGTCTTGACTTATCAAGACTTATCAAGACGATATTATAGATGACAATTCAAGACCAAGACCAATATCATTAAAAATATATTGCTAAGTCTTGACAAGACATATAAATACAATCACTACCAATGACTATAAGTATATGGGAATTACTCTTACTGAGAATTCATGCTTTAAGAAAGATTATAAGTATCAAGTTGATTTTAGTTTATTGATAATTTTTAAATGACCACATTTTTCGTCTTAATAAAGCTTACACACAATACGATTATACATACATATCTATTAGGGTGGGCCAAAAAAAACTTTTAATTTTTTTTTCATTAGCTACCGCGAAAATATCGTCCAAGATGACGAAAAAAAAATTCTGGTAGAGTTTGAGCTCTTAATATCAATTACTAGCAATATCTAGAGGTGTCACGTGGTGATTTTTGATTTCCCATTTAAATAACACGGGAATTTTTTTTTTTTTTTTTGGAATTTTGATGTATCTCAACGAGTTATTGTGTGGTAAAAATAAACAGATATTTTTGTAGGAAATTAAACGGCCTACAAAAAAGGTCAGATATAATTTTTCGCTACGTCAACTCGGTTAAAAGTTATTCGCAGTTAAAGTTCAAATTAAAATAATATACGATGACTTTCACAATTTTTTATACTTTTTAACAAATAAACGGTTTAAAATCATAAAACAACATATTTTTCGTGATTTTTCTCGTTTTTACTTCCTAAATTTAGCTGATATCTAATTATTAAGAAAAAAAAATATTCAAATCGGTTGACCGTGGAGGCTATTTCTGGAATTTCCTGTTTTTCTTGAGGTTCTATCAAATTTTATTTCTGTACACAGTAAAAAAATGTTCTTGAATCAAGTAAATAATTTTGAAGAACTTAATCTTCTTGATTTGAGTAGAAAAATTGTTGACCTAATACATTTTTCTTGATTTAAGGAAATTTTTCCTGATTCAAGAATTTTTCGTCTTGATTCAAAAAAATTATCCTCTTCAAAATTATTTTCTTGATTTAAGAATTTTCTCTCGAATCAAATTAATTTGTTTTTTCAGTGTATGTACTGTATTTGAAGAATATAAATTTTTTGACAATCAACACGCCTGCACGCCTGTAGGGGGAAGGAATTTCATAAAATTTTGTTCGAGATGGTTTCTACAACATAAATAATAGATTTCTACAAAATTTTGAGTCCATAGAAACTATTGTTTGGAAATAAGAATTGTTTATTTTTAACGCCCTCGCAATACCTATTGAAGTTGAAATTTGATAAAATCTGGTCTTAGCTGAACTTTAAAAGAGAAGATTACACACAAAGATTCCTACCAAATTTAGAGTTTTTAGAAGTTACAGTTTGGAAATTGAAATTAAAAATTCTAACACCCACCCACGCAATCCCTATTGGTAGTAGAATATATTGAAATCCGTATTGAGATGATCTCTACATGATAAATAAAAGACTACTACTAAATTAAGTCTGTAGGAACTATAGCTAATAAATTAAAAATTTTCATTGTTAACACCCACCCCCGTAATCCGTATTAGGAGTAGGTTATCGTATAACATAAGTTTTTCTCAATCAATTCCAAAATGGCCTCTACGGTCAACCGATTTAAATATTTTTTTTTCTTAATAATTAGATATCAGTTAAATTTGGGAAGTAAAAACGAGAAAAATCACGAAAAATATGTTATTTTATGATTTTAAGCCGTTAATTTGTTAAAATGTATAAAAAATTGTGAAAGATCGTATATTATTTTAATTTGAACTTTAACTGCGAATAATTTTTAACCGAGTTGACTTAGCGAAAAATTATATCAGACCTTTTTTGAAGGCCGTTTAATTTCCTACAAAAATATCTATTTATTTTTACCACACAATTACTCGTTGAGATACATCAAAATTCCAAAAAAAAAAAAAAAAATTCCCGTGTTATTTAAATGGGAAATCAAAAATCACCACGTGACACCTCTAGATATTGATATTAAGAGCTCAAACTCTACCAGAATTTTTTTTTCGTTATCTTGGACGATATTTTTGCGGTAGCTAATGAAAAAAAAATTAAAAGTTTTTTTTGGCCCACCCTAATATCTATATCTATATTTATAGATTCGTATGAATTGCAAGTAATAACGTCTGTAAGCAATATATGGAATGCGTTATATGTATAGTGTATACTTGATAATTTTTGTCTATTTGGAATATCATACAGTTACTTTCTATCATTTGAAATGAAGAATTAGTTTAAAAATTACTAATTTTTATTTTATTGTTTATTAGGCTAAAACATTTTAATAATTATTCAAAACGATAAATTATATATGATTTAAAAAATAATAAATTTTGCCTGCTTAATTAAAAAATAAATTATCCAATTGCACATTATTATAATATAATATTATTATATATTTACAATATTAAAAAAAATTTTAAGTTATTCAAGACCAAGACGAGATCTTGATAAGACAATACAAGACGATATCGCAAATTACTTATTTTTAATGATCAATACAAGGCGTGAATTTTAAAGTCAAAATCAAGACACGATTAAAAATTTCGAGATCAAGATAAGACTATCCAACTCTTGTCTTGTCTCGGCTCGAGTGAAGCCCTATATGTGAGTGTATGTATGTAAACCTCTTATAACTTTTGAACGGCTTGATCGATCGGATCGAGATAGATGGCGATCCAAAGAGTACCATTGCCATTAAATTTTGTAAAAATTTGAATCGATTCGGTTCGCTAGATTTTGAGAAATCTCAAAAATAAACTTTAAAAAAATTGATATTTATGGTAATATTTTCTAAACGGGTCCACCCTTCAATTCCATAAACTAATCCGGTTTTAAACGTAAAAATACACGTCGATTGCTGTTAGTCCCGTCGAAATCGGTTGATTCGTTCGGGAGTTATTAAAAACGAAAAATTTCGAAAAAAGTGTTTTTTCAAAGAGACTCCGTAATTTTTTATCAGATCAATTTCCATCATTGCAAATCTTTGATAGAGCGTGAAAATTTATATCAATCCCTGCCAATCACGTGAAAATCGGTTGATTCATTCCAAAAAATATCGTAGTTTGAAAATTCCAAAAATGCTATTGTATCTATGTCTCATCAGACTTTTGAGTTCGGAGAGCTCAAAAGCATAGAATAGCTTTCTTTTCGAGCTTGGAAAGCTCAAAATAACATGAAAAATGTTTTTGAGCTTGAAGCGCTCATAAACAAAATCAGTGGAATTTTAAGCTTTCAGGTATGGACTTAGCGGGAAGTTGCAGGGATAACCTTTACGGTCAACCGTCTTCCTAATTTCTAACTTCCCGCTAAGAAAATCGGGAAGTTATTGTTTTCACCCCGTTTTGCAAAAATCGAGTTTTCTTCAGATCTCGACGTTTGAAGGTCACATGAAGCTTCCCTGACTACCCCCGCGATGCTGTGACTATGTCTATGTGTGTGTGTGTGTGTGTGTGTGTGTGTGTGTGTGTGTGTGTGTGTGTGTGTGTGTGTGTGTGTGTGTGTGTGTGTGTGTGTGTGTGTGTGTGTGTGTGTGTGTGTGTGTGTGTGTGTGTGTGTGTGTGTGTGTAGTAGTAGTA
>CAJNRD030001120.1:7475354-7489426 GCA_905319865.3 Cotesia congregata
GGGGGGGGGAATCTTTTTTACGGATTCTAGGCATTGTTGTTGGCCTGGATATGTGGCGACTCGACGCAACATCATACTAAAACTTGACGCTAACGCCCCTACCCACTAAATCCTAAACCCCTTTCCTCTTTCCTCTATTCCCTCATGGAAACCGCCGTTAGGCATTACTTTGTGAGGGGAGGATCTAGCTACTGCTCTTCCTTCTGGTGGCTATGGTGTTAACTACCTTCCTTCTATCTTCTGCTATTTGCTCTTCTTCTTTCGGTGGAACGCAAGTCTTTGAGGACTTCTGTTGCAAACGTGTTGGTAGCGTTCCAGCCAGCTTCTGATGACAACATTGCTTCCACTAGTGAATCTGGTTGCAATCTCTGGTTCAGGATCCTCTCCAGCTCTTCACGCTGTGGGTCGAAACGAGGACATACAAAGAAGACGTGCTCCGCATCTTCAGCAACTCCTGGGCAGTGTGTGTGTGTGTGTGTGTGTGTGTGTGTGTGTGTGTGTGTGTGTGTGTGTGTGTGTGTATGTGTGTGACTCGCTTATAACTTTTGAACGACTGAACCGATGGCGCCAACCGCGTGAAAATTGGTTGATCCATTCAAAAGTTATTGCGGTTTGAAAATTCCAAAAATAGTGTTCTATGAAACTTCTATCAGACTTTTGAGCTAGGAGAGCTCAAATGCATAGAAATATTATTTCCTTCAACTCAGCGAGCTCAAAATATCACATAAGTTATATTTTGAGCCTAAAAATCTCAAAACTGTCATAAGTACAATTTTTAACGCCCCGGAATGGAATGAGCGGGAAGTTGCACGGATGGCCTTTAGGGTGAACCGATTTTCCAATTTTTTTTCTTCAGAATTTTGTCAAAAGAGGTTCTGGTGACTTTGGCGATTTGCTCTTCAACGGTGACTGGTATAAATTTCTGATCAGAAGTACTCGCCTGGGTGGTGCCAGTGTGAGAGATTGCGATCTGTTGGTTCAATTCGAGGATCTCATTCCGTATTTGTAGTCCTGAGATAACCTTTTTTAGTTCGGCATTTTCGGTGGCGAGGTTATTTTTGATCTCTTGAATCTCTATCCGATTAGTACGCGACGCTTCAGCAATATCTTGAACTAGTTTGTTTTCGAATCCATCGAGACGCTTAGACAACTCGGCTTTATCTTCTCGGCGCCATTCTCCCATCCCAATTAGAAGCTCGTCAAGCGAGTTGCACTGTTTTTCGACTGAACCCATAGCTGTCTCGGAGGTAGGGCTTAGGGTCTGGCAATTAGACGATAACGCTAGTGGGTTCGTCAGCGCTGACGGTGAAGAGGTAGAACGACTGAGCTTCTGAGGTGGACTAGAGTTTTTGGATTGGCTGCTATCCTGTTCTCTTTCCCGCTTCACAGCATTATTTATATTTGTTAAAAATGCTAGCCGTAAGATGGACGGTGTGGCTTAATTTATATAGAATAAGTGAAAGGAAATTTAGTATAGACCGGATAGCTCAAATGGTAGAGTAGCTGACATGTCTTCGGAAGGTTCTGGGTTCGAATCCCAGTCCGAGCTATCTAATAATTTAATTTTCTCGCATATTCTATAAACTCACATTAAGATGATCTTCTCCACAATCCTTTCTCAATCCTTTCCTACCAATTATCCTGTTACGTGAATGTTGGAACGCTTCACGTAATAATTACCGTAACTCCTATTCTTTCCCGCTTCACAGCATTATTTATATTTGTTCAAAAATGTGGAACGCTTCACGGAATTTTGAAAATTTTAATTTAACAAAAATGGCGACTGATTGAAAATTTTCTCACTATTCTTACTGTTTTTTTTTTGTTTTACCACGGCTAAAAAAATCTTTAAAATAAAAATTTTTTTAATTCCGTACGTGCGACGATAACTACATCCTTACTGATTAAAAAGCAATTTGAGTTTTGAATTTCATATGATTTGTTTTTGAGTTATCGAACCGACCGTGGAGGGGGGAAATTTTCTTCAGTGCTCTACGAGATTGTTAATAACAACTTTGTAATAATAAAATATTTTTTAATAAAAATTTAGGGTAATAATCTTTAATGTACCCTTAATAGAATAAAAAAAATCCGATTCCCAAATTCCTTTATTTTCCCTGTCAAAAAAATTCCTGAAAATCACCTCTTTTTTACGATCGTCACAGTGGTGTTCCCCCTTAAACAATTAAAAATGAAAATTAAGTGTTATGTAAAAAAAAATATTAATTTTGGGTAATTAATTAATTTTACATTTAAAATATTTAATGTGTTTAAGTATTTGGTCCTAGCGTGTTAAGCTAATAGACCGGGAACTTCCGAGTTTTAGTTTATTGAGAATGATAGGTTTGTTTGAATAAATTGATGCAGTTGAATAATTTTAATACATATATTGTTCAAATCCAAAATTAATATCATTAGTTAATTTACAATAGTTACAATTATTACACAGTGATTGAAGTTAACTTTTCTTTCATATAACGATTTTACAATATTACCAAATTCACAAATATTAATAATTTACAAATATTAATAATTTAAAATATACCTGATAAAAATATTGATGAACCTTGTTGATTTAATTTATTTTAGTTGGTTCCACTTTACGATTTTACTTTACCTTTACAAATGTTTTACTTTTTATACAATAGATTTACACGTGGTCTATTGAGACTTATTTAAACTATGTACGATGTTAACACTAGGACGTCAGGACAACGAGAGAGATTTTTTGGTGACAATTGCGAGGTGTCGAATTTTGGGGCGTAACTAATTTCCACTTTGGGGGAAACAAATGACCAATTATTTGTCTATTTTCTTTGGCCCTTACCCTCTCTCTTAAATTTGTCTAAAAATGTTGCATGTCCCTCTACTTGGGTCAGAGTGCAACATGCTTTCTCACTTACTCTTATGTTCTATTATTCATCTATGTGTTTGTGTATATGTAAGCGCATTTACGCATAGACAAAGACATACATTTATACATATATTTACATCCATACTGTCTACATTAATTTATTTATTAAAATCATATGAATAAATATGTACTCGAATCTAACATCTCTTACGTTTTCTTAGATTTAATTATTTATTTGTAAAAATATTTCTGTTTTGTCGTTTTATAATTTTGTTGTATTATTTTAGAATTCAATTGTTTAATATTTGTTTATTTTTAATTATTTAACTTTCAAGTTCTATTTTTTTATTTCTTTTTCATTTCATATTTAATTTTGTTGTCTAAAAATTATTTCAGAAAGTGCAATATTAAAATTTATTTCAATATTTTTCGCAACACTAAAATTCTGTCATTAAGTTATTCTAAAATCTTTCGGTTTAAAATAAATCTTTTATCTTGTTCTTTATCATTACTTAAGTATTTCTTATTTTAAGTATAAGTGAGTTCGCTTACGTATAACAAAACTCCCATTTATCTATTTAATCTCTTCAAAATACCTGGGCCCTCAGACTAATTACGGGAATTTCCCTAGGCCTTTTACATAGATCGAACGAGACACTTAATGACCACACTCGAATTATCTTTTACAATCGTTAAAATTTAAATAAAATTATACTCGATTTTTTATAATTAATAAATATGTAAAGAAAAATTTCTTTACATAACATCACCGCTGTAAGACTGAAGCATGAGTGAAATTTATCAAATGAACGAGTATGAAGTCAATTAAATCTTTCGTTGGATCACATCTATCTTACGTTACAAATCATTTCAAAACTGTTAACTATTTTCTATTTTCTTCTTTTCTTCTTTCCATCGGTAATTGTTGGTGCAGCATTGGTAAGAGGATCGACTATTTGCACTGAGAGGTACATCGGTCCGGTGCCGCTGTTGAAGTTTCTTTTCCTAACCCGTAAAAGTCTTGTCCTGGGACACTCTGGTTATTTCTTCAAATTGTAGTGGAAAATGTCATAGAAGCTCCGTTATTCCCAATCTTTCAATATTTCCTTGAACTTTATTAAACGCATAGCGATGTTGTCTTGTTGTTCTTCTTCTTCAATTCGCTGGTGTTTTGAATCAAACTGTCCGATTCACTGGAACTCGATTCGTCATCGGATGTCGAGTCAGGTCTGGGTTAACATCAGGACCTAATGATGGCATTACTTCGCTTGGGTCAATTCGTATTCCATCAGGTTTCTCTGGATGTTTAGGCGGTCTTCCCCTCTTTTTGGCTGGAGCGCCTATTGTTCCCTGCAGAGGAGTCTTCGGTGTTACTACTGTAGGTTCTTTTTCCTGCAGAGAAGTCTTCGGTGTTTCTACTGCAGTCTTTTTGTAGCGGTTTCTTTTGATGTTGATTCTTCTTCAAATTTTTCCACTGCTTCCGTTTTTTATCTTCAATTGAACGACTTCTATAATTGTTGACATCAATATGCGAAGAAATGTGTTCTTTGCTTCCGGAAAAAGTTGATGTTGCTTGGATTCTTCGTAATCTCGTTGAAGCAACTTCTTTAATTCAATCTTAATTTGAACTTCACAGATTGACACTGGTCGATGTTTAGTACCTCTCCTCCAAGTACTGCCATATAGTCCGATTCTCTCTTGAGTCGACACATGGACTCATCTGCGGTGTTGACGTAATTGCTGTAATGTTCTCTTGAAGACCTATTCTAATTTAACAAGAATAATCTTACATCTAAATACAAACAATTTTCTCCCGATAACAATTGTTGTGTTATCGTAAACACATTCATTTTATCGCTATTACTAGTCTAATAAATAAAATTTGTTTCTTTGTCTAAATTATCAAATGATCTCCTTTAGATCTATCAAAAAAAAATATTAACTCGAAGGGTGCCAGTGATGCGCCACCTTTCACACTTCGAGTGAAATCAGTTGGTTAAATCCATCTGATATTGTCTCAAACGACAATCTCCAATATAGAGACGGGATATTGTAAAAACATACGAAATTTAATTAAAAACTGTTAATTTTATAGTACCTGAAAAAAAATTATTGTTATTGATCATAATTTCCTTTTTACTGATATCTTCAAATTCAACACAGTTCAAATTTCTATAACTCTAATTCGTGACATTATTTTTTTTTGTTAATTAAAATTTATTGTTAGTTCGCGTATTTCTTTTACTAATTACTTTTATCGTTTTTTGAAGATCAATTCAATTTTTCCGTTCACAAGACATTTTTACTGTTTCCTTAAAATTTTTGTTTGCAAATTATTTTTACTATTTACTCAAAATTTACTTTAATTGTTTCATTCACAAATTAATTTTCTACATTCTCAAAATTGATTAGAATTTTCTGTTCTAAAATAATTTTTATCGTATTTTCACAACTGATTTAAATTTTTCGTCCAAAAATTAATTTTATTGTATTTTCACGACTCATTCAAAAATTATTTTAACTATTTCTTCAAAATTTTTCGTTTATAAATTGTTTTTACTATTTCTTCAAAAAAATTACGTTAAATTTCTGTACACATTTTTTTTTGTATTTTCAAAAACCATTTAAAATTTCTATCTATAATCTACTTTACTGTATTCTAAAACTAATTTTTTTTTTATGTTGGGGTGAAATATTCTTCTTTTTCTGTCTTAAAATTTTTTTTTTTTCTGAAAACTTTTTTTTTGTTGGGGTAAAATATTTTTTTTTTTGCTCGTAAAATTTTATTTTTTTTCTCTGGAAACTTTTTTTTTGTTTGGGTAAAATTTTCTTCTTTTTTTAAAAAAATTTTTTTTTTTTCTTAGAGAACTTTATGTTTTTTAGGGTAAAATATTTTTTTTTTCTCGAAATTTTTTTTTTCTCTGAAAAATCTTTTTTTTTTGGGGTAAAATTTTTTGCCTATTTTCTCTTTGAATTTTTCTTATTTTCTCTGAAATCACTTTTTTTTGGGGAAGAATTTTTTTCATTTTTTTCTAAGGTTTTGGACTGATCTTAATAACTTGTATTGAACGTCCTAAAGACGGCTATAACTTTAGTTTTAATAAATTACAAAGTTTCATTTTTGAACGGCTCACGAGGAGATCGGTCGATTTTGTAACTTTGTCCCTATGGTTTTCTAAGGTTTTGGTGTATTTAGATAACTTGTATATGACATTTTGAAGACGACCATGACCATAGTTTTCATAAGTTACAAAGTTTCATTTTTTAAAGTTTTACGAAGAAAACGGGCGTTTTTGTAACTTTATCGCTATGTTTCTCTAAGGTTTTGGACTATTCTAAATAACTTGTCTTTGACGTCCTAATGACGATTATGACTATAATTTTCATAAATTACAAAGTTTGATTTTTGAACGATTCACGAGGAGATCGGTCGATTTTTTTACTCTGTCCCTATGGGTTTCTAAGGTAGTGGATTAATCTAGATAACATGTATATGACGTCCTCAAGACGACTATGACCTTAGTTTTTGTAAATTACAGTTTTATTTTTTAACGTTTCACGGAGAAAACCGTCGTTTTTGTAACTTTGTCTCTATGGTTTTTGAAGGTTTTGGACTGGTCTTAATAACTTGTATTCGACGTCCTAGAGACGACTATGTCTTTAGTTTTCATAAATTACAAAGTTTCATTTTTGAACGGTTCACGAAGATACCGGTCGATTTTGTAACTTTGTCCCTATGGCTTTCTAAGGTTTCGGAGAAGTCTAGATAACTTGTATATGACTTCCTGAAGACGACCAGCAACAACTATAACTAACAAATATAAATAATGCTATGAAGCGGGAAAGAATGGGAGTTACGGATAATTATTACGTGAAGCGTTCCAACATTCACGTAACAGGATAATTGGTAGGAAAGGATTGAGAAAGGATTGTGGAGAGGATCATCTTAATGTGAGTGTATAGAATATGTGAGAAAAAATTATTAGGTAGCTCGGACTATGATTCGAACCCAGAACCTTCCGAAGACATGTCGGCTACTCTACCATTTAAGCTATCCGGTCTATACTAAATTTCCATTCACTTATTCTATATACATTAAGCCACACCGTCCACCTTACGGCTAGAATTTTTAACAAATATAAATAATGCTGTGAAGCGGGAAAGTTTTCATGAGTAACAAAGTTTCAATTTTTAACGTTTCACGAAGAAAACGGTTGTTTTTGTAACTTGTCTCTATGGTTTTCTAAGGTTTTGGACTGGTCTTGAAAACTTGTATTCGACGTCCTAAAGATGACTATGACTTTAGTTTTCATAAATTACAAAGTTTCATTTTTGAACGGTTTACGAGGAAAGCTGTCGATTTTGTAACTTTGTCCCTATGGGTTTCTAAGGTTTCGCACTTTTCTAAATAACTTGTATTTGACGTCCTAATGACGATTATGACCATAATTTTCATAAAATACAAAGTTTTATTTTTGAACGCTTCATGAGGTACATAGTAAATTTCTTACTTTGTCCCTATGGGTTTCTTAAGTTTCGGAACAGTCTAGATAATTTGTATATGACGTTCTGAACGACTATGACCTTAGTTCTCATAAATTACGAAGTTTCATTTTTTAACGTTTCACAGAGAAAACGGTCGATTTTGTAACTTTGTCCTTATTGGTTTCTAAGGTTTTGCAGTATTCCAGATAACTTAAATATGACGTCCTGAAGACGACCATGACCTTAGTTTTCATAAATTACAAAGTTTCATTTTTTATGGTTTCACGAAGAAAACGGTCGTTTTAGTAACTTTGTCCCTATGGGTTTCTAAGGTTTTCGACTAGTCTAGATAACTTATATATGACTTCCTAAAGACGACTATGACGTTAGCTTTTATAAATTACATAGTTTCATTTTCAAAGGTTTAAGAGGTAGGTCGATTTTGTAACTTTGTCCATTGTTGTTTCTAAGGTTCCGGAATTTTCTGAATAACTTGTATTTAACGTCCTCAAGACGACTATGACTTGAGTTTTTATAAGTTACAAAGTTTCATTTTTTATCGTTTGACGAAGAAAACGGTCGTTTTTGTAACTTTTTCCCTATGGGTTTCTAAGTTATTGGAGTAATCCAGATAACTTGTATATGACGTCCTAAAGACGACCATGACCTAAGTTTTCATAAGTTACAAAGTTTCAATTTTTAACGTTTCACGAAGAAAACGTTCATTTTGAAACTTTGTCTCTATGGTTTTCTCAGGTTTTGGACTGGTCTTGATAACTTGTATTCGACGTCCTAAAGACGACTATGACTTTAGTTTTCATAAATTACAAAGATTCATTTTTGAACGGTTCACGCGGATACCGGTGGATTTTGTAACTTTGTCCCTATGGCTTTCTAAGGTTTCGGAAAAGTCAAGATAACTTGTATATGACTTCCTGACGACAACCATGACCTTAGTTTTCATAATTTACAAAGTATCATATTTTAACGTTTCACGAAGACAACGGTCGTTCTTGAAACTTTGTCTTTTACATGATTCTAACGTTTCGGACAAAACTAGATAACTTGTATTTGACGTTCTAAAGACGACTATGACGTTAGCTTTCATAAATTACTAAGTTTCATTTTCTACGATTTATGAGGTAGGTCGTTTTTGTAACTTTGTCTCTATGGGTTTCTAAGGTTTTGATGTAGTCCAGATAACTCGTATATGACTTCCTGATGACGACAATGACCTTAGTTTTCATAAATTACAAAGTTCCATTTGTAAATGTTTCACGAAGAAAACGGTCGATTTTTAAACTTTGTCCCTATGGGTTTCTAAGCGTTCGGACTATTCTAAATAACTTGTATTTGACGTCCTAAAGACGATTATGACTATAATTTATATAAAATACAAACTTTTATTTTTGAACGTTCCACGAGGTACACGGTGTCGATTTTCTTACTTTGTCCCTATGGTTTTCTAAGGTTTTAATGTAGTCCAGATAACTCGTATATGACTTCCTGATGACGACCATGACCTTAGTTTTCATAAATTACAAAGTTCCATTTGTTAATGTTTCACAAAGAAAACGGTCGTTTTTGTTACTTTGTCTCTACGGGTTTCTAAGGTTTCGGAGTAGTTTAGATTACTTGTATTTGGCGTTTTGAAGACGACTATGATCTTAGTTTTTATAAGTTACAAAGTTTTATTTTTTAACAATTTACGAAAAAAACGGTAATTTTTGTAACTTTGTCTCTATAGTTTTTCTAAAGTATTGATGTAGTCTAGATAACTTATATATGATTCCTGAAAACGACCATGACGTTAGCTTTCATAAATTACAAAGATCAATTTTTGAACGATTCACGAGATCGGTCTATTTTTATACTCTGTCCCTATGGGCTTCTAAGGTTTCGGACTATTCTAAATAACTTGTATTTGACGTCCTAATGACGATTATGATCATAATTTTCATAAAATACAAAGTTTTATTCTTTAACGTTTCACGAAGTAAACGGTCGATTTTGTAACTTTGTCCCTATGGCTTTCTAAGGTTTCGGAGAAGTCAAGATAACTTGTATATGACGTTCTGAAGACGACTATGACTTTAGTTTTCATAAATTACAAAGTTTCATTTTTTAACGTTTCACGGAGAAAACGGTCGATTTTGTAACTTTGTCTCTATGGGTTTCTAAGGTTTCGGGCTATACTAAATAACTTGTATTTGACGTCCTAAAGACGATTATGACTATAATTTTCATAAAATACAAAGTTTTATTTTTGAACGTTTCACGAGGTAAACGTCGATTTTCTTACTCTGTCCTTATGGGTTTCTTAGGTTCCGGAGAAGTCTAGATAACTTGTATATGACGTTCTGAAGACGACTATGACTTTAGTTTTCATAAATTACAAAGTTTCATTTTTTAACGTTTCACGGAGAAAACGGTCGATTTTGTAACTTTGTCTCTATGGGTTTCTAAGGTTTCGGGCTATACTAAATAACTTGTATTTGACGTCCTAAAGACGATTATGACTATAATTTTCATAAAATACAAAGTTTTATTTTTGAACGTTTCACGAGGTAAACGTCGATTTTCTGGGTCTTAAAAACTTGTATTCAACGTCCTAAAAACGACTATGACTTTAGTTCTCATAAATTACAAAGTTTCATTTTTGAACGGTATACGAGGAAACCTGTCGAGTTCGTAACTTTGTCCCTATGGGTTTTTAAGGTTTCGCTTTGTTCTAAATAACTTGTATTTGACGTCCTAATGACGATTATGACCATAATTTTCATAAAATACAAATTTTTATTTTTGATCGTTTTACGAGGTACACAGTCGATTTTCTAACTTTGTCCCTATGGGTTTCTTAGGTTTCGGAGAAGTCTAGATAACTTTTATATGACGTTCTGAAGACGACTATGACTTTAGTTTTCATAAATTACAAAGTTTCATTTTTTAACCTTTCACGGAGAAAACGGTCGGTTTTGTTACTTGTCTCTATGGTTTTCTAAGGTTTTGAACTGGTCTTGAAAACTTGTATTCGACGTCCTAAAAACGACTATGACTTTAGTTTTCATAAATTACAAAGATTAATTTTTGAACGGTTCACGAGGATACCGGTCGATTTTGTAACTTTGTCCCTATGGCTTTCTAAGATTTCGGAGAAGTCAGGATAACTTGTATATGACTTCCTGACGACCACCATGACCTTAGTTTTCATAATTTACAAAGTATCATATTTTAACGTTTCACGAAGACAACGGTCGTTCTTGAAACTTTGTCTTTTACATGATTCTAACGTTTCGGACAAAACTAAATAACTTCTATATGACGTCCTAAAGACGACTATGACGTTAGCTTTCATAAATTCCTAAGTTTCATTTTCAACGATTTATGAGGTAGCTCGATTTTGTAACTTTGTCCCTATGGGTTTCTATGCGTTCGGACTATTCCAAATCACTTGTATTTGACGTCCTAAAGACGATTATGACTATAATTTTCATAAAATACGAACTTTTATTTTTGAACATTCCACGAGGTACACAGTGTCGATTTTCTTACTTTGTCCCTATGGTTTTCTAAGGTTTGATGTAGTCCAGATAACTTGTATATGACTTCCTGATGACGAACATGACCTTAGTTTTCATAAATTACAAAGTTCCATTTGTTAATGTTTCACGAAGAAATCGTCCGTTTTTGTAACTTTGTCTCTATGGGTTTTAAAGGTTTCGGAGTAGTCTAGATTAGTTGTATTTGACGTTCTGAAGACGACCATGACCTTAGTTTTCATAAGTTACAAAGTTTTATATTTTAACGTTTCACGAAGACAATGGTCGTTTTTGTAAATTTGTCTTTTAGATGATTCTAACGTTTCGGACAAGACTAGATAACTTGTATATGACGTCTCAAAGACGACTATGACGTTAGCTTTCATAAATTACTAAGTTTTATTTTCTACGATTTATGAGGTAGGTCGATTTTGTAACTTTGTCCCTATGGGTTTCTAAGCGTTCGGACTATTCTAAATAACTTGTATTTGACGTCCTAAAGACGATTATGACTATAATTTTCATAAAATACAAACTTTTATTTTTGAACGTTCCACGAGGTACACGGTGTCGATTTTCTTACTTTGTCCCTATGGTTTTCTAAGGTTTGATGTAGTCCAGATAACTTGTATATGACTTCCTGATGACGAACATGACCTTAGTTTTCATAAATTACAAAGTTCCATTTGTTAATGTTTCACGAAGAAAACGGTAATTTTTGTAACTTTGTCTCTATAGTTTTTCTAAGTTATTGATGTAGTCGAAATAACTTATATATCATTCCTGAAGACGACCATGACGTTAGATTTCATAAATTACAATGATCTATTTTTGAACGATTTACGAGATCGGTCTATTTTTTTACTCTGTCCCTTTATGGGCTTCTAAGGTTTCAGACTATACTAAATAACTTGTATTTGACGTCCTAAAGACGATTATGACTATAATTTTCATAAAATACAAACTTTTATTTTTGAACGTTCCACGAGGTACACCGTGTCGATTTTCTTACTTTGTCCCTATGGTTTTCTTAGGTTTTGATGTAGTCCAGATAACTTGTATATGACTTCCTGATGACGAACATGACCTTAGTTTTCATAAATTACAAAGTTCCATTTGTTAATGTTTCACGAAGAAATCGTCCGTTTTTGTAACTTTGTCTCTATGGGTTTCTAAGGTTTCGGAGTAGTCTAGATTACTTGTATTTGACGTTCTGACGACGACTATGATCTTAGTTTTTATAAGTTACAAAGTTTCATTTTTTAAAAATTACGAAAAAAACGGTAATTTTTGTAACTTTGTCTCTATAGTTTTTCTAAAGTATTGATGTAGTCTAGATAACTTATATATGATTCCTGAAAACGACCATGACGTTAGCTTTCATAAATTACAAAGATCAATTTTTGAACGATTCACGAGATCGGTCTATTTTTATACTCTGTCCCTATGGGCTTCTAAGGTTTCGGACTATTCTAAATAACTTGTATTTGACGTCCTAATGACGATTATGATCAAAATTTTCATAAAATACAAAGTTTTATTTTTGAACGTTTCACGAGGTAAACGTCGATTTTCTTACTCTGTCCTTATGGGTTTCTTAGGTTCCGGAGAAGTCTAGATAACTTGTATATGACGTTCTGAAGACGACTATGACTTTAGTTTTCATAAATTACAAAGATTAATTTTTTAACGGTTCACGAGGATACCGGTCGATTTTGTAACTTTGTCCCTATGGGTTTCTATGCGTTCGGACTATTCCAAATCACTTGTATTTGACGTCCTAAAGACGATTATGACTATAATTTTCATAAAATACAAACTTTTATTTTTGAACATTCCACTAGGTACACCGTGTCAATTTTCTTACTTTTTCCCTATGGTTTTCTAAGGTTTTGATGTAGTCCAGATAACTTGTATATGACTTCCTGATGACGATTTTGACCTTAGTATTTATAAATTACAAAGTTCCATTTGTTAATGTTTCACGAAGAAAACGGTAATTTTTGTAACTTTGTCTCTATGGGTTTCTAAGGTTTCGGAGTAGTCTAGATTACTTGTATTTGACGTTCTGAAGACGACTATGATCTTAGTTTTCATAATTTACAAAGTATCATATTTTAACGTTTTACAAAGACAACGGTCGTTCTTGAAACTTTGTCTTTTACATGATTCTAACGTTTCGGACAAAACTAGATAACTTGTATATGACCTTCTAAAGACGACTATGACGTTAGCTTTCATAAATTACTAAGTTTCATTTTCTACGATTTATGACGTAGGTCGATTTTGTAACTTTGTCCCTATGGGTTTCTATGCGTTCGGACTATTCCAAATCACTTGTATTTGACGTCCTAAAGACGATTATGACTATAATTTTCATAAAATACAAACTTTTATTTTTGAACATTCCACGAGGTACACAGTGTCGATTTTCTTACTTTGTTCCTATGGTTTTCTAAGGTTTGATGTAGTCCAGATAACTTGTATATGACTTTCTGATGACGATTATGACCTTAGTATTTATAAATTACAAAGTTCCATTTGTTAATGTTTCACGAAGAAAACGGTCGTTTTTGTAACTTTGTCTCTATGGGTTTCTAAGGTTTCGGAGTAGTCTAGATTACTTGTATTTAACGTTCTGAAGACGACTATGATCTTAGTTTTTATAAGTTACAAAGTTTCATTTTTTAAAAATTACGAAAAAAACGGTAATTTTTGTAACTTTGTCTCTATAGTTTTTCTAAGGCATTGATGTAATCGAGATAACTTATATATCATTCCTGAAGACGACCATGATGTTAGATTTTATAAATTACAAAAATCTATTTTTGAACGATTTACGAGATCGATCTTTTTTTTTACTCTGTCCCTTTATGGGCTTCTAAGGTTTCGGAATATACTAAATAACTTGTATTTCACGTCCTAATGACGATTATGATCATAATTTTCATAAAATACAAAGTTTTATTCTTGATCGTTTCACGAAGTAAACGGTCGATTTTGTAACTTTGTCCCTATGGCTTTCTAAGGTTTCGGAGAAGTCAAGATAACTTGTATATGACGTTCTGAAGACAACTATGACTTTAGTTTTCATAAATTACAAAGTTTCATTTTTTAACGTTTCACGGAGAAAACGGTCGATTTTGTAACTTTGTCCCTATGGGTTTCTAAGGTTTCGGGCTATACTAAATATC
>CAJNRD030001120.1:7489680-7521010 GCA_905319865.3 Cotesia congregata
TTAGTTTTCATAAATTACAAAGTTTCATTTTTTAACCTTTCACGGAGAAAACGGTCGGTTTTGTTACTTGTCTCTATGGTTTTCTAAGGTTTCGAACTGGTCTTGAAAACTTGTATTCGACGTCCTAAAAACAACTATGACTTTAGTTCTCATAAATTACAAAGTTTCATTTTTGAACGGTATACGAGGAAACCTGTCGAGTTCGTAACTTTGTCCCTATGGGTTTTTAAGGTTTCGCTTTATTCTAAATAACTTGTATTTGACGTCCTAATGACGATTATGACCATAGTTTTCATAAAATACAAATTTTTATTTTTGATCGTTTTACGAGGTACACAGTCGATTTTCTAACTTTGTCCCTATGGGTTTCTTAGGTTTCGGAGAAGTCTAGATAACTTGTATATGACGTTCTGAAGACGACTATGACTTTAGTTTTCATAAATTACAAAGTTTCATTTTTTAACCTTTAACGGAGAAAACGGTCGGTTTTGTTACTTGTCTCTATGGTTTTCTAAGGTTTCGAACTGGTCTTGAAAACTTGTATTCGACGTCCTAAAAACGACTATGACTTTAGTTTTCATAAATTACAAAGATTAATTTTTTAACGGTTCACGAGGATACCGGTCGATTTTGTAACTTTGTCCCTATGGCTTTCTAAGATTTCGGAGAAGTCAGGATAACTTGTATATGACTTCCTGACGACCACCATGACCTTAGTTTTCATAATTTACAAAGTATCATATTTTAACGTTTCACGAAGACAACGGTCGTTCTTGAAACTTTGTCTTTTACATGATTCTAACGTTTCGGACAGAACTAAATAACCTGTATATGACGTCCTAAAGACGACTATGACGTTAGCTTTCATAAATTACTAAGTTTCATTTTCAACGATTTATGAGGTAGCTCGATTTTGTAACTTTGTCCCTATGGGTTTCTAAGCGTTCGGACTATTCTAAATAACTTGTATTTGACGTCCTAAAGACGATTATGACTATAATTTTCATAAAATACAAACTTTTATTTTTGAACGTTCCACGAGGTACACCGTGTCGATTTTCTTACTTTGTCCCTATGGTTTTCTTAGGTTTTGATGTAGTCCAGATAACTTGTATATGACATCCTGATGACGAACATGACCTTAGTTTTCATAAATTACAAAGTTCCATTTGTTAATGTTTCACGAAGAAATCGGTCGTTTTTGTAACTTTGTCTCTATGGGTTTCAAAGGTTTCGGAGTAGTCTAGATTAGTTGTATTTGACGTTCTGAAGACGACTATGATCTTAGTTTTTATAAGTTACAAAGTTTCATTTTTTAAAAATTTACGAAAAAAACAGTAATTTTTGTAACTTTGTCTCTATAGTTTTTCTAAGTTATTGATGTAGTCGAAATAACTTATATATCATTCCTGAAGACGACCATGACGTTAGATTTCATAAATTACAATGATCTATTTTTGAACGATTTACGAGATCGGTCTATTTTTTTACTCTGTCCCTTTATGGGCTTCTAAGGTTTCAGACTATACTAAATAACTTGTATTTGACGTCCTAATGACGATTATGATCAAAATTTTCATAAAATACAAAGTTTTATTTTTGAACGTTTCACGAGGTAAACGTCGATTTTCTTACTCTGTCCTTATGGGTTTCTTAGGTTCCGGAGAAGTCTAGATAACTTGTATATGACGTTCTGAAGACGACTATGACTTTAGTTTTCATAAATTACAAAGTTTCATTTTTTAACGTTTCACGGAGAAGACGGTCGATTTTGTAACTTTGACCTTAATGGTTTCTAAGGTTTTGGAGTATTCCAGATAACTTGTATATGACGTCCTAAAGACGACCATGACTTTAGTTTTCATATATTACAAAGTTTTATTTTTTAATGGTTTCACGAAGAAAACGGTCGTTTTTGTAACTTTGTCTCTATGGTTTTCTATGGTTATAGTCTGGACTTGATAACACTTGTATTCGACGTCCTGAAGACGACTATGACTTTAGTTTTCATATGTTACAAACGGAGAAAACTTGGATTTGACGTCCTAAAGACGACTATGACTTTACTTTTCATATGTTACAAATGGAGAAAACTTGGATGTAACTTTGTCTCTATGGGTTTCAAAGGTTTCGGAGTAGTCTAGATTACTTGTATTTGACGTTCTGAAGACGACTATGATCTTAGTTTTTATAAGTTACAAAGTTTCACTTTTTAACGGTTCACAATACCGGTCGATTTTGTAACTTTGTCCCTATGGCTTTCTAAGGTTTCCGAGAAGTCAAGATAACTTGTATATGACTTCCTGAGGACTACCATGACCTTAGTTTTCATAATTTACAAAGTATCATATTTTAACGTTTGACGAAGACAACCGTCGTTCTTGAAACTTTGTCTTTACACGATTCTAACGATTCGGACAAACCTAGATAACTTGTATATGACGTCCTAAAGACGACTATGACGTTAGCTTTCATAAATTACTAAGTTTCATTTTCAACGATTTAAGAGGTAGGTCGATTTTGTAACTTTGTCCCTATGCGTTTCTAAGGTTTCGGGCTATACTAAATAACTTGTATTTGACGTCCTAATGACGATTATGATCTTAAATTTCATAAAATACAAAGTTTTATTCTTGAACATTTCACGAGGTACACTGTGTCGATTTTCTTACTTTGTCCCTATGGGTTTCTGAGGTTTCGGAGTAGTCTAGATAACTTTTATATGATGTTCTGAAGACGACTATGACCTTAGTTTTCATGAATTACAAAGTTTAATTTTTTAACGTTTTACGGAGAAGACGGTCGTTTTTGTAACTTTGTCTTTATTGGTTTCCAAGGTTTTGGACTGGACTTCATAACACTTGTATTCGACGTCCTAATGACGATTATGACTATAATTTTCATAAAATACAAAGTTTTATTTTTGAACGTTTTACGAGGTAAACGGTCAATTTTCTTACTTTGTCCCTATGGTTTTCTAAGGTTTTGGTGTAGTACAGATAACTTGTTTATGACTTCCTGATGACGACCATAACCTAAGTTTTCATAAATTACAAAGTTTCAATTTTCGACGGTTTACGAGGAAACCTGTCGATTTTGTAACTTTTTCCCTATGGGTTTCTAAGGTTTCGGACTAAACTGAATAACTTTTATTTGACGTCCTAATGACGATTATGACCATAATTTTCATAAAATACAAAGTTTTATTTTTGATCATTTCACGAAGTACACAGTCGATTTTCTTACATTGTCCCTATTGGTATCTAAGGTTTTGGAGTACTCCAGTTAAATTGTATATGACATCCTGAAGACGACCATGAGCTTAGTTTTCATAAGTTACAAAGTTTTAATTTTTAACGTTTCACAAAGAAAACGGTCGTTTTTGTAACTTGTATCTATGGTTTTCTAAGGTTTCGGACTAGTCTCGATAACTTGTATATGACTTCCTAAAGACGACTATGACGTTTGCTTTCATAAATTACAAAGTTTTATTTTTGAACGATTCACGAGGTAAACAGTCGACTTTCTAACTTTGTCCCTATAGGTTTTTAAGGGTTCCGACTAGTCTAGATAACTTGTATATGACGTTCTGAAGACAACTATGACTTTAGTTTTCATAAATTACAAAGTTTCATTTTTTAACGTTTCACGGAGAAAACGGTCGATTTTTTAACTTTGACCTTATTGGTTTCTAAGGTTTTGGAGTATTCCAGATAATTTGTATATGACGTCCTAAAGACGACCATGACCTTAGTTTTCATAAATTACAAAGTTGTATTTTTTAATGGTTTCACGAAAAAAACGGTCGTTTTTGTAACTTTGTCTCTATGGTTTTCTATGGTATTAGACTGGACTTGATAACACTTGTATTCGACGTCCTGAAGACGACTATGACTTTAGTTTTCATATGTTACAAACGGAGAAAACTTGGATTCGACGTCCTAAAGACGACTATGACTTTACTTTTCATATGATACAAATGGAGAAAACAGTCGTTTTTGTAACTTTGTCTCTGGTTTTTTCAGGTTTTAGACTATTCTTGAAAACTTGTATTCGACGTCCTAAAGACGACTATAACTTTAGTTTTCATAAATTACAAAGTTTCATTTTTTAACGGTTCACGATACCGATCGATTTTGTAACTTTGTCCCTATGGCTTTCTAAGGTTTCGGACTAGTCTCGATAACTTGTATATGACTTCCTAAAGACGACTATGACGTTTGCTTTCATAAATTACAGAGTTTTATTTTTGAACGATTCTCGAGGTAAACAGTCGACTTTCTAACTTTGTCCCTATAGGTTTCTAAGGGTTCCGACTAGTCTAGATAACTTGTATATGACGTCCTGAAGACGACCATGACCTTAGTTGTCATAAGTTACAAAGTTTCATATTTTATCGTTTCACGAAGACAATGGTCGTTTTTGAAACTTTGTTTCTATATGTTTCTAAAGTTTCGGACTAAACTAGATAACTTGTATATGTTGTCCTCAAGACGACTATGATGTTAGCTTCTACAAATTACAAAGTTTCATTTTCAAAGATTTAAGAGGTAGGTCGATTTTTTAACTTTGTCCCTATAGGTTTATAAGGTTTCGGACTTTTCTAAATAACGTATTTGACGTCCTAACGACGATTATGACTATAATTTTCATAAAATACAAAGTTTTATTTTTGAACGTTTTACGATGTACACGGTCGATTTTCTTATTTTGTCCCTATGGTTTTCTAAGTTTTTGGTGTAGTCCAGATAACTTGTATATGACGTCCTGAAGACGACTATGACTTTAGTTTTCATAAATTACAAAGTTTCATTTTTTAACGTTTCACGGAGAAAACGGTCGATTTTGTAACTTTGTCTCTATGGGTTTCTAAGGTTTCGGGCTATACTAAATAACTTGTATTTGACGTCCTAATGACGATTATGATCTCAAATTTCATAAAATACAAAGTTTTATTCTTGAACATTTCACGAGGTACACTGTGTCGATTTTCTTACTTTGTCCCTATGGGTTTCTAAGGTTTCGAAGTAGTCTAGATTACTTGTATTTGACGTTCTGAAGACGACTATGATCTTAGTTTTTATAAGTTACAAAGTTTTATTTTTTAACAATTTACGAAAAAAACGGTCATTTTTGTAACTTTGTCTTTATAGTTTTCTAAGGTATTGATGTAGTCTAGATAACTTATATATGACTTCCTGAAGACGACCATGACGTTAGCTTTCATAAATTACAAAGATCTATTTTTGAACCATTTACGAGATCGGTCTATTTTTTTACTCTGTCCCTATGGGCTTCTAAGGTTTCGGACTATTCTAAATAACTTGTATTTGACGTCCTAATGACGATTATGACTATAATTTTCATAAAATACAAAGTTTTATTTTTGAACGTTTTACGATGTACACGGTCGATTTTCTTATTTTGTCCCTATGGTTTTCTAAGTTTTTGGTGTAGTCCAGATAACTTGTATATGACGTCCTGAAGACGACCATGACCTTAGTTTTCATAAATTACGAAGTGTCATTTTTCAATGTTTCACGAAGAAAACAGTCGTTTTTTTAACTTTGCCTCTATGGTTTTCTAAGGTTTTGGTGTAGTTTAGATAACTTGTATATGGCGTTCTGCAGACCACTATGACCTTAGTTTTCGTAAATTACAAAGTTTTATTTTTGAACTATTCACTAGGAAACCGGTCGATTTTGTAACTTTGTCCGTATGGGTTTCTGAGGTACTAGACTAGTCTAGATAACTTGTATATGACGTCCTGAAGACGACTATGACCTTAGTGTTCATAAATTACAAAGTTTCATTTTTCAAAGTTTCTTCAAGAAAAGGGTCGTTTTTGTAACTATCTCTATGGTTTTCTAAGCATTTGGACGTCTAAGTAACTTGTAAGACGACTATAACCTTAGTCTTTATAGGTTAAAAAATTTAATTTTTTAACGTTTCACGAAGAAAACCGTCGTTTTTGTAACTTTGTCTCTGTGGTTTTCTAAGGTTTTGGACTGGACTTGATAACTTGTATTCGACGTCCTAAAGACGACTATGATTTGAGGTTTCATAAGTTACAAAGTTTCATGTTTTAATGTTTCACGAAGAAAACGGTCGTTTTTGTAACTTAGTCTCTATGGTCTTCTAAGGTTTTGGACTGGACTTGATAACTTGTATATGACGTCTTAAAGACGACCATGACCTTAGTTTTCATAAGTTACAAAGTTTCATATTTTAACGTTTCACGAAGACAACGGTCGTTTTTGAAACTTTGCTATATTTTTCTAACGTTTCGGACTAATCTAGATAACATGTATTTGACGTCCTCAAGACGACTATGACTTGAGTTTTCATAAGTTACAAAGTTTCATTTTATAACGTTTACGACAAAAACGGTCGTTTTTGTAACTTTGTCCCTATGGGTTTCTAAGGTATTGGAGTAGTCCAGATAACTTGTATATGACGTCCTGAAGATGACCATGTCTTTAGTTATCATAAGTTACAAAGTTTCAATTTTTAACGTTTCACGAAGAAAACGGTCGTTTTCGTAACCTGTGTCTATGGGTTTCTAAGGATTCCGACTAGTCTAGATAACTTGTATATGACTTCCTAAAGACGACTATGATGGTAGCTTTCATAAATTACAATGTTTTATTTTCGAACAATTCACGAGGTAAACGGTCGATTTTCTTACTTTGTCCCTATGGGTTTCTCAAGTTTCAGACTAGTCTAGATAACTAGTATATGACGTCCTAACGACCACTATGACGTGACTTCTCATAAATTACAAAGTTTGATTTTCAACGATTTAAGAGGTAGGTCGATTTTGTAACTTTGTCCCTATGGGTTTCTAAGTTTTTGGACTATTCTAAATAAGCTGTATTTAATGTCCTAAAGACGATTATGACTATAATTTTCATAAAATACAAAGTTTAATTTTTAACGTTTCACAGAGAAAACGGTCGTTCTTGTAACTTTGTCTATATGGCTTTCTAAGGTTTCGGAGTAGTCTAGATTACTTGTATATGACGTTCTGGAGACGACCATGACCATAGTTTTCATAAGTTAGAAAGTTTCATTTTTTAACAATTTACGAACAAAACGGTCATTTTTGTAACTTTGTCTCTATAGTTTTTTAAGTTTTTGGTGTAGAGTAGATAACTTGTATATGACGTCCTGTAGATGACCATGAACTTCGTTTTCATAAGTTACAAAGTTTTTTTTTCGAAGTTTCACTAAGAAAAGGGTCGTTTTTGTAACTTTGTCACTATGGTTTTCTAAGGTTATGGACTGGTCTTGATAACTGTATATGACGTTCTGAAGACGACTATGACCTTAGTTTTCTTCAATTACAAAGTTTCATTTTTTAACGTTTCACGGAGAAAACGGTCGATTTTGTAACTTTGTTCTTATAGGTTTCTAAGGTTTCGGAGTATTCCAGACAACTTGGATATGACGTCCTGAAGACGACCAGGACCTTAGTTTTCATAAATTACAAAGTTTCATTTTTTATGGTTTCACGAAGAAAACGATCGTTTTTGTAACTTTGTCTCTATGGTTTTCTAAGGTTTCCGACTCGTCTAGATAACTTGTATATGACTTCCTAAAGACGACTATGATGTTAGATTTCATATTTATGAAAGCTAACATATTTTTAATTTTACAAAGTTTTATTTTTGAACGATTCACGATGTAAACGGTCGATTTTATTACTTTGTCCCTATGGGTTTCTAAGGTTTCGGAGAAGTCTAGATAACTTGTACATGACGTTTTGAAGACGACTATGACCTTAGTTTGGATAAGTTTCAAAGTTTCATTTTTTAACGTTTTACGATGATTACGGTCTTCTTTGTAACTTTGTCTTAATGGTTTTCTAAGGTTTTGGTCTAGTTTAGATAACTTTGTATATGACGTTCTGCAGACCACTATGACCTTAGTTTTCGTAAATTACAAAGTTTGATTTTTGATCGATTGACGAGATCGGCCGATTTTGTAACTTTAACGCTATAGGTTTCTATGGTTTTGGAGTAGTCTAGATAACTTGTATATGACTTCTTAAAGACGACTATGACGTTAGCTTTCATAAATTACAAAGTTTTATTTTTGAACTATTCACTAGGAAACCGGTCGATTTTGTAACTTTGTCCGTATGGGTTTCTGAGGTACTAGACTAGTCTAGATAACTTGTATATGACGTCCTGAAGACGACTATGACCTTAGTGTTCATAAATTACAATGTTTCATTTTTCAAAGTTTCACTAAGAAAAGGGTCGTTTTTGTAACTTTGTCTCTATGGTTTTTTAAGGATTTGGACTAGTCTAAATAACTTGTATTTGACGTCCTTTAGGACAGTGTGGCTTAATGTATATAGAATAAGTAAAAGGAAATTTAGCATAGACCGGAGAGCACAAATGATAGAGTAGCCGACATGTCATCGGAAGGTTCTGGGTTTGTATTCCAGTCCGAGCTATCTATTAATTTTTTCTCGCATATTCTATAAACTCACATTAAGATGATCCTCTCCACAATCCTTTCTCAATTCTTTCCTACCAATTATCCTGTTACGTGAATGTTGGAACGCTTCACGTAATAATTATCCGTAACTCCTATTCTTTCCCGCTTCACAGCATTATTTATATTTGTTAATCGTCTTTAGACGATTATGACCATAATTTTCATACAATACAAAGTTTTATTTTTGAACGTTTCACGAGGTACACGGTCGATTTTTTTACTTTGTCCCTATGTCTTTCTAAGGTTTCAGAGTAGTCGAGATAACTTGTATATGACGTCCTAAAGACCACTTTGACGTTAGTTTTCAAATATTACAAAGTATCATTTTTAACGATTTAAGAGATAGGTCGATTCGGTAACTAGTGTTCGACGTCCTCAAGACGACTATAACCTTAGTTTTTATAAGTTACAAAGTTTCATTTTTTAACGTTTCACGAAGAAAACGGTCGTTTCTGTAACTTTTTCTCTATGGTTTTCTACGGTATGGGACTGGTCTAAATAACTTTTATTTGACGTCCAAAAGACGACTATGACCTTAGTTTTCATAAATTACAAAGTTTTATTTTTGAACGTTTTAAGAGGAATTCGGTCGGATTTGTAACTTTGTCTCTATGGTAACATTTTTTTTGTTGGGGTAAAATTTTTTTCTATTTTGGTTTGTGAGTTATCGTTGCAGCAGTAATTCGGAAAAAGTCAATTTTTAGTCTCATCAATTTGTGCTCACTAGTAAATCATAGAATTCAAAAAACTGCGTCAAATGTTGCAAACCGCGTGGAAATCGGTTTATTTATTCAAAAGTAATAGCAGTTTGAAAATTTTAATAATAGCGTTTTATGAAACTTCTAACAGACTTTTGAGCTCGAAGAGCTCAGAGTAACATATAAATTGTATTTTTAAGCTCGAAGACCTCAAACGTCATAAGATCAATTTTAAGTATCTAGGTATGGAATTAGCAGAAAGTTACAGGGATGGCCTTCAGGGTTAACTGTTTCGCTTATTTTTAACTTCCCGCTAAAAATCTCAGATTTTCAAAAATCGGGAAGTTATTGTTTTCACCCCGTTTTGAAAAAATTGAGTTTTCATCGGATCTCGACGTTTGAAGGTCACAGGAAGCTTCCCTGACTACCCCCGCGATGTTGTCACTATGTCAAAAAAATCATTTTTGAAAGTGTTTTTTTTGGAATATCTTTTAAACGGCTCTATCGATCAACTTCAAAAACTAAACCGCCCTTAAGCTTGAAAAACCACGCCGATCGACGCTAATCCCGTCAAAATCGGTTGATTCGTTCGAGAGATATCGTGAACGAAAGAAAACCGAAAAAAGTGTTTTTTCGGGATTACTCCGAAATTTTTGGTTCGATCAATGAAAACCTGAAAATAACTTATGAGGATGATAAAACTGCGTCGAATGCTGCTAACCGCGTGAAAATTGGTTGATCCATTCAATAGTTATTGCGGTTTGAAAATTCCAAAAATAGTGTTCTATGAAACTTCTATCAGACTTTTGAGCTAGGAAAGCTCAAATGCATAGAAATATTATTTCTTTGAACTCAGTGAGCTCAAAATATCACATAAATTTTATTTTGAGCTCAAAAATCTTTAAAATGTCATAAGTACAATTTTAAGCGCCCAGGAAAGGAATTAGCGGGAAGTTGCAGGGATGGCCTTCAGGGTGAACCATTTTTCTAATTTTTTTAGATTACTTTGACATTTATTTTCGGATCGTTTTTAATGAGATAGAATAACTATGAGAGCTTAAAAATTTGCGTCGATCGCCGCCAAGAACGTGAAAATCGGTTGATTTGTTCGAGAGATATCGACGAAATAAAATATTTGGAAACAAATTTTCTTTTAACATAACTCCGACATTTTTTGGAATAAATTTTAAACGGCTCTACTGATCAATTTCAAAAACTCATTTGCCTTTAACATAAAAAAAATCACGTTGATTGCCGTCAAGCCAGTCAAAATCGGTCAATTAGTTCAAGAGATATCGTGAACGACAGAAAACCAAGAAGTGTTTTTTTTTAATTACTCTGAAATTTTCAGTTAGATCAATTCAAACTTAACGAATTTTTATGAGACCAAAAAACTGCGTCGAATGCCGACAACCGAGTGAAAATCGGTTGGTTGATTCAAAAGTTATTGCGATTTGAAAATTCAAAAAATACACGGAGAAAAATTAATTATACACTATAGTACTACCTACTATACAAAAATAATAACTCCTTCTATCTAAAATGGTAATAAAATTAATTAATAACAAAATAATAGGTGGTATCATTGACAATTGTAATAGTTACTATTAATAATGCTAACGATTACTATCGAAAATAATAATTGTAATTATATGAGCATATCAAGCTATATCAAGTCTGATATAGACATATCAAATTGATAAGGCTTGATCAGGCCTGAGATGGCCAATTTTCATATCAGGCCATATCAGGACATATCAGATATTAAATATCGACATATCAGATCATATCAAGCCAGATATGAAGTTATCAAAAATTTTTATATGGCTTTATTAGCTCATATCAAGCCTGATCAGAATATTTTTCCACGAGATAGGATTTTTATAATGATTGATTTAAGTTTTCCATAATTTGGAACCTAAATTTTGGAATAAAGACAAAAATATTGAAAAAAATAAAAAATTTTGCTCGATATTTTAAATAAAAAATTAAATTCATCATAACATTTGTTTGAAAATCATTTTATAAAGTCAATATTCTCACAGTAATAACAGAATAAAAATTTTTCAATTATTTTAAACTTTTGATTGCTGTGTATATTAATTTTACAATAACGGCAAGAATATTGGTCCTAAGAAACAATAATATGAAATAGTTTCGATAGAAAATTTAATTTCTTAGAACCTTTAATAAAAAAAAGTTTTTCTAATTACAACAAACAAAATAATTTAAGAATCGGGATTATTTTTTTCAAGCTTTAAAACTACAACATGCGGTCTCGGATTAAATATTATTTTATAATTCAGTATTATTTCTTAATAATTTATATGAAATTAAAATCTATAGGTTTTTTATGTATTAGGGTAGGCCAAAAAAGAAAACTGATTTTTTTTACATTCAGTACAATGGAAATATTGTTCTAGGTGACGAAAAAGAACAACTGTGAAAATTTAAGCTCACAATATTAATCATTAGAGGCAGTTCATCGTAAATTTTAATTTTTTCTATTAAATTATTTAATATATTTTTCTTTTAGTGTGCAATAGATAAATTTCTTTGAGTGAAGTTCTAGAGGTGGTCTGCAAGGTTCTCTTTTTAGATTTTTTTTCTCCTAAAAATCAAATGAGCATTATATAAAAGTCATGTTCTCTTGAATTTTCCACATTTTTTCTGACTGATATTAAAATATTGTTTTTTTCTGTAATTAAAATTTTAATATTTTATTCTTCCTAATAATGACAAAAGCAACTTGTAAGATCAAAAATAGCTTAAAGACAAATAACAACAATCATATGGGTGATTCTCTGTAAGGATGTTTTTTGCTGTCTCAGGCATTTTTTTATTAGAAAAATTGTTATTATTTTACGAAAAAAAATTTATTACGAAAGTAAAAAAACATTTCTATTTGGAGCATTGAAAACTAAAATGGAATAAATTTTAGTTTTTTTGCTATAAATTCGTAAACCACCGAAATGTCAGTCTCCTGGGCTGTCCCAGTCCCAAAATTAAAACTTTAGGATTAAATTTTAAGTTATTCATCAATAATAAATAATTTGGTCCATAATGTTTATAAACTTAATTAGTTAACTAACAATCTTCTTCAATAAAAAGTACCGAAAGTTAATTTCTTTCATTAAATTCATTAAATCAAAGCTTGTCCCAGGCATTTTAGATCAGTCCCCTGTCAGAAGTTCAAAGCCGAAAAAAAAAAAATCTAGCGTGTTATTTTACCTTTTGTAAAGTTTATAAGGATCTAACTAGTCTTAAGTTAATAACCATAGGGCTGTTAGCGCTTTATCGACATTTTATTTAGTGTCAAATCACTGTTTGTGCTGGAAATATGTTTCTGGGCCATTTTAAAACTCAGTCACCTGGCAGCTATTTTTGTTCATAATTTGTTTATAAAATTGGATCCATAAGTCTTAATATTATTCTAATTAATGTAAACATTCATTGAGAACTTAAAAAGTTGAATGCATTGAAATAGTTTGCTTGATTTTTCTCAATTTGATAAAAGGCAGTCAGTCCCCTGTCATGTTATATGGCAAAAGATACACAAATATCGAAAAATCAAAAATTAATTCGGCTGTTTATTTATTATAATTAAGCTGATAGTTTTGTAGCCCTTGTTAATTTTTTTTCTAATAAAATCAAAAATAATTTGGTCGGACAATTTTGTACAGATTTAAGACATACTTACAGAGAATCACCCATATATGTAATGCTCTGAGTAACACGAATAGATAGAATAAATCAGAAGTCATGATTTATCGTTGCTTACGATGAATTATTGAACCACTATTACGATATTAATTTATTACCTTCAGATTAAGAAAATAAAATTGTATCATAGGTTTATGGTAGATTTCAGGACATTTTGAATCAACATTTTTGTACTGTTTCTTACAGTACGTTTCTACAAGCGAATAGAATGAAAGTAACAATATTTTTTAGTTAAACTGAGAAACTGATTAAAAATTTTTACTTCAAGTAAAAATTAATACTTATTATTACAGAATCACGTTTGTAACTTTTCATGTTATGTAAACATAACCAAACACAAAAATTTGAATATGTAACGGTAGATCCCAGGACATATTTTAATAAATAATTTTTAATTTTGATAACGTATGGAAAATGTTCTTTTCAAATTCATTATCATTATTTATTACCAATTTTAAGACAATTACCGAATTATAGTTAACCAATAACTATCTAATAATTTCACATTGAGAAGTTACTAACGTCACATGTACTTATAAAATATTTGCAATAGTTACATTTCATAGAATAATAATTCGAAATAAAACTCTTTACGAATAAATTAATTATAGAACACCGAACTCAAAATTGATTAATTACTGTCTTAATAAAACAAATTTTATATTGCACAATCAGATATGTCCAGGATTAAAAAATAATTTGTGGTAGATTTCGGGACTCTCTCTGTAACAGTACCAATAAAGTTTGAAAAAATACTAGATTAGTATAATCTAATAAAACTGCTAAATAATTTATTAGAGAACTAAATTTGATTTTCGTTTCGTAGATTCGATTTTAAAGCCTCGTAAGTTATCAATATTTAGAGAAATTGTGAACTATGACAGCTATCAGGACATTCTCAGAAAAAGTTTTTTTAATCTATAGAATTTGAGTTCTATTCAAATTTGTGTATTACTTTACAAATAATTTTATAAATAAGCATTAATTTGCGAAAAAAATTTAAAAAGTTCAAAAAATTATACCAAGCTAATAGATTTGCAAGAACTCTATTGACAAGTAAACATAAAATTATACGTTCTCATTAAGCATTGTGTCTGTATTATTTGCTGTGATTATATTACATCTTAGAATTTTAATAATTTTTGATTTAATTATTTATTTTATCAAACACATATATTTAATGATTTCTTTTGAAATAAACTATAATCCAGTTAAATTGTAACAATTATCTGTACTTATAAATGTATACACTCATCAATCATGATAACCAACGTATGATTTTATCAAACTCTAATTATAATTAATATTTAGTATGTGCTTGAAAATTCATTTCATTAATTAATATTTGTATTTCATAAAACCAACGAACTATCAGTAATTGATTAAAAATTCAAAAAGACATGTGTAAGTTTTTTAATAACGTGTGGCAGATTTCAGGACATAATTTTTTGTTCAATCATTAGAGTTTAATAAGATACATTAATAAGTTTCGTTGTTTTAAAATTTAAATATAACTTAAATATACATAACTTTTAATATTATTGAACGGTGCTGCTATTGACACCAGTCACGGATAATATCCGTGCCTGTAAATTGAGAAAAATGGACAATTTGGAGCGATTCTTTTATCCGTGCCTCTAATTACAGACACGGATATATTTTCTCCCCAGCGTGAAAATTTCCGTGACTGCAATGATATCCCTAGAAATATCCGTGGCTGTAATTGCATAAAAGGGACATTCAAAGGAATTTTATCCGTGACTGTAATGTAATGGAGACACGGACAACACAGCATTGCCTCAGCAGATTTTCCGTGCCTCTAACCATATGCCCGTGCGTTAAAGTTACAGTCACGGATAATTTTATAATGAACACCTACAAAGTTAAAATTTATAATAATATACCAGTAAAGTTATTATGAACAAATACACTGTAAACATTCACGATGATTCATCAGCATTGCAAAACATGGGAAAGAATTAGATTTTCATAAATTTTAGTTTATTTATATTTTTTGATATCTATTGATCATTTATTTGTTTTTTTGAAGTAATTTAAAATTATGAAGTTGGTAGAAACGATTCTATGTAAATAAACATAACTGCAATCATTAGTACTTAGAATTAAATGTGATGATTAACACTTGCTGGGGAAGAATCAAATGCTTTTTGGATTTTTTTAAATTAATAATGAATAATAATGTTAAGTAAGTAGATAACCTAATTTGATATGTCTAAATATAATCAATAAAACAATTAGTCAGATGTAAATAAAGAACGTGCACACCGAGACTGATAACTAGTTTTTCAATCAGTATAAAGATATAATTATTTTGCCAGTATAAAATCGATCTCGCAAACTAAGACCAAGTATCAGATGCATTACCATACGCTTTTAATGATTAAATTGAATTAGAAATTTATTTCAAATAATCTGCTTTAAAGTATTTAAAAAGTGCCATAGTTAGTTATTTAAATAATAATTTAACTTTATTTCAGTCCAAATAGCGAGCCGAGTTCAACGCAATCGCGGCGAGTCTCCAGTGAATCTCCATTCCTGTAAAAGTGGAGATCTTTTAACAAAAACATTGAAAACCTTAGATCACAGTCGTCAACTCAATGAAATAAGTATTGGATCTGATGATGGTATCAATGAGATAGACAAATTAAGAAAACGGTTTCAAGAATCAGTAGAGATACTGGAAGTACGGGAGCCCAAGTTAATTGACATGAGTCGAATGAATATTGATTTACTAATCAGAATCCGGACGTTAATTCAATAGCCGACGATTACACGCAACGTATGTTAGTGTTGGAGAAAAAATTCCAGCAGGCAATCAGAGAGTGCGATTTGCTCAAAGACGAGGTCGAGAATCTGAAAAAGGAATTATCAGACTTGTCTTCATCACTCAACGCGGAAAAAGGTGAGATAATCAAACAGCTGAGAGAAGAGGGCGAAAAGTTGAGCTAATAGCACTCCAATATTATTACAAAATTGCTAGCCAAAGACAAGGAAACAGAAGCGAGTTTGAAGAGCAGCTGGAAGAGCAGAGTTCGGAATTAGATCGGTTAAAAAGGTTGCTTAATGCCAAGGAGGAGGTGGAAAGAAATCGAATAGAGGCAGTTCACACCCTCATAAGAAACAGGAGAAAGAAATTTTGTGGTTGCAAGAGAAGTTGGATAACACGACGCATAAAATGAATGCCTACAAAACGAGTCTCGACGTGGCTAAAGTTGAATTGGCGAAAAATAAATTGAATTTCAGTGCTGCTGAAGAAGAACTGAAGCAAGTATTCGATAGCGCTGGAGAGTCGTGTCGGTTGCCGGCTTAGGTTCAAGATTTGAAAGTCAAATTGCGTCAAGAGAAAGAAAGCCACGTTGAGAAAGTAGAAGGATTGAAACAGGAGAACAACAACCTGTTGAAACCTCCGGAGACTGCAGAGGCCAGAAGCGAAAAGCTTTCAGACTCGGTGTCACTTGTCAAAAAAATCTCTGGTTCAACAGCTTGAACAGCTCCATGCGGATCTGACGTATAAAATAAACAGCTTTATGAAACAAGAGAAAATTCTGTCAGACACCATTGATGAATTGCAAACAAAGTTGGACAATATGGTCGCGGCTGATCGATCACACGCCAAAGAGAACATTAATCTTAAGTCTAGAATAGCCGTGTTGGAGTCTCAGATTAAGTGATCCGAGTCGGAGAGGTTGAAAATGGAGGAGCTGCGCGAGCAATCAAAATTAGAAAATACAAAACTTGTTGGGAAAATTGGTAAATTGATCCTGAAAATAAAACATCTTAAAAAATCTCACAGTGAAGAGGTAAAAGAGCTTAAAAGAGAGATTGAATCGTTGAAAGATAAATTTTTGATGGAGAAAGCAGCGAGTGATGCTGAGAAAAGAAAAATTATAAATGTTTTGGAGCACCAGCAGAGCATGAAGGAGGAATCTTGCGTCGGTCCGACTTCAAGTGTCAGAAGAGACTCTATTAGCAACACAAACAGCGTCTGGTTGGCGGTGAGTTTCATGTTACTCCCATTTTTTATTTAAATGACTGGACATGTAATTAAGCGACGATTGTCAATGTTAATTGAGTTTATTTATCTGTTTTAGTTTAATGATTCGATATTCGATACCAGCTCTGAACGGTTTCCATTACAGAACGGATCGTGGATTTGTAGGTCGCTTCTAGATTTCATCAAATAAGACGTAAAATGTTGCATCATGCGTGATTTTTGCGGGTATTAGTTCCATAACTAGTGCCCAAAAATGTGGCGCAAGCCATCGAATACAGTAATATCGCTGTGTACTCTGCAGATGCACTTAATGTGTAAGAGTTGAGTACGTAAATATTATTTATACTTTACATGTTAATATAAAGAAGTTGGTAAATATAATATACCATTTAAAACTATTTAATTTATTAATTTGTTATACCGTCCTTCATTAACGTCATACACTCCCTCGACATTCGTTATTATAAGCCTTGATCATGTATACGTCTGGTACTGTAAGGTTTGGTCACGGATATCTGTTGCCTTAAGTATCGGACACAGATATCTGTTCCTGCAAGCATTAAATCACGGATATATCGATTTTATTTACTACTTTATATCTGTGCTTGAAAATAATAATCATAAAGAATTGTTCTTCTTTTGTCTGTTCTCCGAGAGTCGTTCGATACTATAAGTGCTCCTGTTGTCTAGAGGCTCGTTACTTTTATGTTAACATCTTATAAACTATAATCTGTTTGTAAATTTTTTCTTTACACGTTATTTAATTAATTTTTTTTTATTATTGTTATGGAAACTGCAAAGAGTTGTGAATTTGAAGTTGGTAAATTATATGATTCATGGAATGAATTTCATGAAAGATTGACGTTATTCGGACGTGAAAATGGATTCTTTTTTACCACCTTAAGATCCAACTCATTACATCTCGAAAACTTGAAAAGATTGAATATAAATGATTATGAAAAACAAGAACTTATTAATAAATTAAGGTATAATTCTGTTACTCAAAAATGTAAACTTGGTCCACCAGCTAAAACTCCAGTACCGAGAAAGGTGATAAAACGTGTCACTAGGTAAGATAATTTTAAATGAAACATTCAATTTCTAAAATGCTTTAATGCTATTTTTTATATTCGTTAGGACTTTCAATGTTTACTGTCCGGTCTTTATTACGTTAAAACGGATTGCCATTGTACCAGGAAATTACAAATTAAAGATTGTCGAATTGAATTTAAACCATGAAAATCATCCATCAGACTCTCCGGTAAGTTTTTTATTTATTAAATTATCAAATATAATTCGATACATACATATATAGCAACATCTATGTCAGCGCATATATACCGCGTAGCTATTTGTAGAAAGAAGTTATTATTAATTAATTTATAATTTAGCTATTAAAATCACAACCCGAGATTAATGCATAGATCTAAACCCCCCAAAAAAAACTTGATATTTTTTCCATATAAATTTCGAGACCGAAACTTTTTGTTTATTTACTTAATTAGCGTGGTTTTTTTTTAAACATTAATTTAATTTTTTTTTATGGAAATTTTCCACATCCATACAGTGGCCACAAAATTTCGCTTATTCTCTTAATAATATAGATGAATAATTTTTAATAAAAATCTTTTAAGATTAATATTTTTTTTAGGACCTAGCTTGTGCGTTTCCAGAAAATCGAAGGTTACCTCCTGAGCTTCGTGAAAAGGTTGAAGACTATTTAAAGATGGGATGTAGTAACAAAGCTTTACGATGTGAATTATCGACTAGGTATAACATCCTTGTTACATCCAAAGATATTTCTAATATAAAACAATCTTTACGACCTACTAACAGCAACGATATTCCTACATTTGTAAATCTTTTGAATGTAAAGTATGGTAAGTATTTTTATTATGAAAAGCTAAAATGTTTGATTATTAATTCGAGTATATATAATTTTTCGTTCAAAGAAAATATTATGATTTTTATATACGACTGATCTACTTTCAATAGCCAATCAATTACTGGTGCATTCATTTTTGATTTTTAAAATAGACTTTTTTTTATATTAAAAAAATTTTTTACATTATTTACTTCAGGATCATAACAATTAGCGTTTAGTTATATTTATTGACATGAATTCTTTAAATTTCGAAGATTAACTTTTAAGGATTATCTACATTTACTTTGGCTATCAAACGGTTTTTTTTTGTTGGGAATTATTTAGAATTTAAATTTTAAGTCTAATTCTTATTATCTATCAATATCGGAAATTAAAACTTTAGCGTTTAAAAGCGAATATTGGTTGATTTTTTTATAACAATTCGTTCAAAAATTTATAGTAGTCTAATATAGCTGAAAGTTTTGTCAAATGTTAACTTAAGTTTTTTAGCCACACATTATTGTGCTTCATCATTATAAAATTGTACTTCTGGTACAGTTTTACAAATGGACAATAGTCCATTTCAACATAATTATTTATTTTTTAACGTAAAAATATCTTTTTTTCTGAAATAAATTTTTTGTTTTAGGTTGTACTACCAAAATAAAAACAACGAACGATAATCACTTTCAAGCCTTATTTTTTACTAACGCTTCAATGCAAAATTCCATGAAGAATTGGCCTGATATGTTATTCATCGATGGTACGTACAAACTCTTCAACTTGGGATTTACCTTATACCTAATAATGATCCAGAATGGAAGTGGCAGAGGAGAAATTGTTGGCGTATCATTATTAGCTACAGAAACATCCGATGTTATGAAATGGGTCGCCAAAACATTTAGAGAATTTAATGAAGAAGCTTGCACTAATACAAGATCTATAATGACAGACAAAGATTTAACCGAACGATCCGCTTTTGCGGAAAGTTTTCCAAAGGCTCGATTTCTTCTATGTTTATTTCATACTCTGAAGACATTTGACCGGCAGCTGAAAAGTTTAAAATTAACTAAAGAAGAACGATCGATAAGTTTTAGGCTTCTCCGTGATTTAGCCTATGCTAAATCACAAGATATTTATGATCGTATTTATGAAAAGTTGATTCGTAGCGTGCCCGAACGTGTTTGCAATTATTTTAATCGTAACTGGCATCCTAATCGAGATGAATGGGTCAACTTTGCTACGGCTGCCTATAATTATGGAAATCAAACAAATAATATTGTTGAAAGCACAAATAAACAGATGAAAACTGAGTGCGAATATCACAGCACATTGTGTGAATTTGCGAAAAATTTTTTTCAGGTATTGAGTTCATCCAAACAGGAAACTCATTTATTAATGGCCACGGATGCTCTGAAAAAATTAAATATACAACACGAGCTAGGTATATGTGTAAATGATTATGCTGACTTTTTTACTAAAGTAGCTTTTAATAAATTAAACGAAGAATTAAATAAATATTCCAGTATAATTATTACAAGGTACTGTCAAGAGACTAACGTTTGTTGCATGGATGTAAATGGGTACCAGTTAATGTCTTCAATAACTGATTGTCGATGCAACTTTCGTACAAGTCTGAAGCTACCATGTATACACATTTTAGCTACAAGAAAACATTTTAATCTCAATCTTTTCTGTCCTGAATTGTGCGATTCAAAATGGTCGAAAGCTGAAAATGTAAAAAAATTAGATGCAAAGTTTCACGAGGTTTTTCTAGCTGATTCAATTTTTAGCGATCAATTGAAAACTTCTGAAATTGAATTGCCTAAAACACACGAGATGTTAGTTATTGATGACATCACTACTGTTGGTGGTATTACTGAAGAAATAAATATCAAAATCACATCTGAAAATGAACGACGACGAATTTTACAACAACACTTTACCTCAATTTTAAAAAATACTTTGCAAGCAACCGAGATCGAATTCAACAAGGTTGATGATGAATTAAAAAAAATAGTGTTAAGTTGTCAGCAAGCTCGTGAAGTAAGTCACTGCACAAAAAATTTGAATTCTAACTTACAGACCGTAATTTTACCTGAACCAAAAATATTAAGAGGGCGACCTAAATCGGCACGAAAAACTACCACTGGATTTTTTCCTCGTAACAAAAACTAAAATACTGTCATTTGATTTATAAATTGATTTATTATAACTATTTTACTTTCATTATTATTACTTTTTTTATTTTTATTTTTATTGATTGTCAGACATTTACTCCAATTCAACTACGCATATGTTATACATAGTACTTGATATGAACATAGCCTTGGATTGGACAAGTTAGTAAAATATATACCAGCCTGTAACACAGAACAATACGCCTGATTCTCGACGCCATGATTATTCTATATTATTTACCCAGCAGACAAGTATTTCACAATGATTTATCGCTATATTACGCTTGATATGAGATCGTGATTTAATACTAGAAACAGTTTTTCATAGCTTGAAACATTTCTTACAGTACTGTTCTTGGGAGGACTAGCTTACGGTATTATCTACCACTATTTAATCTCGCTGAACAAAAGTGATGAACTAAACTGATTAAAAAAGCAACTACTGTTGTCGATGGCATTATTTTCGATGAGTGACCAGCATTCTATGGTTAATGAATTTAATTGAAGTGGAGTAAAAGCCAATATCATGGTGCGTTACATTATGGAGCAAACGAAAGCACACAAAGAAACTTCCGAGATAGCAATGCGACAAAATTTTTCAGAATCATTGTAATCATCCATATTAAAAATAATCACGGCTATCCGTTACTGCAAGCTCTAAACACGTATATCTGGGATTTAAAAAAATTTACGATTTCCATTTTTTTGGAGAACATCGTAGTTCATAAATATGTATGATTTCGTCGAGGTCATAACAAGACTGGCAGTATAATGTTCATTGTCTGTTTCATAATATAAAATTCTCATATATTCACTTTAAATATCTTTACAATTATTGAAAAGTGCTCTTCTTTAGCTATTTCTTTTATTATTGATTCTTATTCGCCCATAAAAGGGATTTTATATACTACGCAGAAGTATGGGGTCCATCTCAGCATAAGATTCTGGTGGCTATAGTTTATCGGCCGCCAAAAGCAGGACACATGTGCACGTTTGAAGATGACTTTGAGGCTAGAATGATTAATTACAAGTTTGCGTGCGTTCTTGGTGACTTTAATGCGGACTTGTTAGTGAATAATGATAAGGCAGTTAGACTACGAGACTTCTTTACAAGAAATGGAATGAATATTGTTCCACTGCAACCGACTAATCACACTGCTGACGCGAATACTTGGATTGATGTTTGTGCTGTTAGTCACCTATCGACTCTTGATTCATCGGGACAGTCGGGTCAACCCTTCTTGTCTTCTCATGACTTAATTTATTTTTGCCTAAAGTATAAGTATCAGAAACCGACAAGGAAAATAGTCAAATGTCGATCATGGAAAGAGGCTGATTTTGAAGCAGCAGCAGCAGCAGATTTGACTAACTTGAGGCTTCCGGAGCTCGATATTGATTATGGTGATGTTGGACTGACTATAGATTCGCGATTAGATCAGCTAAACAATTTGATTAAAGACATTGTGGATCAGTGTGTTCCAGTGCGTGAGTTTACGGTTAAACGTCGCCCAGCTCCCTGGATAACACAGGAGCTACGAGACATTCGTAGGGAACGTGACAGGTGCTATCGGCGCTTCAAAAGAAATGGTCATCGGCAAGCTTGGGAACATTATGTTGGACTGCGTCGTCAGGCGCAGGCAATGTGGAAGACAAGTCAAGCGAACTATCTTCAGTCAGTGTTTAGCCGTGTTGGGTCTACGAAACAGTTCTGGAGTGAAATGGACAGACTCGGGTTGACAGTAGCTGCTACAAAGTCGCGGGGTGTTCTGCGGTTTAGTTCTGAGGAATTAAATAACTATTATGCAACTATAATTGAAGGCAGAGAGCTCCCACTGTTTGATGAAATAGTCGCGGGCTTTGTTCAGCTGAGGACGTATGCTCTGTTTACGTTCTCACATGTTAGAGTCTGTGATGTAGTTAAGTGCCTCTCGGTTGGCTCCTCGCGAGCTGAGGGGGTTGATGGAATTTCGATTCATGTGCTGAGAACCTTCAAAGATCTGCTTGGTCCGTTGATCACAGATCTTGTTAACTCGTCGGTAAATAGTGGCTTCTTCCCGACCCAGTGGCGATCATCGCTTATAACACCTATACCTAAAGTTCGTAACCCGCAATCTGCTTCAGACTATCGTCCGATCTCAATATTATGTGCGATGTCGAAAATATGTGAACGTATTGTGCTTGACCAGATCATTAAATTTCTCAATGATTACGATGTACTTGATCAACATCAAATTGGTTTTCGACCTGGTATTGGTACTCAAACTGCTGTTCTTAAGTTCGTTGATGATATTCGGTTCGGTATCGATGAACAGCTGGTTACCTTGGCAGTGTTTTTGGACTTAGCAAAGACATTTGACTCTGTTGATCACTTGCTTTTATTGGGTAAACTCTATAAGCTTGGGTTCTCAATCGAAGTTATTCGCTGGGTATATAATTATTTGTCGGAAAGAAGACACGCAGTTAGAAATAGTGCAGAATTGTCGACATGAAGGAATTGCCTTACAGGAGTGCCTCAGGGAAGTGTTCTTGGCCCGCTGTTATTCTCGCTGTTCATCAATGACCTTCCTACGTGTCTACGGCATAGCAGTTATCTCTTTTTCGCAGATGATGGTGTACTTTATCTAACATGTAAAATCATTGACCTGGATAATGCAATTGAGAGAATGAATGAAGACCTTGCTGCCGTTTTGGGGTGGTGTCGATTAAATAAACTGAAGGTTAATGCCTCCAAGACCAAGGCTATGATATTAGGCAGTGCATTCAATGTTAACTTGATCAAGCTAGACCAGATACCGAGTATTGTTTTAGGAGATGAAAATATTGACTATGTTGTTAGCTTCAAATACCTCGGGGTTTTAATTGATCAGAGACTATCGTGGGTTGATCAAGTCGGTAGGACTTGTAATTCAGTTTCGAGAGTGTTATACCGACTCCGTCAGTCGGTTAATGAACTGAACGTTGCTCTAAAGCGTCAGTTAGTAACTATACACAAGAATTCATATTTTAATGAATGTTATAAAAACATACAGTTATATTTTTAAAAAATTGAAATGTAAGAAGAAAAAATATGACGATATTGAAATAAACAGGCATTTGACAACTTTTAAAAGTTTTTTTATTAAACAAATAATTATAAAGAAAATTAAAAAAGAAAAAAACCATATGTAGAAATTTTAGAAGACCATCAATGCAATTTTTTAAAATTTTATTTTTATATAAACTATTATTAGTTCATTTGTTAATTAAAAATATTCTAAAGAAATTTTTGCATATCTGCTAATTTCAGTGTCATAAAATGTAAACAATTTACTCGTCTACGGGTTGTTACAGCAATTTTATCTTTTTTTTTTTTTCATTAATTTTCAGCAACTTTTATATCTTGCAGCAATTATTATTTTTTCTGATTCGTGTCTCGTACTCGCATAAAACCATCCAATGATTCTAAAATATGCGTATATTAGTCTTATATTAATATTTATAATATACATATACAAGGTGCAATTACATCCGTGAGCTGAATTCTATTGATTCAAGGATCTCTTTATTTTTTTTTTTTCAAATTAGTGATAATGAGAAAGGACAAGGCAACGATAATTGTTAGTTATAAACACTTATGATATTATTCATAAGTTAAAGTGAACAATGATTATTTAGTTCGATTGTTTGTTTCTTAAATAATATCGCTTTTTATTTTTTTTTAATTCGAAAACGAAAATGCTTATTTACCCTGTAAGGAACGGACGGACAAGCTAGCAATAGACACATGTACTTCTCGTTAATCATTCATTGTGATAATATTAATAGCGATATTAGTACTGTAGAAATAAATAATAAATAAATAAATCTCTAATCTGAAGGGTCGCGAGTAGCAGATGATAAATGAAGATTTATGTGAAAGATGACCGGGCTGCTCCAAGATGTGGAGTTAATTTTTTATCTGACGCTTCATCATGTCAAAACTACTCAATCTATCGGGATGGGACTGCGACCATTCGACGCAGAATTTTCCATGGATGGTTATAGACTTTTTATTTTTTGTATTTTATCAACCCTTTTTCATTTTTTTATGATTTAATTTTATAAAAATTTTTCCAGTTAATTAAAACAAAAGACAGGCATTTTCTTTTAATTCCTTTGTTTTTAACTTCCCGCTAAGAAAATTGAAAATTTTCCAATGAAGGGAAGTTATTAATTTCGATTCGATTTTCGAAAGTTAAGTTTTCATCGGATCTCCACGTTTTTCTCAAAAACGAATCAACCAGTTGAATTTTTCGACACGTCATTTGAAAGGGTTCATTAAAAATTAGATCTGATTAGATTTGAGAGTTAATCCATCCAGCCATTCCAAAGAAATTTAAAAATAAAAACGAAAAAACGAGGGTTTCAAATTATGGATATGTGTTATTGTAATCTTCAAATCACAGATATCCGTTACTGTAAGCTTCAATCCACGGATATACGTTACTGCAATCGTCAATCCACGGATATCCGTAACTGTAAGCTTCAATCCACGGATATCCGTAACTGTAAGCTTCAAATCACAGATATCCGTTGCAGATAATCCTCATATAATTCTTGAGTTACTCTTTATTAATAAAAAAAACTTCTTTTATTTTTTATCAATCAACTTATTCTTCAAATAAGCTGCCAGTCATAATAGCTTTTGATTGGAATCATCACTTTTCTTGTAAAAATTGGCAAAAATTGCGTTCAATTTCTTAATTGCATAATTTTAAATCGATTGTAAAACCGGAAGAGAAAAAAATGAATATGCGTACACTAGTTGTCCATGCCTTTTAAAATACAAAACTCTTTTTTACCGAACGAACTGTATAGCCAATCATATATGATAACATATAGTTTACATTTTTGCCACATCTCTGATGTTTATTATCTTTATTAGAAGTATTCACAGTTTAACACGGGGGCAGTAAGAAGAATTTAATTATTATACTATTACGCAGTTAAATATTAAACAAAGGTAAGTCCGATGCTACAAACTTATATACATTTGTACAAAACTTTTTTTTGTTTATAAATATTTAATACATTTATAAGCAAAAATCCTAATTTTGTTAATTTTTTAATAATAACTTATTTTACTTATATACGCTACATACTACCAATAAAATTTTTTTTAACAATAGGATTATTTCTTACAGATAAAATGGCAGATAAAATGTTTTGGGTTGGTCGCGTCTTTACATCGGGATTAGAATTTGAAAAACTGTTGGAAAAATATGAAAGTGATACAAAATATACGTTTGGCACCGGCAATTCATCAAGCATGGACAGTTATTGTAAAAAAAACAACAGGAAAAATGACTTTCCACCGGAGTTTCCAATGTACGATTATGAACTGAAATGTTCTCAGGGTGGTAAATTTGTCCCCAAAGGTGAAGGAAAATGGAATGTTCCGTAAGTATATCGTCTAGGTTGACATAAGTTTTAGTATAAAGAACACAAGTTAAGTTTTTAAGATTTAATGGAAGATTAGAATATTTTTTTTAAATCGTAAAAATAATTGACTCTGCAAGTTTTAGTTTATTTAAAAATTATGCCAAGGCAATTGCCAAATGGCAAAGAGTACATATACATACAGTTTTTACATTATTGTGCAGTTTAACTTATATATATTTAGAATGTTTTATAAAATAATATTTTTAGATAAATGATAGTGACATATAATACTATATAAGTATAAAAAATTTTAATTTATAATGAATTAACTAACAAATTTTAATAATCATTTATGTTACTATAAATACAGGTATGAAACTTTAAATTATAACGAAACTATATAATGAAGATTTACTAAAGCTTGAGGATTAATGAAACAAAAGATAGAAACATTAATAGTAGTTTGTAATCAAACATCTAGATTAAATAAATAATCAAAAATTTTGTTTTTGAAAACCTCCAAGCTTGAAGAATTTATAATATCCTCCGGTAATTCTTCCCATAATCGTATAACTGTTATTACAAAAGAAGACTCATATTGAGTGGTACTGAAATTTGGGAACTTAAAGAGGATATTATTTTTCTTGGCTGCTAGTCTCTCAGAGCGTCTTACACTGAGATCTTCCTGAAATAATTCACGCAAATAGCTAGGTTTACTAGTTTCTAATAATTTGTAAAAATAACAGCAAGTAAAATAAATTCGACGACTCTTTATCGAGAGCCATCCCAGTTCACGTCTATAAGGCGAGACATGTTCATCTCGCTTTAAGTTGAAGATGAAGCGTATTGCTGAATTTAATGAGCGTTGGAGTTTACAATTATTTTCATAATTTGAATTTAATAATACTATGGAACAATAATCAATTAATGGTAAAATAGTTGCCGATACAAGTAGTTTTTTAATTGATGAAGTGTAAATATTTCTACGTAATTTCAGGCTATATAATGCCGAATTTATTTTACTTATAGTTTTTGAGATGTGTAAGTTCCATGATAAATTATACATAAAATGAAGTCCAAGGCACTTGGTTGATTCAACATAAGGGAGAGGTACACCATCAATTTCTAGATCTGGAATACCTTCTCTCATAAGAGTTTTTACCTTGTTATTTGATCCTATTACCATTGCTTTAGTTTTAAGTATATTAACCTCTAACCCATTATCTCTGGCCCAATTTACTACTGCTTGAGCATCTAGGTTCAGTTGTCTAGTGGCTTCATGAATTTGATGACTATAACAATGTAAATAAATATACATGTCATCAGCAAATAAACCATGATTTGTATAAGCAAGTCGTTTAGCCGCAGAGTTCATAATTAATAAAAATAATATGGGTCCAAGAACAGACCCTTGTGGAACTCCAGAAGTTGTAGTTTCGAACCCAACTGGCTTACCATCTTCATCAAGTACAGCTTGAGATCTATCTGATAAGTAGGACAAAAACCACTTTACTGTCTTGGGAGAAAATCCTAATTCAATCAAGGTTTTTATGATGATTTCGTGGTTTACATAATCGAATGCTTTGGTCAAATCAAAAAAGACTATTAAAGTTAATTGATTACGATCTATGGCTCCAGAAATATCATCAGTTAATTTTAATAGGGCAGATTGAGTACTGTGATGTTTTCTAAACCCTGATTGATATTTATCTAAAAGATTATTGTCCTCAAGATATGTAACTACTTGATTAGCAATTATTCTCTCGAAAACTTTACTTAGATGTGAAGTATTTGCAATGGGTCGAGTATCAGAAAGAGAACGCGGTGGAGAGGTCTTGTTTAATGGTAAGATGTAAATTGCCTTCCAAGCTTGAGGGAAGATAGCAGTATTTAGAGATCTATTAAAAAGCTGTGTAAGAAAGATCGTTATCTGAGGAATATTGTTTTTTAGCCAATAGAGATTTAATTCATCCGGACTTTTACCCTTAGTTTTGCTGAGAGTGAGATGAAGAGCTTTCGTTACGTCTACAATGTCAATCTCTGTCCATACAAAGGAACAATTTACCAGACTACTATGAGACGATTTAATTTCTTCAAAAGTTGCTTCATTACATGGTGAATGATGTCTTACTATTTTTGCAAAATGATAATTTAATTCTCCCGCGTCAAAGAAATTCAAGGGCGAGGAATTTGAACCTTTAACTAACCCTAAATGCTTAAGTTTACTCCATACATTTGAACCTAATGGAATATTACTTAGTGCATTGCATAAATAATTTTCACGGGCCTTTGTTAATTCTATTTTTAATTCCTTTCTTTTAATTTTAAAAAGATTTAAAAGGTCTTTATTGTTATTTCTTTTAGCACGTTTATATAAAGTATCACGTTCTTTGCACTTGGTTTTAAGCTCTTTCGTGACCCAGGGATTGGGAACGTGAGTAATTTTGCGTGAACGAATAGGTGCAAATTCATCAAGAATTGCAATAATAGTATCATGAAATAAGCTAGCTAAATAATTAGGATCAGAATTTTCCATAAGTTCACTATCAATTTTAAGAGATTGCATCAGGGCATTACTCAGAGCTTCTTGATTAGTTTTAGAAAAGTCTCTATAATTTATAGTTTTTGTCGAAGGTTTCAAGATATCAAACATATAATCACAAACAAGATAATCATGTCCGCTTATAAAGGGTTGAATAGATTTACAAAAATTAACCATTTTGGATTTATTATCAATAATAATAACATCTAACCACGAATCTTTGTTGTTTGAATGGTGAGTAGCACTAAACGGAACACAAAATAATGATAATTCCGTGATAAATGACTGTAAATGATTAGGTGTTATAGAGGATTCTAACAGATCAAAATTCATGTCTCCTGTAATTATTAGATTTTTGTAATTTATCATTAATTTAGAAATTACATTAAAAAATTCATCTAAGAGATTGCCTTGAGGCCTACGATAGATTACTGATAGTAATAAGCGATTTCCAGTCAGTGATATGACTTCGAGAATTAAATATTCAGGCTGATTTATATTGTTTGTATTAGGTACATAAATAACTTTGGCTTTTAATGACTTATGGACCAAACATGCCACACCCCACCCTTAATAAAGCAACCATTTTCTGGATGTATTAAACCTCTATCTCTTCTAAAGACTGTAAAGTTTTCTAAATTAAGTAGAGAGTTGTCTTGTAGTGGTTTAAGCCATGTTTCAGTTATAGCAATAATATGTGGTTTTGTATCGACAACCAGATCCAGAAATTGGGCAACATGACCATTAAAACTATTAATATTCAAGCTTAAGAGCCTTATAGACGTGGACTGAGGATTTGGATTATCAGTTAATTCTAATTGACGTTAATCAAGTTTATTAAGATCAGCTTCAGAACAGATCTTAATTTTAATATTATTGTCATCTTTTTTAACAAATATCAAACCATTTTGCACCCAAACATACTTAAAACGTAGAGTTTTAGCCTTAGCCTTAGTTATAAGTAACAATTTATGTATTTCAGGATTTAAAAATTCATTAATATATAAAAAACGCTTAGAGACATTTGCCGTATCCGGGAAGACAGATTTAACTGGTAATGTTTTAAGCTTTCTCTTACTTTCAATAATATAATCTCGTATTTGAGGAGATTTAAGTTTAACTATGATTGAGTGCAAAATAGGTTTTGCATTATCTATTACATTATTTGAAGAGTTTTTGGTTCTCTTCTCTATTAATCTGGAAGAGAGTATATCAGACTTGAGTTCGGGTACTTTGATAGCGTTGAATACACTAGAAGTAATCTCCATTGTAGATGAACCTTGGACAATTGAATCCGGAATACCTGAGATGACCAATTCTGATGTAATTTGAGAATTTGGCAGGACTCCAGAAGAATCATTTGAAGTGGCAACACTTGAAATTAAGGCATGTTGATCAGCTAAGCTTTTAGAATTTTTTAGTGTATCTTCCTTGATAGTTTCAAGCTCATTTCTTAGCTGGATGATGTTGGTAGTGTTCACATTTACATTAGAGTTTATAGAGTTTAGAGCCTCTTTGGTATTAGATTGCTCTATATGTAATAAATTTAATCGAGAACCAAGATCATCAATTTTTGAAGACAATTTCATAAATTCAGTTGCAAGCACTGGTATTTGCGCAACTGACTTCATCACTAATGTAAGTTTGTCATCTGTAGATAGTGAAGACCAATCGGGGGGAAGCTGATTTGAAGGCATTGTACTCAGAGGTGAACTTACAACTGTAAGATTTGTTTCAATGCTATCAGGGATCATTGGTAATGAACTAGTATTAGTTTGAACTCTAGAGAGTTTGGTTTTATTTGAAGATGTAGACGCAGCAATTAAAAATTGCGATTCGGGAAGAAAAACTGAATCACTGTTGGGTGACAATGGTAGGCTAGGCGTGACTGGAGAGGAAGTTGTTGATCCACGTTGACTTCCGATACTAGTGTGTGACTCAGAAGATTTAGCTGATTTAAAACTGGATGTTGATGAGTTGTTAGAAGTTACTGATCTCAATGATTGAAGACGGTTTCTGGTTTGAGGTTGATTTACTTTTTGCTTAGCTTTATTTTCCACTGAGTTAATTAAATAAGTAAACTTAACTCTGCAGCAATCATCAACTGGTCTAGATTTAATATAATCAGTGACACAACTTTTATGAAAAGACTTATTACAAATATCACAAGTCATCTCTGAAACTTTCCCCATTATTATACACAGCGTAAAAAGCTTTAAAACTTACATTTCTCAATTATTGGACACTACGACTAAGTCTAACAAAAATTATTTTTAACTTTTTGAGCTCACAGATGTACTATTCTTACAGCTTTGTAACACTATCTTTGTTACACTTGTACGGTAAATCAAATTTCTTCTTGTTATCAAATATAAACTAAAAAAAAAAAAAAAAAAAAAA
>CAJNRD030001120.1:7525609-7564786 GCA_905319865.3 Cotesia congregata
ACTTTCTGGCCGCTGCGCTAAACAAAGTTGCCACATTCCGGCTACGTCGAGCAGAAAAATAGTATACACACCTTGGCCAGTAAAAAGTAAAGCCTCAGACCACATGTTTGTCAACCTCGGCTTCGCCTCGGCCAACAATTACATGTGGTCTGAGACTTTTCTTATTTTACTGGCCTAGGTATGTAATATACTATAGATTACGGAAATTCAATTTTATCGTCACCTATTAAATTAAAAGGTCGTCTGAAAGATGCAATGAAGATAACATCCGGCTATTTTTGTCGACGAAGGTCAAAGAGTCATGAATGAAATTAATGAGTATATTAAACGATTCGGTGCACCACATATCAATGGTATATTGTGTCAATAATAATTTTAGTTCAATAAATAAATATGTTTATTTAAATAACATATATTTTTTAGTATAATAATTTTAAATAACAAAAAAATAAACAATAATTTTAAAATATCTTCATTGCTTCTTCCAGTTTTTAGACATTCCACAGTCTTGTCATCTCGAAACCTACTTGAGACTATTCTTAAGATCATAATTGAATGCACGGATCATCAATGTTTTGTCTGAAAACCAACTGAACTCTGGAAGTACTTAGCTGATTTTAGCTGAACTTTAACTTTCTAGTAAGTTTCGCAGTTTAGCATGAAGTTCGAGTAAATCTTTCAGTAAATTTTCTCAATCTCTAGCAAGTCTTTGTTGTACTATCGCAAAAATGACAGAAATTTAGTTATTAGAATTTATTGAATAGGCAAGAGCAAAAAGAAATTATTTTAATCGATACAAGAAGAACTGCGGTCTCAATACAGTTTGACTTAGCACTGCGTTTTCCATCTGTTCGTAGTACTGAAGCTTCGATGAATCAAAATTATAAATCGATAAAATTTAAAAACATTTAATTGGTAGAAAAATCATATCGTGATTCACGTTATCTTTTAAAAAGTAATCATAATAGAATTGAGTCTTTACCTGATTAATGCTACTTCAAGCTATATGTATCCGTGATTTGAAGCTTACAGTAACGGATATCCGTGACCAAAACTTACAGTACCGGATATATCCGTGATCTTGGATTAATTTACAGTAAACCGAGTACACTAGCTTGTTCATCATCATTGTCGTCATAGTATTGTTGAGTTTAGTTAAGTTAAACGTACTTTCATTGAAAATTTGTGCGATTTGATGAAATAAATAAAATATTCAATTAAATTACACACGCTGAGGAGATACCTATGACGCGTCAACCAATATCACAGCCGTAGTCCTGACCATTCAGCAGATTATGATTGTAAATGGCAGCTCTGTAACTATACCTTTTATTGCTGGACGATCCGGCACCGGTGGCGGTATCATACCAGCTTCTGGGTTTAACATTCCACTGCCTACGTCTTTGTCTACTTCACCGATGCTGCTTTCTACTAATGAAAGCTCCATTTCTGTAAATGCTAGTTGGGATCGTAAGAAATATGAATACGTCTTGTATTTTTTTAACTCTAAAAAAAAATTAATTATATTAGAAGTTTAATTATCTGAAATTTTAAAATTTTAATCTAATTAATTTTTAATTCATTTAAAAATTTATGAGTTAAATTTTTTCCGGAAAAGGTCAATTAATTTAATAAAACTTTGAAATAATCAAATTGAAAAAAAAAAAATATTGAACATCATAATGAAGATAAGCGTCTTTTTGTTTGTAATTTTGTAGAGTGAGAGCTTTAGCTCCCCGTTCCGGCGGAAGTCTTCGATGTTTCTCGAGCTCAGCCTCCAGTCTGCTAACTCGTTCTTCGTAGTCCCTTAATTGTTCAGCTAAAAATAAATATTAAATTAAAACATTTATACAGACACTAATGATAAACTATTTCACACTAAAATATAATTAATTATAATCATGAGCATAGACACTCCAATTAGGGTAATAAACCGGTGTTCAGCGTGTCGTATATCTGTGTGAAATGTATTATTAGGTGTTTTGCTTGTTGTTCATAATCATAATTTATCTATTATATTATTTTTATATTAATATTTCAATCTTTGTCGAACGAGTCATGCATCTCCGATGCGAACTAATACGAGAGTTTGCCTCAAAGTGTGGAGGAATGCTTGAAAATAAAAATCAGAATCAAAATAGATTATTAACGACATCGTTAATTAAAAATTATTTTTTTAATTAAATTAAAAAATATTTTAGAATATATTATGATTAAATTATATTAATAAATCGGTAGTGGGTTGGTTGGCGATGCTTACAGGCGTCAATTTGATGTGACTGCAGGGAAGTAAAGGCCGCTGTAACTTTCGTTGTGAACCTACCGCTCTGGTAAGAGGTTGACATGAAAAATTTGCACAAACAAAATTTATTGTGTCTATCCACGATTGTAGTTCCTTTGAATCACTGAAAAAAATAAATAATAGTATTTTAAAAACATTGAAATGTTAAAAAAAATGAAAATAAAAAGTAAGTCAAAGTCTAATAAATATTGGAAACAGTAACAAAACGACTATTACTCTAATGAAATTCTTATATATGAAATAAATTTTCTTCAATGTCTTAGCTAATTCAAAATTAGATAGCGTAGGAGAAGAAATAAAATTTACCTAGTTTGAAAGAGATATTCCGCCTAGTCAGCAGTCTGGAGCCTGAAAACATGTTGCTTCTTCGCATAATCCGACGCTTTAGTTGCCAGTGTATGATGAATTTGAATCGCGTTATGCAAGCTGTCGTTACGAAGGCCGTGCTCGTGTCTTTGTGTAAATAAAGTACTAGTTCTCGTAAGGTACAGTAGTACATTTTCCATCCTCGCTTACCAAATGGGGCTGCAATAAAAGTAATATATAAATCATTACTTTATCTTTAATTTATACGTTTCAAGCATTTCAACATTGTTAATAAACGATTTGCAGGAATATTAGTAAAAAAATATATTAAATAAATACGTACTTTGGATCGAACGCAATTTTTTTCAGGGGCTATTATTTTTTAGGACGTGTCTATTCACACGTAAAAAAGTCCTGATAAATCCACACCGCGTGAATTTAAGGGCTTTTACATTCACGCAGTGTGGATTAATCAGGAGTTTTGTGCGTGTGAATAGATAATTCCTATTTTTTATTGCTAGAGAAATGAAAAATTTCTAAGTCTGTTTCAAGTAAAACGTTAATCGCTTTCTGAATGAAATTCTATAAATAATTTTTAAAATAATATGTAATTGTGTAATCGAGCGAGGTCGCCGAAGGCGACCGAAGGCGACCGAAGCTCGATTATAATTATATTGATAATTTCGTTCGAAGAGATCACTCCCACCCATCTTTCACCCTCCGTGATCTCTTCAAATTAAGCTTTAGCTGAACTGTATGAGGATAAATAAGACGGTTACCTGGGAAACGCTTTATATTTGTTTTTACAGTTGAACTTTGTGATGTGAATATGCGTACAAAGGCGGTACTACCTAGTGATCTCTTCGAACGAAATTATCAATATAATTATAATCGAGCTTCGGTCGCCTTCGGCGACCTCGCTCGATTACACAATTACATATTATTTTAAAAATTATTTATAGAATTTCATTCAGAAAGCGATTAACGTTTTACTTGAAACAGACTTAGAAATTTTTCATTTCTCTAGCAATAAAAAATAGGAATTATCTATTCACACGCACAAAACTCCTGATTAATCCACACTGCGTGAATGTAAAAGCCCTTAAATTCACGCGGTGTGGATTTATCAGGACTTTTTTACGTGTGAATAGACACGTCCTAAAAAATAATAGCCCCTGAAAAAAATTGCGTTCGATCCAAAGTACGTATTTATTTAATATATTTTTTTACTAATATTCCTGCAAATCGTTTATTAACAATGTTGAAATGCTTGAAACGTATAAATTAAAGATAAAGTAATGATTTATATATTACTTTTATTGCAGCCCCATTTGGTAAGCGAGGATGGAAAATGTACTACTGTACCTTACGAGAACTAGTACTTTATTTACACAAAGACACGAGCACGGCCTTCGTAACGACAGCTTGCATAACGCGATTCAAATTCATCATACACTGGCAACTAAAGCGTCGGATTATGCGAAGAAGCAACATGTTTTCAGGCTCCAGACTGCTGACTAGGCGGAATATCTCTTTCAAACTAGGTAAATTTTATTTCTTGTCCTACGCTGTCTAATTTTGAATTAGTTAAGACATTGAAGAAAATTTAGTTCATATTTAAGAATTTCATTGAAGTAATAGTCGTTTTATTACTGTTTTCAATATTTATTAGATTTTTGACCTACTTTTTATTTTCATTTTTTTTAACATTTCAATGTTTTTAAAATACTATTATTTATTTTTTTCAGTGATTCAAAGGAACTACAATCGTGGATAGACACAATAAATTTTGTTTGTGCAAATTTTTCATGTCAACCTCTTACCAGAGCGGTAGGTTCACAACGAAAGTTACAGCGGCCTTTACTTCCCTGCAGTCACATCAAATTGACGCCTGTAAGCATCGCCAACCAACCCACTACCGATTTATTAATATAATTTAATCATAATATATTTGAAAAAAATTTTTAATTTAATTAAAATAGTATATTACACACCTAGGGAAGTAAAGTAAGAAATGTCTCAGATCACATGTAATTGTTGGCCGAGGCGAAGCCGAGGTCAACAAACATGTGAACTGAAGCTTTTGTTTTTTCCCTTCCCAAGGGGTGTAATATACTATTTAATTAACGATGTCGTTAATAATCTATTTTGATTCTGACTTTTATTTTCAAGCATTCCTCTACACCTTGAGGCAAACTCTCGTATTAGTTCGTATCGGAGATGCATGACTCGTTCGACAAAGAGTGAAATATTAACATAAAAATAATAATAGATAAATTATGATTATTAATAACAAGCAAAACACTTAATAATACATTTCACACAGATATACAACACACTCAACACCGGTTTATTACCCTAATTGGAGTGCCTATGCTCATGATTATAATTAATTATATTTTAGTGTGAAATAGTTTATCATTAAATAGTGTCTGTATAAATGTTTTAATTTAATATTTATTTTTAACGTGAACAATTAAAAGGGACTACGAAGAACGAGTTAGCAGACTGGAGGCTGAGCTCGAGAAACATCGAAGACATCCGCCGGAACGGAGAGCTAAAGCTCTCACTCTACAAAATTACAAAGAAAAAGACGCTTATCTTCATTATGAGGTTCAATATTTTTTTTTTTCAATTTGATTATTTCAAAGTTTTATTAAATCAATTGACCTTTTCCGGAAAAAATTTAACTCATAATTTTTAATGAATTAAAAATTAATTAGATTAAAATTTTAAAATTTCAGATAATTAAAATTCTAGTATAATTAATTTTTTTACAGTTAAAAAGATACAAGACGTATTCGTATTTCTTACAATCCCAACTGGTATTTACATAAGTGGAGCCTTCATTAGTAGAAAGCAGCATCGGTGAAGTAGACGAAGGCGTAGGCAGCGGAATGGTTAAACCGAGAAGCTGGTATGATACCGCCACCGGTGCTGGATCTTCCAGTAATACAAGGTATAGTTACAGAGCTGCGATTTACAATCATAATCTGCTGAATGATCAGGACTACGGCGGTGATATTGCTTGACGCGTCATAGGTGTCTTCTCAGCGTGTGTAATTTAATTAAATATTTTATTTATTTTATCAAATCGCACAAATTTTCAATGAAAGTACGTTTAACTTAACTAAACTCAACAATACTATGACGACAATGATAATGAACAAGCTAGTGTGCTCGGTTTAATGTAAATTAATCCAAGTCTTTTAGATTCAATTGAATTACGACTGCTCTTGGAATCCAACACAAATAAATCTAGTGAACGCTGAGCTATGTCCCTTTTGGTTCGGCTGATTAGAGCTGGCTTACTGAATGTTTTTTAATTCATCAAAAATTGTATTTCAACTGAAGAAGGCTCCCTATCCCGCACATAATTATTCAACGAAGGTTTAAACGGTGAGAAACACAAATATATGTAGGTGATACGAAGTTCGCCAGGTCGTCTTACCTCTAAATAAAGATACATGAAAGTCAAAATTCGCAAAAAATGGGCCACGATTCGTAATTAAAATAAAAGTGCACGTGAGGCAGTATTCGAATTTTCAGTTCAAGTTAAATTTTTAATCATCATGATCACAGATATCCATTACTCTAAGTCTCGATCACGGATATATCTGGTATTGTAAGTCTCAGTCACGGATATCCGTTACTGCAAGTTATAATCACAGAAATCCGTTACTGTAAGCTTCAAATCACGGATACATGCAGCAAGAGTGGCAGGACCGATGGACATCGGGAGAGACGGGCAGATGGACGGCGCGCCTGATCCCAAACATCAACGTCTGGCTTTCTCGGAAGCACGGGGATACGGACTTCTTCCTGACCCAGCTATTGACGGGACATGGGCAGTTCAATGCTTATCTTTTCAAGATGGGTTTGCACAGCACGCCAACGTGCAAATACTGCCCAGACAAAATTGACAACGCCGAACACACGTTTTTCGAGTGTGATCGGTGGAAGGACGACAGAACCAGCACCGATGAAACAATAGGCACCACGCTCTCCCCTGAGAGCTTGGTAACCTGCATGATAAAAAAAGAAGAAAACTGGTCAGCTGTCGCAGCCTACGCGCAGCGCCTTTTAAAAAAAAAATCGCAGAAAGGGATTAGAAACCAGTAGTAACAAGAAGTAGGTGTCATGAGACACAACATGGACTGGATTGAAGTAATGCTAACGCGGTCCCGTTCCAGTCATCCCTGTAACATCTATAGGGAAAGGAGAGAGGAGGATGTTTAGTCGGTATTGTTGCAAATATTGACTTCCGAGTCCGACATACCCAGGCACCAACACCTAGTCCTGGCAACAACACTAAGCCCTGGCATACGTAAATGTATTTTACCTCCTCTATAAAAAAAAAAAAAAAAAAAAATCACGGATACATATAGCTTAAAGCAGCATTAATCCGGTAAAGACTCAATTCTATCATGATTAACTTTTTAAAAGATAACGCGAATCACAATATGATTTTTCTACCAATTAAATGTTTTTAAATTTTATCGATTTATAATTTTAATTCATCGAAGCTCCAGTAATGTGAACAAGTACTACGAGCAGATGGAAAACGCAGTGCTAAGTCAAATTGTATTGAGACCGCAGTTCTTCTTGTATCGATTAAAATAATTTCTTTTTGCTCTTGCCTATTCAATAAATTCTAATAACTAAATTTCTGTCATTTTTGCGATAATACAACAAAGACTTGCTAGAGATTGAGAAAATTTACTGAAAGATTTACACGAACTTCATGCTAAACTGCAAGACTTACTAGAAAGCTAGAATCAGCTGAGTACTTCCAGAGTTCAGTTGGTTTTCAGACAAAACATTGATGATCCGTGCATTCAATTATGATCTTAAGAATAGTCTCAAGTAGGTTTCGAGATGACAAGACTGTGGAATGTCTAAAAACTGGAAGAAGTAATGAAGATATTTTAAAATTATTGTTTATTTTTGTGTTATTTAAAATTATTATACTAAAAAATATATATGTTACTTAAATAAATATATTTATTGAACTAAAATTATTATTGCTTTGAACAATCACAATATTATATTATTGACACAATATACCATTGATATGTGGTCCACCGAATCGTTTAATATACTCATTAATTTCATTCATGACTCTTTTACCTTCGTCGACAAAAATAGCCGGATGTTATCTTCATTGCATCTTTCAGACGACCTTTTAATTTAATAGGTGACGATAAAATTGAATTTCCGTAATCTAAATTACTTTTATCAACAATATGAGAATGGTTTTTCAAGTCTCTTGATAAGCAATCGTTAATTTTATTTTTTTCTAAAACTAATTGTATTGGACGTTTCTGACTCCAATTTGCCTTTAAAGATTTAAAAATTTTTTTAATAAAATATATGATTGTATATAATTGTATATGATTATATGTAATTAAAAGCTAAAATTTTGATGGAATTATTTGTTTATTATATGGAACTATATATTGCTGGAGGGCTTGGGTAACAATTTTTAAACTTGACAAAACTATTAAATTTTATGAAATTTAATTTTTTTATAAGTTAACACAGTTTCTATCATTGCATCCACAAAATACTATAGATTGAAATATTATTAATCATTGGAGTAACTTAGTTAAAAAAAGAGAATAGACTCTTAGTTAAAAAAAGAGAATGTTCTATAAGTAATCACAAAATACTCACTGGAGCAAAAAAATTATATATATATGATTCATACATAATTATATATGGACTCTGTTATGCAATAGTGTGTTAAGTACATAGGATTTCCATAGCACTTAACATATTAATGCATAACAGTGTCCATATGATTGTATGTAATTATATATGATCATATATAATTTGATATAATTGTATATGATTTTATACAATTATTAAAAAAATGCTCCATCTAATTTAATATTTATCTATCTATATATATCTATGACTTGAAAGACACATTAATATTTTTGTCGCTCTATAAAAGAGACTAAGATACATAAATCGCAGATCATTTCACGGAGAAAATTTGTGGTAGTGTAATCGATCTTTGAATTGTAGTTTTTACAATTTATAAGATGGAAATTCTCATTATAATACAATCGTAAGAACTGTCATCTTGATGATTACATTTACCATCGAATGTTTATGAAAATAAGATTATAGGATACATTGGAATAATTCACTTTTTAAAAATCTCATGTATTGTGGTCAGGAAATGAATACTTACATATAAAAAAAAAATTGCAAATAAATAAATTATTTTTTGGATTATCACGTGATTAGATTTTATAAATCCTTTTTATTGAACTGTTTTGATATTTTTTTCTGTTTCTAATTTATTTACTGGCTCGTGTACGTCTGATTTCTAATAAGTAAATTATTTCAAGTGAAAATGTATCTTGTAATTTAATTTTCAATGCTTAATTGAAAGAGTATAATATTTAGAATTATTATTTAATAGTCAATTTAACCATCAAGATGGTTATTCTTATGATCGTATTATACTAAAAATAACCATCATATAAATTGTAAAACCTACAATACAAAGATCGTTGACACTACTACAAAATTCTTTCCGTGTAGCAGATCTCGAGCAAGTCATGCAAATATATTTGCTGGAAAATTTGTAGTGCATTTCTCACAAAATATATTTCAATACATATTTCATCATGTTAAGCATAAAAAAATTTTAAATATCTTATGTACAAGATTATAAGTATACATTTTTTTTGTATAATGTAGCAATATTACTATTAATAATTTCTGTTACAATATCTCACCAAAGACTCACACGTATAAAACAAAAAGACACTGGTAATTAAACTGATTAGTATACACAGTAAACAAATGTAGCTGCTACAGGTGTTAATCCTATGAATGATGCATCTCAATTTTCTGTAGCTGCAACAATATCACAAGCTTGGCCCTGTGACAGCTACAGTTTTTTTTTTCGTGTGAATAATATTGTATACGTTTATAAATATATTATTTACATCGGAATAATCGTAATAATTATCATGCTGCAGCACTAGAAACTTGCTTAGGAGATTATTATTTAGGTATAGTCTACCGAATATAAGATGATATTAAGAAATATTTCCTTCAGTTGTACTGCATAATTGTGCAAACAAAAGAAATTACAGAAATGCCTAAATGGCAAACAGCACACACATCTATAGATTATTTAAATAATCGAATAATTAATCAAAAAATAATTGAAATTTATTATCTATAGAATTATAATTTTAATGGACAAGTTAATAAATTTTTTTTAAGGCATTATTGAATAATTGTAATTTTAATATCAACTGTAAGTGTGTTGCTCGTTTGATGTACTACATCATCGCAATATCTTTTTCTTATTCTTCACTAAGATTGCCAATGAAATATCGCGTTGCATAAATAAACGTATTGTTGTAACGTGATTAAAAAAATATAATTATTTAACACAAAAAAAGTTTTAAAAAAATTGTATCTATTTATACGATCATCTTAATAATTATGTTTAATACACATCTGTATAAAAAAATTCAGCAATTAAAACCCTTTAAAAATATTAGTTGCTATGTCTACTCTAAATTTACCTATTATAAGCCACCTCATCATACTCAAAAACGATCACGAAAAACTCTCTGCTATTTACTCGCAACTTTAACAAGAAAGTAAAAAATATATTTCAAATCCTCTTATAGCGTGAGCAATATAATACATCAAAGCTAAAAAAAAAATTCCCTGTTCCCGATAGAAGTCAAAACCCTGATATCCCTCTGCATTTTGGACAATTTTTTGTCATTAGTGTTGAGAATCACCAGTGTGTCCAACGCAAGGAGGCGTCCAGCCAAAAGCTTGATAAATTTCTAGGTACTTAGGCGTAGATATTAGACACTTGACTACCCCTAGGACATGAGAGCCAAGGATACATCTTATCATTGTCAAACAGCTTCTTCACGTGCTTCTTTCTGGAAAATTTTTATCTGCTCAAACTGAATATAGGGACCAGTCGGTCCACCTCTCACCGGGTCTTCATCGATGATTATTCTCGCCTAGATTAAGTTGTTCATTAACCTCTCTATGGGTCTAGGTTGCAGCATGATGTAAATCGTGTCCTCGACTCATAGCAGAAAATTTTCATTGTCCTTACGAGAGAACAAGTAGATGTATGAGCCTGTTCGCAAACCACTCAAGTGAAAATTACCTAGAATTTATTTTAAATTAATGATTTGTTATTTATGATTGATTACTAAAAATTGAAATTACTACATTCTTATTCTTTTTCTTAAATCTTGTTAAATTTTTGTACTATAAGTGACCCCCCTATTCCTGTCTTTAAAGCTGTTGGGTCTATTAAAAGGAAATAAATAAATTAACTGTAGGATTAGGAGCAAACCTGATACACACTAGTGGTTAATTTTAATTATGATAAATTATTACAGACATATATTTGCTGTCAAGGGATTAAATAATTTTAATCGTTATGATGAAGACTTATATTTGGAGCGTTAGAGAAGAGAATATTATTTCAAGACGCAACGGATTTTTCAAACGGTAGATATTGATACCACAGCACCTGAATACATCATTTCATCAAGCAAATATAAAAAATTAACCGAAACGTCACCAGCCAAAGGCTCCATAGTCGTAGAAGTAGTAGCAGCAACAGCAGCATGAAAGGCAAGAAAACTGCAAAAGGAATAAAACTAGAAGAACAAATATAACAATTGATTAAGAAAATTTGAATTCACTTTCGAACATAAGTAATATATAAATAAAATACTGATGGAGAAGGTATTAAGAAATTACCTTCTCCAGGACCCTCCACATGATTTACTAACCCGTTGCACTCACTGCATTAATGTTAACAAAAAATTAAAATTTTTGTAAAAAATTACAATACAGCCTGCTATGAAAAAACGAGGGCGACCAAGATGCACAAAAGGACTGATATTGGTCTATTAAGTGAAAAAAAAAATTAATCAAACCATTCATGAAGAAATCATTGCATAAATTGCTGATAATGTTATAAAATGATAAATTGGTTTGTGAATAATGGAACGGTTTTTAAAGCATTCAACTGAAGTTATTCGATTAGAGAATTTGAAATAAAACCATTTCCAGACAACTTTACTTCTACAGTTATAGATAACAATTATAAATATAATTTAGAAATGAAAGAATTTTCACTGTGGACGCTTGGAGACTTGTAGAAGTTAAATTAACAAAAAAAATAAATGATTGTAAATGTCCTTCATGTAAAAAAAAATTCGGACACAAAAGTAGACGAGCAATTAAAATTACAAAGGTTACAAACAATGTCCTGATGAAACTTACTGAATGTGCAAAAATGTGTAAAACCTGTAACAAAAGTTTCTATTCAAATAATAATATATTTTTTTTAATATTGATGAGATAATTAAAATGATTTACCTTTTTTTTATACATAATAATAATTGACTCAGAAATGATAAAAATTATATATTTTTGTTACCATTGAACAAATCTATATCTACAGACTTACTGAAATGAATAACCTACAAAAATATTTACAATTGAGAAAACATAAATAGTTGAATTACATAATAAAAAATAATTATATAAATCAATGATACAAGTAATAACCAGTTATCTACTTTCATTATGAGCGTAAAAACTTTAAAGTTACAAAAATTTTTGAACCCTGGCGGTTTTGTGGTTGCGGTGAAAATACTATGGAAAGTCGGTAGTTCCCTCTATGGTCAACAGTGGGAACTCAGTAATACAGTAGTGATTTCACGGTGAAACATTGGTGACTTTGTTTCATTTCACTACTGTCAAAATATGGTATATATCATAGTATTAAACCTAGGTAAAATGGTTCAAACGACATTTTTATATGGCAACTATGGAGTGAAACCATAGTAAATAGTTCATGAATGCATAATTATTTGACAGTCAAAGCACTATTGTTACACAGTAAAATAGGAGTGAATCCAAAGTCGTTTCACCGTTATTTCACCGTCGTTTCATCGTCGTGTCACTGTCGATTCACCGTCGTTTCATGTTCCTTCCTCAGTCGAATAACGCTCCTTTGACCGCCTTTGAATAATAACCTACTCACGAAAAATTCCATTTGAAAATGCTAAAATTCTCCAAAATTAAAAATTTAGCATTTTGAGGACAATAATAATTTAAAGTAAAATGTAAGGTTTTTTTTTTTAATTTATAAACTACTAACTCATTGATACACTACATATAAGCTTTTATTTCAATACAGTACATATGAGTTTTTATTTTAATGTAATTAACTATCTTATTTTTTATTGTCAGGTATTTTTATTATTTTTTCGTACATTATAATCTTTGGTTTTTTTTTAAAAAAGTACTTAAATAAATATTTTTGAAAAGTTAAACTTTTCTCTATCTTCTTTTTATTGATTTAATCATCTTATGACTGTTTTAGCCACTCTGAAACCCAAGTTTTGATATTAATGATCGCTCTATCATTGTCTTTGAATACAGGAATAACTTTGTATTCATCAAGTGCTGTCATAATTTCTATAAATAAAATAAAAGTAATTAGTATAAAATTAAATTTAACCAGTTGGATTATAAAATTTTTAAGTAATTACACTTACTAAGTATTTTTACATAGTCAGTCTCTTGAACTACAGTAGAGTCCGGTTTTTTTGGATCATATTTTACCAAAATTTTCTTTTTGTCTTCTTTGGACCACATGGTTCTCATGATTTTTTTAGCTCTACGACAATTTGTTGTCGCGTTTAATGCTTCACTGAAATCATTGAAACTGAATACAACATCTTGCATAATCTGGACCTAAAAAAAATCATTAGAATAGATGGTAACCTTATATATCAGGGGAGAGGGGAGCAGCATAGAACAGGGGCAGTTTTGAATTATTAGATTCATTAACGCATCTCTATTTATTAACCCCTCTATTCCCTATATAGAATTTTTATTAAAAATAGCACTGTAAAAAATTTTGTAGTAAGAATGGATTTCGGAAACTCCACACGCTGTAAAATGGCAGTGTAAAAATTTTGTAACGTTTTAAAAAATTATTATTATTTAAATTTAGGAAACACAAAAAAATAATGTGAGACCTTTCTTTATAGAGAATTAAATTTCCTACAAAAAGGTTCTTCTCAAGTAAACTCTATCTCTTTGTTTTTCGCCGCAAATTTTGAATTGAAAGTTTCAATTAAGTTATACAACTGATCCATTCTGTTTATAAAAATTTTAAGTACTTGTTGTGACTATATCCTTATTAAACAAAATGATTTCACAATGTTGAATGCCCATAAGAGGTATGATTGTAAATGATTTACATGATTTGACAGGATTAAAAATGATTAAAAAATTAATTATTTTTAAATTAAATTTAAATTTTTTATTTCATAAGCTTTCCTTTATTTGTATTTGTCATATAAATATTAATGTAAATATTAAATTAATTTGTAAATGAAATTTTTTAAAGCGTTTATTTTTAAAATTTTTTTATTCTGAAAATTAACTACAAATTATTAAATGTAATGTGAAATATCGGCAGTTTCACATCTTTACTCCAGATTACTCAACTCTGTGACATACTGTATTCAACACAAAAAATTTAATAAAAAAAAAAAAAAAAATCCTTACTCAATTCTTTCACTACTCGAAACTAACTTTACTCAACGCTAACTTTACTCAGTACCAATTGTATTTAATGAATTCTTTACTCAATAGTATTTTATAAGTGATAGCGCGCTTTTAAAAATCTCTATTCAATATTTTGTTATTTAATAATATTTTATTCGACAAAAACAAAACTGTACTCAACATTTCTCAGCTCTGTGCAATCTGTACTCCAATAAAATAATTGAATAAATTAAAAAAAAAAGTTTTTACTTTATATAGATATATAAATTATATATAATTGAGTAAAGTTGACGTTGAATAAAGTTTGTAAAACAATATAATTTTTTTTTTAAGAGTAAAATTATTGATTGAAGTTTTTTTTTTATTCATTTAAAGTAAACATATTATTAAACAAAAAAAATTTGAATAGAGATTTTTAAAAGCGCGTCAACGCTTATAATATAGTATTGAGTATAAACGAACGAGTATATACGGTGAAAAGACGGTGATTTCACCGTGAGTTGACGGTCGAACGATCGTCGAACCGTAATAGATCCAGTGATGTCACTATGAGTTTATCAGGTGTTCACCGTGAGTTGACGGTCGAACGATCGTCGAACCGTAATAGATCCACAGTGATGTCACTATGAGTTTATGAAGTGTTCACTTTGAAAAAATCATTTTTCCGCAGTAGAAGCACGTCATACTGACAACAGAAATGCTAAGCTTTCACGAATTAGGAATGGTCTTTTCACCATAGAACTGCTGATAAGTTAACATTTATTTACCATCCGTAGATAGTGACGCTACAGAACGAATGCACTGTTTCTCGACAGTGATTTCACCGTACTATAACCCTAACTAGATAGTGAAATAGCCGTCACGTGAAACGACCGTGAATCGACCATCTTTTCACTATGGACTCACCGCGGATTTACCGTAAGCATGAAACCGCCAGGGAATAGATGAATAACTTTCGAGTCAAGTTGTTAATAAAAATATTAAACGCTCATATTATAGTTGTATTATTGAGCTTTCATATTTTATTAGCCGTCATTTACTAATTAATTATAATAAACGCAGGATCAATATATTTATTTTGAACGCTGCATAAATATTTAAATTCCTTGTGTGTTATCTTATTCGTCATTTAGTCAACAAACACTATTATATTCACTACATACACTTTTGGTATTATGTGTAAATGAATTATTTTTTTTGTGGGTTGCCAGTACTCAGGCAGTACTGGCAACCCATAAGATTACCGGATTAATACAATAAAAACATTCACCCGCGTACCGTAGAAATAATTATAACTTTCACTTTTGTAATTTATTTTAGATTGTACAGCCCGGTAAAAGCAGTAATTGATTTTTTGGACATCTATATAATTAAATTAAATACTAGATTTACATTCACGGTTGTATTTAGGGTTTTTTTTTAAATCACGGAGATTTTCCAACAAGCGAAAACCTATTTCCGTGACTGTAGTTACATCCACGGGTGCAAATAATTTTCCTTCCGTGTTTAATATATGTTCCGGGACCCTTATGTCATCCACGGATTTCATCCGTGTCTGGTGTCAATAGACACTCCGATAATTGAATAATCAAGCATAAATTATCTGGAAAAATATAGTCATAACTGCATCTAGAATGTATTATTGTCTTTATCACTTAAGGTTATGTTGATAACCATTAATATTTGACATCACCTAACTTCAATAAAACTTATTAACAAGTATCACTTAGTAACTCAAAAAGATTCATTCAGTGATATGAAATAATTGCGAGAAACTTATTAGTTACCAAAAATTTATTGAATTTCTTATACATTTGCTATCAAATTTTCAAATGACATAATTAGCAGATTTCAGGACTCGATATAAAATATATTATTGTTTTTGGAAAACCCTCTTTACAAAATTAATTTAGAAATTAATTTATATTTTCTGACACAAATCACAACTAGTATATAGCAATAAATAATGAAATCTATGTTCCAACAAGATTTTTCACATTGATTCACTTTCTCTGTTTTACATATTGTGAAAATTTCTTTATAATGGTAGTTTTAAGGACATAAAAAAAAAATTGATTTTGCATTTTAATCATTTTCATAAATAATTTTATATAAAAAATACATTTTTTCTTAACTTTAAAGTTAAGAAAATTCAATTGACATTTACGTAAACAACGATCGTGAAAACGAACCTAAAAAAAATAATTTTCTTATTTTTTATTTTAATTATTATTATTATGCGTCAGCATTGACAGCTACTTCTAATAACGCGCGTAATTTGAAATACATAAGCGAGTTTCAAATATCATCATAAAGTTAGCTGACACCTAGAAATTTTTATAACTTTTTTTATCGAAAAAATTATAACAAAATAATGTTTTAAGAATTTCACTTGTAAAAAAATAAAAAAACTGTCAGTTTAATTAAAAAAAAATATATCTTAACTCTAATTTAACAAATGAAGCAAAATCAGAAAATTAAAAACGTAGGCTAACTTTATCATTATTTCCAAAATAATAGTCTTAACTACTATTTTGATTTACAAATTTTTAAAATTTATCTTGGTTATTTAGAGAAAAATTATTATTCAACAATTAATTAGTCCATATTTTATAAAAACATGTAACAAATTTTAAATACAAATATCTCGAAGTTAGTGCTTATTTTTTGTCAAAATTGAAATAAAACGATTTTTTTTTTTTTAATTAAAACGTGATTGTCAAAACGAACCGAAAAAATAGAAATATTATTTCAACATGATTATTTTTGTATTGACAACTATTTGATGATAATTGATGTTAAGAAAAATCTATCTTACCGACATCAGGTTATAGACCATCTAAGGCCCAAGTTGGAGCAATGTACATTGCGTAAAATAACTAAAGGATAGTTTACATACAATTTTCGACCATATGGTCTCTCTGATATCACTTTTCTCTTAGCAAAAGTTACAACATTTCTGGTAATCTTACTGCTTCATACACAGTTTTAGTTCTGAATGATAAATCTCCATTTCCGGCATAAAAAAATCACAATGTATATTTCTTAGTGACTCAGCATCACTACGGCCATTTTTGCCGGTCTGGAGACGGCGTACGTATTGCGGTGAATGAAAATTAATAAATTTATATGACAAAGATTAATCAGTACGATGAGGGTATATGTTTTGGTCAAAGATAAGAAGCAGCAGTACTGCGTTCATAAAAAACGTCATATTTCAATTGAAAAAAAAAGAGATCAAATATGTGACAAAAAAATAAAAATAATTTGCGAACACAGTAAGTATTTTTGTGAGCCTTATTCTTAAACAAATCATTTTTACGTTATTGAAGTAGAATAATAAATAATAACTTTTTTTTTATTTTTTAATGGGAAAATTTCCATTATAAAAATTAAATATCAAGAGACACTTTTTGAAAACAAACAAAAATATCTGGCTCAAATTTCTGAAATATTTTTTTCAAATTATTTATTATTAAAAATGATGTTCTGTCAAATGATTGTTGTTCTCAATAAACAATTTACTCAATAAATAAAGATAAATGATTAGAGTGTGTTTACATTTAATTTCAAAACTCTTTTGAGAGTGTATGTTTGTTTATATTTTTAAGGTTAAAAAATTTTATGTTTACAGTCTTTGAAATTTTCAGGTATATTTTAGTTGAAAGATATTTAGGTTTTTATGACTAATTTCAAACTTATAATTTTGTTTCAGCTAATCGCACAAATTTGCACGATATTTGTAAAAAATTAAATCTTAATGAACCTCAAATAATCTTATCCAAAATTATCCTTAGTGAATCTCCAAAATCCACTCCTTTTGTCCATTTGAATCCTAACGGTGGTGAGTTTATTCCTTTTAAAATGACACTAGTTGATATAAATAATTTTTCTATGAGCTTTTTCAGTTGCTATAATTTGTAGCAGTTTTTTTTTTATGTTCATTTGATTTTGTGAAATAATTTTAAAATAAAACTTAAAAATTTTTTTTGCTCATTCTAAGAGTTTTTTTAATCGTTCTTAATAATACCATAGAGTCTTTACTGTCTTACAAAGAAAGAAGCTTATTTTATATAAATTTTATCAAGAGGTCTTATATTCTATTTTATCATAAACTTGTCAAACAATTATAAACATTCGATTGTGTTAGTCTTGAACAGATTTTTTTTACATTATGGCAATACTTTATAGGTCAATCAATAGATGATTCAATAAAACAGCAACTGTTGAAAGAAAATACTCATTCTATTTCAGAAGTTAATGAAAAAAATTGCTTTACAGATTTAAAAAAAATAAAAAATGTCCGTTTTTCTATTTTAAAGAATCGTAAGTATTATCTCTTAATAAAATAGTTATTTTTGAGTAATTATTAATTTATTGTTTGCGATAAATAGTCTCAAAATAGCTATTTTATTTTTAAACTCTTCAATTATCAGTTCAATCACATAACTGCAATATGACTAATAAATTTTTGTTGAGAATAATAATTTAATTTGATTTAGATTAAACATGTGTCATTGAAAGTAAATAACATCATCTAAAATTGTATTTTTTACAAATTTATAATTCAAAAAACTTGGTTTATGAAGTAAATAACGTTTCGAGTTGTTTCTTTATTATAATATTCAACAATAATACTTGGTTTTAGTATTTGCTAGCTATTTAATACTATAATTAATACTTTATCAAATAATTTGTACAATATATATGCTTTCACCCGTTTTATCATGTCTTATTAGGAATAGATAATATCATGTATCTAAAAACAAAAAGACAATATAACATTATTTAACTTAATTCAGGCTTCTATATTGAATTAAAATAATGACATTTATACCAAATCAAATATTAAGACTAACATTAAATATGTGAACTATTTATTTATTTTAGATTTTAATGACTCCGACAAATTATTAAATACTAAAAATGTCAGTTCTGATTTATATGAAATATCGAATGATTTGTTTGAAAACATTGACCCGGCAAATATTTCATATCAAATAAGGAATGGTGATTTAGATGATTTTCTAACTGATATGAATACAACTGGAATTGGACACGAGCTCATAATTGAGACAGAAACTGCACAAGATATTCACGATTATTCATTTGACAACGAGCAAGAATCGTTTACTTATGAAAATAATCTTCAGCCAGGAAATGGAATTAACACAGACGATATAGAATACCGGAACACGATCGAAACAAATGAAATTCAACTTGAAAATACCTATGATAAAAATACGCAAAGAAAATTGCAAATTGACTACAGTAAGTAATTCGAATTACAGTTAGCATACATTTGTTTATATGAGTTTAATAATAAAATTTTTTTATATTTTTAATAGTTATCAAGAAATTAACTCAATCGATAATAATTTTTTCAAGCAATTAATTAAAACATACCACTAATGAAATTATTTTAGTCTTATAGGTTCTGACAGTGAGTCTAAAGATTCTGATTCATCGTATGAACCAGTAGAGTCAGATCAATCAATTGAAAATGAAGATTATTTGGTAGCTGATGTAACCGATGAAGAAAATTTAGATGATGAAAACACTGGATCTGGAAATTTCGATGAAACTAACAACGTTTCGCAAAATACTTCAACCTCGACTTTAAATTGTTCGTTAAATGTTCCGGGACATGCTGGCTGGGATGATAGTGATGTGGAAGCTGAGTTAACTACTAAAAAGGGAAATCAGAAAAAAGATACTTGCTGCTTTTGTGAGAAAGAATATTTCAAAATTGCACGTCATTTAGAAATGGTGCATTCAACCGAACCTGAAGTAAAAAGTTTTGTAAAATTAAAAAAAAAGTGTGCTGAGAGATTAAATGAAATAGCTATTTTAAGAAAAAGAGGTAATCACATGTATAATATGAAGCAGGGAAGAAAAGCAAATGGCAAACCCGGATTATTAAAAGTAGCGCGTTGTCCAAATAAAGCGTCGAAAAAAAGAGGCGGTAATTACGCTGTTTGCTGTAAGTGTAAGGGCTGGTACACGAAAACTAATCTTCGTCATCACTATCGTGTTTGTCAAGATGGCGCCCACAGTAGTAAAGGTATTCTAGCCAAAGCTCGACGTATCCAGGGACAAATTCATCAACGAGCATCCGATGCTATGCGTCATAAAATTATCCCTTATATGAAGTTGACAGAACATGTAAAACTAATACGGTATGATCTTATGATTATTTTATTTGGAAATGAAGAATGCACAAAATACAAAAAACGTAACTTAGCTCAAATGATTCGTGCAAAACTGAGTTTGCTAGCTAGATTTCTTGTAGTCATGAAAGAAGCAGATTCAACTATAAGTGATTTTGCTTCAATATATAATCCAGCACATTATTATAAGGTGATTGAAACAATAAATAAATTTGCTGGATTAGATGAAGAAACTGGTTACTTTAAGGTGCCTTACAGAGCTTCTGAAATCACTACGAATATCAATAAAATCGGGCAAATTCTAATCAACGAATGCATTATTAACAAAGAAAATGAAAAAAAAGAAGATGTACAAAATTTTTTATCACTATGAAAACAAGGATTTGCAAATATTATCAATCGTACTGTACAAGAGACTCGACTAATGACACAGCGTAAGAAAGTTGTAGAGCTTCCTACTACTACCGATATACGTCGATTTTCAATTTTCTTAGATAAGAAAATTGATGATAATATCAAACTATTAGAGCAAGGATTTTCAATTCGAGCCTGGCGTGATCTCTCTGAAGCTGCGCTGATTCAATTGCAATTACTTAATCGTAAGAGAGCTGGAGAATTGGAACGGTTCGAGTTGGATGACTACAAGAAGATGCAATTTATTAAAGAAGGAGATGAAGGGTATAAATCTTTATCAAAAAAAGATAAAGAAAAGGCGAAAGAATATGGCCATATTGTAATTCAGGGAAAGTTGTACAAAGGTGTACCTCTGTTATTGAGTACTAAAGTTCGGGATGGAATTAATGTCGTTATTAAGCATCGAAAAGATGCCCGTGTATCTTCTAGAAATCCATTCGTGTTTGGAATAGCTGGTTATTACAAAGACGCCCACTTGGGTGCCTGTAATGTCATGAGAAAGTTATCGGAGCAATGTGGCGCAGATAATCCTGAGTTGCTTCGTGGTACATTTTTGCGCAAACAAATTGCAACCAAATGCTCTGAGATGCAACTGGACTCGACAACAACTTCAAAAGTAGCTGACTATCTTGGACATGACGTGACTATTCACAAGAAAGTCTACCAGCAACGTACGAGAGCTGATATTTTGGATATGTCCACTATTTTACTTAAAGCTCAAGATCCAAATGAATCGCGTAATAACTCTAAGGGCTCAATCGAAATGGATTCAACTATTACCGAATCAGATATTTCTGCAAATCCAGGTAATTAATATTACTTTTAAATAAAAATAACTTGGTAAAGTTTTTTTAATAATTACAACTGCAAATGAAAATATTTTTTCTTAATCCAGATTTATCATTGCGTCTGTATTCAAAATAGACTGAAGTTTAATAGATAAAAATTTAACTAAAAAATCTTAATAGTTCTTAAATGACATAACTACATCCGTTCGTCAACATTATCCTGATTAATATTTTAGTTAATAATATTCTGATTATCATAGATACTTAAATGCTAATAGTTGAATAAGAATTATATGGTTAAATAAGCAGAGCTACGTTAGTGAGCTCTCAATATGATTATTTAATATTTTTTTCTTTTTTTTTTTTTTTTTTTTTTTTTTTAATTATACTTATATACTTTTAATCATTTTTTAATCTTACATCTAACTCCAAATCAACCATAAATGCATCAATTTAAATGTCTATTTCATAAGCTATCATAAAAATTCGATAATACACTATTAATTTGTTCTTAGGTACATATAATTTCAATGAATCATCAGACATAAATCGAGAGATTGGTGAAAATAATGTGATCGATCCGATTGTTGATACTTCTCTTGAGGAAGGGCCGAAAAATCATAAAACTCATGATAAGACTAAGTCTAGTAATCATTCGACTGACCGTAAAAAAATAAGTCGAGTCCGTTGGAGTAAGGACGAAGAGAAAGCATTTACAAAGTATTTTGCTGAATATTTGAGAACAGAAACGTATCCATCTGCGATTGTCATCAGGGACTTTAAGAAAAAATATAATATTCTACCTAATCGTGACATACCTGCTCTAAAAACAAAATTAAGCAATTTTTTTAAGCTAACACCCAGTGCCAAAATAAAGATGTTACAAAGTGGTAAGAATTCTAGTTTTCTTAAGCAAAAAAAAAATCTTGCGTCTAATATGAAAAGAAAAGAAATGAAACTGAAAGACAAGGCTCAAAAATTAAAAGATAGTACTGATAATAGTAAGGTGAAGCACCACATCAAATATATATTTGATTCTTACATTGAAAAAAGTCACTTACCTTCAAAAAAAACCTGTGACGAAGCAAAAAAAAATGATAAAATATTGGAAGTCGTCAGCATCGATTATATTCGAAATGTTATTCGCAAGCAAATTGATAAAAAAAAGCAGTAATGTCATAGCTGATTGATAAGCTACTATAAATGACATAAAATCATAATTGATATGCTTATTCTTTCATGCGGTTGTTATATTGTAAACGTACTATTTGTGGCTCAATCAGAATTGATTCAAGTAACTCATTTATTGGATAGATTTATATAAGATAATTATTTATATTGTTGAAAAAAAAGCAAGTACAATAATTTTCAGTATTTACATAAAAATCAATTTAATTAATAAGATATGCTATTGTTCTAATTTAAGTCTCTTTTTCTTAAGATATAATTCTAAAAATTCGTTGATAAAAAAACACCAAGTTATATTCTATTTATCAGTTATTTTATTTAAGAAATGTTGCTTGTTGAAAAGTTTTATCGTTTAATGTTAATTTTTAATAAAAAAAAAGATTATTTATATGAAATTGTTAAATACAAATATGCTGTGATGCATTGTTAACTGTGAGAATAAATAAATAAATTTTATATTGACAAATTAGAATTCGTTATTCAACTAAATACGATAATTAAAATATGCTAGAGATAGTTTTGACAGTAATTTATGAAGTAGATTTCGAACAATTTCAATCAAAGAAACTGGAGTTAAAAAAATATAATTCTATTTATTATTTGTAAAAAATATTCTATCATTTAAACGATACAGTTGAATTCTTCAGTTTCTTCGAGAGACCACGAAAAAAATTAAAATCACAAAATTGTTATTAATTATTATTTATAGCTTATAAAGGTTTTCACAAATATTGTAATTTGATTTTTCGTTTAATGATTTACATAAGTAATAGAGCACATCACGGTTTCAATGAAAGAATAATTTGGAACACTGAAAGGTTCATTGTGGAATTATAAAATACAATGAAAAAAAAGTGTTTGGTAATTATTTACAAGTGGAGTTCTTTATTTTAATGTTCATTTATTTGAACGAAATTTTCTTTTAAAAATTTTGATATATTTTTTTTTAAAAAATCCATAAAAAAATGAACAGTTAGAAAAAAAGTTGATAACCACAATTTTCACAAATTTTAAAAAAATTTAAGTTTTTTAGAAAATTGTGATGTTCAACTTTTTTTTCTTTAATTGTTCGTTTTTTTGTACTTTTCAAAAAAAAAAAAATACAAGAAAAAAAGATAAAATAGAAATTTTATCTAAAATCATGAGAGTCAATACTTTTTCCAATTTTTGAAGCCAACACAAGTATCGAAATCTTAGTTTTTTTCTTTTACGACATTGTTTATTTAATTATTTTTATTGTTTAATTGTTGCTTTACAAATTGTTTTAATTATTTCACGATATTGCTTATGTTAATTATTTATTAGTGGACCCCAGTTGCAAATAATTACAAAACTTTTTTTTTTTTAATCACAAAAAAAAATCATGAGTAGGACTAAGATTCTTATCGAAATTTTGAAATAATTATTCATATGACGTAATTTTATCGAATAAATTTTCTTATAGGCGTAGTAGTTTGTATTCATTCTACAAGTAAGATTTTTATAATAAATGATTAAACTTTTGAAAATAATGAAATTTATTTTGGAATAACGGCAAAAATATTGGTCCTAAGAAAAAATCATGAGAAATTAATCTTAGAGAACGTTCAATTTCTTACAGCTTTTAATCACTTAATTTATTGTTAGGACTGATATCTCTTTGCTATAATTCTCAAAGTAAAATTTGTAATGAATGAATTAAATTACCGCTAATCATGAATCTGAATTTAGAAAATCACGATGACAATATCGGTCTTATGAAAAAAACAGAACGTATTTTTCCTTAAATAATTAAATTTTCTGAAACTTTTGTTCGTAAAATTTTTCAATGGAGCCAATATTTTTACTGTAATTATAAAATTAGAATTTTTTGAGTGATTCAAATTTTAACAGCAGTCGAAAATAATTTTGAAATCAAGACAAAAATATTGATTCTACGAAAAAACAATAGTATAGTTTTTTTTTTTCAATTTAATTTATTACAATTTACGAACTCTCAATCCATTCCTAGAACCTATGTGTTAACCGTATTTTTCAAAATGAAATTTATAATGAATGAAATTTATAGTGAATAATGAATCTGAATTTTACAAATTACGATGAAAATATTTCCCTTTTGAAAAATAAAAAAAAGATTTCTCGACTGAAGAATAAAATTCTTGGCTCAAGTAAATTTTCGGGTGCCCGAAGGAAGACCGAAGTTGTCTTGGCCGAAGTAAAAATTTCTCTTGAAATTCTATTCTTGGTGGAAGTAATTTTTCTTGATTCAAATTATCATAAATACTTAATAATAAATTTTTATATTGGATCAAGATTTTTAAATACTTTAGGGGAGCAGCGCCACCTACTTCAGCTGAGAAAAAAATTTTCTTACCTTGAGAAAATTTTTCTGTTGAATATTTGATACCCATTTTAAACTATTTTAGCACGCAATTATACATATTGAATGAAAGAAAATGGTTCAATATTATTTGATCTTTCCATTGCGCATGTTTGTCAATAAAAATATTGATGAAAATTTATTATCGAGATAATCAATTTTTTAAAGTATGAGAAAAATTTTCTCAAAACAAGAAAATTTTCTTGATTCAAACAAATTGTCTTGCATCAAGATACGTATTTCTTGAAGCAGGAGAATGAATTTAGTTGGGATAAGTGAAATTTCTTGTGTTATGTCCGAGTGTTTTTAGAATGTGGTAGCGTGAAGCGGGGAGGATGGACTAACAATGTAAAGAATACAAATTTTATAGATTTTGATTGTGGGAAGTTTCCGGACTGAAAAACCACGCCTCAGAAGAGATTGAGTGTGCGAATTTGATCTAGTCGCTAAGCGAATCCAAATATAGATAATAGAGCTTATACTTACTGTTAATGAACCTTCGGATCCTACCTCCCTGGACGGCTGTTAGCACCTCAGGTCGGGACTCGAACTTAATCTTACGGGTAGGATTACGTTGATTCTTAATTTAAATAATGACTCGAATATGTAGAATTTATTAGTGTTCTTGTTTGTCACGTTTTATTCCAAAATATCAACAGCAATACACAGAGCAACTTATATTATTTTCACTTATGAGCAATAGCAAAATTTAATTTATAATTACGGTTAACGTCCAATTTGTTTCCTTGAGGAAACAACGCGCAACTCACCAAAAACAAAAAAAAAAAAAATTATATATAACTTTATCCTAACGAACCGAACGCACTAAAGCTTTGGTGCTAGAACAAATTTCTATGAATGGATTTTATTGAATTATTATTGATTATAAATAATTCTTATTTAACCGCTGAATGCACTAAAGATTACACGGCAAATCGTGGCTATTTTTACTTACAGTATTATAATAAAATCTAAGATAACGCTATGTCAAACCGAAGCTAAATGCACCAAAGACTTAGGCGGCCGAATAGGTATATCTGGGGCGGATCAACTCAGTTAAGTGCAACTAAATGCAACAAAAATTAACTGAAAGGAGAACCAGGAGCCGCCTTGTGCAGGCGTTTTTAAAGACTCTTGTTGCTGATGCGGCAAGAATCCCCGTCGGTTAATCTGTCCGATGGTTTCAACTGCGGTTCTTGCGCATTATATTAACTATTATAATGAATTTGTATGTGTGGACTTTAGGCTTACATGCCATAAGAATAAAAAAAAAAATAAATTTAATAAATATACGGGGCGGACATAACATTCCCCCGGAAAAGGAAGGGGTTGCACAATCCCTTGCTTTTCCTATGTCTACGGCCCGTATGAGCGTGAACCGCTTAACAGTTCTAATGTTTTATAAATTTTGAAGATTTTGCAATTTTAAAAAATAGCATAATTAATCTCGCTAACTATACCGACTTGTGTTCGTATGGTAATTAGGTCATCGCGGATAAGGTAGGTCGGAAATTAATTTTAATAAATAGATCAAACGAGTAATCTGCAACCAGATGGCCTTTCCTGTACTTTTAATTGAACTTCTTAAGATTTGCTTATTGAGCTGCCATTGCGCCATTGTTGACAAATAATAATTCATAATTACTCATATATAATGTAGCATGAGTTAATGTTAAGATATTTGTAGTATACTTTTGTGTAGGGCATAATATAAATGTTATTAAAATTTGAAGTTAATAATTAATAATGATGAAAAAAAAAATATTTTTTTTTTTTTTTTTTGTAGTATAATAGAATTCATAATATAATTATCTGAGAGAGTAACGTAACTTAAGAGCGTCAAGATGGCCAGACAACCCGTCTAGATTGTTGTTACGGAAAAAGAAAATTTTTGAGTTGTGCTGCACTATCGTATCCCCCTTAAGCGTGGGATTTCTATAATTATTTATTGAAATATCGCTCTTAATTAATTCTGCAGCACAATGGAGAGAAACTAAATTTTTTTTTTTTTATATATAATATAAATTTTTATTTTTTTTTTTTTTTGTTACTATTTTTTTTTTTGTTTGTAAGAATGTATAGTTATTGTTGCTTTTAAGCAATACTTAAACTTATTTTCAAATTAATATTTTTTTGGGATTGAATATAATAATTACCCGTATAGTCTTTATGAATATGTAACTTATTTTAATGCAAGGTCAGTACGGTGTCTCATTCTAGGTGTTTGACTCTATCATTATTATTATACAAAAGTTTAAAGTTAATATACTGTTAGCTATTCCTTCTTTTATTTATCAGCCGAGAAGGAGACAGCGTGTTGACTGTGCAATTTAATCTAATTAATAACTTATCTAGTTTTACTGCTGCTGCTGATGATTTAAATTGGTGACTTGTAGTCACTCAGTCGTAAAGCCTTTTTTCTCGGTTCTTGCGGCACGATTTTTGGTTTTTTGATTTTGGCTGACGGTTCAGGTGAGACGTCTTGGTCATCGGTGTTGCTAACTATGAATGGAGCTTTTTCGAGGACGTTTTCTGTTAACCTTTCTATCTTTGGTTTGATGCTCTTTTCAGATGGCGCAGTTGTTTTGCTGTCTGAGTGAAATTGGATCACGACCGAGTTCTCATCTTTTTTGTTGCGACGAGATCTTCTTGACTGGATGCATTGAATGATCTTGAAACCTAATATTGAAGCTATTATTATCGTTATTAATCCAGTCAGACCTAATGAGCCAAATATTATTGATCGGTCGATGTTTTCACTTTGGTGATGCAGAGCAATCTGTGACAATCTTTCCTCGTTTTCTTCCAGTCCTTGACCCCATGGCTCGAACTTATCTACGATTGTTGACGGGTCATGAACTTTGTAGAAACTGAACCGTCAGCAGTGTCGCCTGTGGGAAAGCTGGAGTTTAGTTCGTCGAGTGTCAGGTTAATGCTCGGCATGATGACATCAATTTTTGTTATCTCACGGGCAATTCCTCGCAGTGTATATTATTTGCAGCTCACTCGACACCCTGGCTTGATGTGTATTAGGCCGGTCCCGTTGATAATCTTATTTTGTGCGATAACTTCAGAACATCTGCACTGGATGCTCTCTTCTTTGCAAGTTGAGTAGGCCCAGGTATTCTTCTCGTTTAGTTTCAGCCAAGTGAGTGAGCATTTGGGAATTACGCGAATGTTGCAGTCTCGTAGTTTCTCAATGTCTGGAGACATGAGGAGTCTCATCTCGCAGTCGATTTCTTCTTCCAATTTTGTTGACTGTATCGGAATGTTGGGTAGACAAGCCACGTCTGGCCCTATGGGCTTGCAGCTGTCGATATAATCTTGAGATGCGAAAAAATACCCATCATACGAAGGCTCTGAGATTAGGTATTTGTTCGTTGGCAGAATAGTCAGTGTCGAGATCTTGTCCAAGATTTTCTCTGGCTTTGGCAGAGGTTTCAGTTCGTAGGCCAACCATGGCACCTGGTTGAGCAAAGGTATGGTTATTATAATTAAAAAATGCCCTTGAGCTTTTGCGGTTTCGATCGTTGAGACTTTGGATAAGGTTGAAATGTCCATGTGGTCGAGTGGCTGTGGAGGATTCAGACTTGGATATTTTCTCATTATATCTACCGTTGCTTGATATAGTTGTTTGGCTGATATAGATCTGTATGAGATTTTTCCTGACTTGGCGTCTTCTACCACTTTCTCGGTATCATGTAAGACTTTTAGGTGGCTCGTCATCAGATGAATATGCTCGTTGCCAGCTAAGGTGAATAGGTGGCTTCTTTCTAAGTCATTTATCTGTTGATACATTGACTCTTTTAGATTCGTAATGGTCCTAGCTAAATCTCTAACTCTTTCCGAGAGATTTGTTTCGTGTTGGAGTATCTGATTTATTTCGCTCTTAATGATGTGCGAATTGTTTTGTACTATGTGGACGAGCTCTCGGTTGTCTTGGTACAACTTATCAATTTCTTTAGTGATATGCTCCTTATCACCGTAATCCATTGTGCCAAATAGTTTTCTAGCGATTATGCCCACAAAGCCGAACCATGGAGCTCTTCTCGTGCGGCTTTCTGGCTCTGGGTTCAATTCTGCGTTTTCGAGGAATTGTTTCAATCGATGTTTGGACTGTTCGATCTCCAATTGAAGTTCTTGATGGCTATCAATCCGTAGATATGATCTACAATGTGATCGGTTTAGCTTATAGGTGCACATTCCATAAGCCTCCCATATACTTTGATTTGATATGGGGTATAGATCGACAAGTTTTTGAATATTTATTGAACTGACTATCTGCCATTCTTCTTCTATCAGATGGATCCTTTTGAACGGGTCATAAAGCAGCCCTGGATTGGAGTTCAGTGGGCGGATGTTGACTTGCCCGGCGCAAATTGCCAGGCTGGTGACCCCTAGGAGGACCAATGGTAGATAATATATCCTTCCGATTTGGTGTTGAGTCTGTAATCACAAGCTAGGTTTGGATATTAGAAAAATTTTCACTATTGGCTAGTTTAGCTTTATTTGGGTGTAAGAGTTTTCTTTTCCCATTTTCTTTTTCTATTATTAGATTATCTGTTTCTGTTATTTCGATTATTCTGTAAGGATCCGTATAAAAGTGGTCAAGTTTACCTTTTCTAGGCTCTTTAAGAGTGTAAATTAGGTCTCCGATTTTATATGTTGCCGGATGAATGTGTTTATCAAATCGGGCTTTCGATTCATGCTTTGCTCTATCAACATTCCTTGCCGAAATTTGTTGAATTTCCGCGATTCTACTTATTAGATCTGCGAGGTAATCGCTATAAGTGTCAATTTTACTAAAATCGGGAAATTGGGTAGGGGTTCGAGCCTTTTTACCGTATAGAATTTCGAAGGGTGTGAATCTAGTGGCCGTGTAAACGGTTGTGTTATAATTTAACATGGCCATCGGTATGTAACGATCCCAATCATGGAATCTATCGACATAGGCCCTGAGATAATCTACTAGTGGCTGGTGTGAGCGTTCTAGAGAGCCATTTGCTTGAGGATAATAGGATGAGGTGGTTAGTCTGTGGATTTTTAAGACTTTAGCGAGCTGCTGGATCAGTTTACTAGTGAATGAGGTGCCCTTGTCCGAGAGGATTACACGGGGGCACCCATAGATGGCGATATAATGGTTAAGTAGGGCATCGGCTACTGTAACTGCTCTAATATCTGGCAATGGGACAGCAGCAGCAGCTTTCGAGAAGTTGTCTTGAATAGTTAGGATATGTACGTTCCCATCGGGGGTCATGAGCAGTGGTCCTACTGTATCTATACTTATTTTTTCAAATGGTTCAAACGGAGTGTCTGTAATTTGCATTGGCTGTTTTGTTTTAATCCGGGTGAGTTTATTTTTTTGGCATATTTCACAGGCTCTTATGTAATCGTAGATGGAGTTTTTCATGCCTGGCCAGTAATATCTCTCTCGGATTCGCCAATAAGTTTTTACGACTCCTTTGTGGCCTCCAACTAAACTATCGTGACCTTCAGCGATTATCTGGGTGCGTAAGGATTCGTCAGGTACCTTGACTTGCCCGGCGCAAATTGCCAGGCTGGTGACCCCTAGGAGGACCAATGGTAGATAATATATCCTTCCGATTTGGTGTTGAGTCTGTAATCACAAGCTAGGTTTGGATATTAGAAAAATTTTCACTATTGGCTAGTTTAGCTTTATTTGGGTGTAAGAGTTTTCTTTTCCCATTTTCTTTTTCTATTATTAGATTATCTGTTTCTGTTATTTCGATTATTCTGTAAGGACCCGTATAAAAGTGGTCAAGTTTACCTTTTCTAGGCTCTTTAAGAGTGTAAATTAGGTCTCCGATTTTATATGTTGCCGGATGAATGTGTTTATCAAATCGGGCTTTCGATTCATGCTTTGCTCTATCAACATTCCTTGCCGAAATTTGTTGAATTTCCGCGATTCTACTTATTAGATCTGCGAGGTAATCGCTATAAGTGTCAATTTTACTAAAATCGGGAAATTGGGTAGGGGTTCGAGCCTTTTTACCGTATAGAATTTCGAAGGGTGTGAATCTAGTGGCCGTGTGAACGGTTGTGTTATAATTTAACATGGCCATCGGTATGTAACGATCCCAATCATGGAATCTATCGACATAGGCCCTGAGATAATCTACTAGTGGCTGGTGTGAGCGTTCTAGAGAGCCATTTGCTTGAGGATAATAGGATGAGGTGGTTAGTCTGTGGATTTTTAAGACTTTAGCGAGCTGCTGGATCAGTTTACTAGTGAATGAGGTGCCCTTGTCCGAGAGGATTACACGGGGGCACCCATAGATGGCGATATAATGGTTAAGTAGGGCATCGGCTACTGTAACTGCTCTAATATCTGGCAATGGGACAGCAGCAGCAGCTTTCGAGAAGTTGTCTTGAATAGTTAGGATATGTACGTTCCCATCGGGGGTCATGGGCAGTGGTCCTACTGTATCTATACTTATTTTTTCAAATGGTTCAAACGGAGTGTCTGTAATTTGCATTGGCTGTTTTGTTTTAATCCGGGTGAGTTTATTTTTTTGGCATATTTCACAGGCTCTTATGTAATCGTAGATGGAGTTTTTCATGCCTGGCCAGTAATATCTCTCTTGGATTCGCCAATAAGTTTTTACGACTCCTTTGTGGCCTCCAACTAAACTATCGTGACCTTCAGCGATTATCTGGGTGCGTAAGGATTCGTCAGGTACCGTGACGTTTCCTTCACACAGTGTGACGGTTATTGGACAGTCACTCAGTTCCTGTTCTAAATATTTCTTTATGTCTAGGTCAACAAATTCATCGCCCTGTTTCGAACATCGGAGACAGTGAATTTGGTATTTATGCATCGACTGGCGTAGGCTTCTCAGGCCTTCGACAAGATGGATGGGTTCTATTTTCTCAAAATGATAAGTTTTTATAAAAACTGTAAATATTTTACAGCGACCTAGTTTGGTGACGAATACGTCACCCTTTTTAGGCTTAGCTGCAAGATGATCTTCGGCGTTGATAAACTTCACGTCTCGCAGCAACTTAGCCACGGGTTTAATGACCTCGCAATCGGCTGCGAGAAAATGTACCATGTGATCTCGGGCGTACGTGAGGCCATCACGACTATTCATGAATTTGATGTTATTTACACGGCCTTTAGGTGGGCCTTCTTCATCTGATGACGAAGATGAAGAAATTTTTGGCCTGCCTCGTCTTTCTGAGAGAATCTCCTCTGCTTGATCCGAAGTTGGGGGATCAGAGACTGAAATTTGGGGGTAATTCGATTTAAGAGGAGATGGGTCGGTTTTTCTTGAGCCATCTGGTGTATCACTGGAGTTTTCAGATGACTCTGGAGGAGTTTTTCCGAATTCTAGATTTTTGTCTTGATCAGGGAGCTCGCTTTCTGTCGTCGGAAATTTATCTGGATTTTCGATATCGGGTTCCGTTGGCCTTGTGTTGTCAGCTGACGGTTCAACAGCCTGCCGCTGTTGTGCTGGGTCAGTAGATTCTCTTCTTACGAGCTCGTCTAAAGTTACGTCCTGTGTTGCGTGATCGTACCGGATTCCCATTCTATTTAATTCATCCGGGATCAATGTTCTTGCCCAGAGAGGTGTTTTCGGTAATGGACCATCGTTCATATAGCCTCTAAATCGGTTAGATGTACTTGGTCTGGCCGGAGTTAGATAACTTTCGTCGGGCTCGTTGGTATCATCAATACTAACTTCGTTAGTTGAGGTGTCAGTTTCAACATCATTCTCTCTTAAGAACTCATTGAGTTCATTATTGTCTTCTTCTGATTCTCTATCAGAAAACATTGGTAAGTTCGGATTAGCTGATGCATCAAGATCGAAGATTGGGATCTCGTCCATGGATTCTCGAATTTCTTTTGCCAGTCGAGAATTGACTATCTTTTGAACTTTTAACTCGCTGGGAGTTCGTTGATTTTTCGGATCATCTATCATATCTTTTTCTCTCCAAGTGATAGGCCTTCTTTCGAGCAGTTGGTCGAACATTTTTATTAGCTCTTGAGTTTTCCTCCGCGCTCGTGGCGTAGCGAGTTGTTTTTCGGGCTCTTCTTCTCCGTCGGCTTCTAGACTGGCGTCTATTTCGCGTGGAGTGGAATCAATTGTTGCAGGGAGTTCCTTTTCGAAGACATCATCGTCCCCCTGTTCCGAGGTTTGAGCTATTTCTTGAGTTTCTTCCGGCTGGCTCTCTTCTGTGATACTGGATTCTTTATAATTAGCATTGGGTGGAACGCGAGTGCTTCCAATTTTTCTCTGCCGGAGTCGGGAGGCAATTGTATCTCTAATTTCGGGAGCGCTTTTAATTCTGGGCTTATTTTTAACCCCTTTCGGCCTTCCAGGACGTTTTATGGCCTGAATTGCTTCTGAATCCGAAATTTTCCTGCGTGGGTTCGTTGTTTTAGCTAAAGTAATCGGAAGAGCCAGAATTCCGCCGCTCGGGTTGGCTTCTGGACGTCCTTCGGGATTGTAGGCTAGCCCATCAGCATATTGTTCGGAGATTTTGTGTCGAACTACAGCTGTGAATCGATATTCAGCTAATTTGGAGCGCCATTTGACTTGTCTCTCGGTGATCGTTGCACTATCCATTAACCAAGTCATACAGGGAGTATTTGTTATTAGAGTAAAATGTTTTTTGTATAAATATGGCCGGAATTCTTCTATTGCGTATATTACCGCCAAACATTGTTTCTCGACGTCCGTGTACCTGGTTTCGGCGTCATGATAGACGCGAGATACACAGGAAACAATTTTTTCTTCATTTTCCGGATTGGGACGTGGGATTTTTACTGTGTCGTCCCCCTGTTCGTCCCGTTGTTCGTCCCCCTGTTGGGTCGATTGACTGAGGACTCCGGATATTCCAGAGTCGCAAGCGCTCGTAGCTAGTATAAAGGGCTTATTAAAATCAGGGTATTTTAGAAACGAATTTTCACACAGAGAATTTTTTATATCATCGAATGATTTTTGGGATTCTTCTGTCCAGATGAAAGGTTTTGTTTTTCTTGTCAAGTCTGTTAAGCCTTTGGCTTTTTCTGCAAAATTTGGTATAAAGCGTCGATAATAGTTTGCGAGGCCCATGAATTTTCTTGCCTCTGTGTGGTTTCTAGGTTGTGAAGCGTTTTTTACGGAGGACACTTTCTTGGGGTCGGGTTTGACTCCGTCTTTGGTGATGACGTGACCTAGATATTCGACTTCAGGGCATAAAAATTTGCATTTTTCGGGCTGGAGGGTCAGCCCTGCCTCTCTGAGGCGATTAAATAGTCTCTGAAGTCTGACTAGGTGTTGCTTTAATGTCTTAGCATAACTTACTAAGTCGTCGATGTAGATAAATAATTCGACTCCTCTCAGTCCACTGAGTGTAGAATCCATCATTCTTTGGAAGATTGCTGGAGCACATTCCAGACCGAAGGGCATGCAGCAGTATTCCCAGTGGCCATCTGGGGTCGAGAAAGCTGTTTTTTCGGCATCTGCTGGGTGCATAGGCACCTGATGGAAACCCATTGCTAGGTCAAATACGCTGAAGAAGTTTGCTTCACCAAGTTGGTCAAGTATGTCGATTATAAGGGGTAAGGGATACGCATCGCCCCTTGTTATTTTGTTAAGTTGACGGAAGTCAATGACCATCCGATATTTTTTTACAGCTGGGTCATTGGACTTCTTCGGGACTATCCACAAGGGGGAGTTATACGGCGAGTTGGACTTGCGGATGATCCCTTGTTTCTCTAAATTTTCGACTTGTTTCGCGATTTCTTCTCGATGTTCTAGAGGAAATCTGTATTGTTTTATTCGCACTGGCGTGTCCGTAGTTGTTTCGATACGACACTCGAAGGATTTAGAGCATCCTAGTTTATCACCAGGGAGATGGAAAACATCATGATTTTCCTCAACGAGCTCACGAATTCGATCTGCTTCATTTTTATTTAGATGATTGAGAGAAATCTTTTCGAGAATTAATTTGGCCCTTTCTTTTGGGTCAGTTATTTTCTTGGATGAGTAAGATGATATCTCATTTGGATCGTCCCCCTCTGAGTTAGGATAGTCGAATTCGAACTCCTCTAGAGTTTGTGGGCTAAAGACTATTTCGGCTGGCTCTGAATTGAGGTTAATGACCATGCACATGGCGTACCCATCCTCCACCCTGACTGCCGCTTCTCCACACAATACTCCCTTAGGGAGGTTTACTCGTGGGAGGTAGCCCTCTTTTTTTTTGGGGTTTTTAATAGGGATGGCTACTGCCACTCTCATGCGTAGGGGAATTGTATATCGTGAAGATTGTTCTTGTTCAAGGCTAAAGTGAATTGTTTTATTTGGTTTTGAGAGAAACGAAATGTTCTGTGTATGATAAGAAATTTCGGCCTTTTCCTGTTCAAGGAGGTTATTTCCAAGAATTCCTACTCCTGGGAGTGGTAAATCTTCGCCACAGACATGAAATTCAACATCCATGCCTAGAATTTTAAGCGTTACTATGCCTAAAGTTTTAAAAGAGTTATCGTCGATTCCTCGAAAGGTAGTAGCTCTCTCCGTATCAATTGGAACTTCTAAACGAAGGGCTGACGCGTTGATAAGGCAAGCGTCCCCCCCTGTGTCAACAAGGAAGCGCTGATAGTTTCCAATGAGAGAGTTACACGGTAAGTAAATTTTTGGGCCCGTTCCAAGAGCAAGGATTTTGGGCTTTTTGGAACGGCGGGGATTTATAATTGGGATTGGTTTTATGAGATTGTGTTTACTAACCAGTGTGTTCCAGAAGAAAGAGATTTTTACTCGTTCTTTGATAAAAAAATCATTCCCTAGGATAGCCTTATAGCCACCTGGAGGCGCTGGGACTATATGAAAGAAGACATTGATTCCGAGAATTTTCAAGATTATTGTGCCGGATATGGGCATCGAACTAGAAGTTATTCCTTCGACTGAGCCCACTTTATCGTTGTTGCATAAAATATTGTCTTTTAAAGCCTCGACACAGATTAAATTATAATCTGATCCAGTGTCTAAGAGTGCATTTATGCCTCCGTTGCGAAGCTCTGGACACTGGATATGAACCATGGGGCCCATCCCCGTGGTTAAGCATTTTGGTTGCTCCGAGTTTGAGCTTTTAACTCGCCGATTGTTATCCGCTGGTTGGGAGTTGGTTGTGTTGAGGATTGATTCTGGTATGGTAGAGGATCCGTTTGGGCTTTGGATGCTGGATTCAAGCTCTGGGAAGTGTTGTTCAGAGATTGATTCTGATGATTTTGGAGAATGGACCTCGGGTACGAACTCTGGTAGGTTGGATTGTGAGTAGGATAGGTGTTTTGAGGTCGATAGGTCGGGTTCGGAGACCAGCGTGGAGGCAAATTGGGCGTACTCGACATCGCCTCTGTTTGGCGAGCGCCCTGCCCGTTTAAATAATCGGGAGGGGGGCTTTTGCGCTCTCCTCTAGGGCAGAAAGGGCAGTCACAGAAGACTGAGGGGTCGATTTTATGACGACGCTTAGCTTCTTCAGAGTCTTCATCATTAGCATAATGGACCGTTTTACGGGTCGGGCCCAGAACTCCGGGATGATATCTGTTATTAATTGGGGGCCTAGAATAGCTTCGCAAAGGATGGTTGTTATACTGGTATGAATATCTTGGCTCAGTTGCACCAAATGTGAAAGCGGACCCTTGGTGAGGTCCACTGTGTCCTTCGATGGAGTCATAATACATTTCGTGGTCAGTTGGAGTAAAATATGAGTCGTGGGTTGGTGTTACTGCGAAAGATGCAGTGTCTTGATAGACTAGGGTGCGCTGATGATCGCGGTAATTTCCACGATCATCGTACTCCCGGGAAGGTCTGGGCATTTGAGGATAATGCCGATTACCTTCCAATCCTGGGGGGCCTGGACGCCTGTAGTACTCTAGCGCGGGTGGAAAAGCTTCTCCGACGACTGGGACATCTTCGTCGACCGTCCGCCGGCGATTTGGCCTACGGTGCGCGTCGCTCTCGATTGCGGCATACATTCTTTCGAGAGTCTCAGCTTTCCTGATTTTGCACAGACATCGAAGATAATCTGGCAAGTACTCGTAAAGAGTAGTAGCCGCAGTTTTTTCAAAAGTTCTTTTAACGACTTCTCTATCATCCTCTGGGGCATTCAACTCGATATATCTGATCATATCACTCAAACGGTGATAAAATCCTCGATGTTTTCGGATTCCTTAGGGACGGCAGATGCTAACTTTTTCTGCCAATTGATGTATGGGTCCCCTCGTTTGAGTTTTTTCGCTAGAGTCAAAAGAATATCTTCGACTGAGGTGAGCTCGACGTGCTCGACCAGTCGTTTGGCTCGACCATACAATTTCTGAGCTACTCTACGGGCAAAGTGATCTTGTCTTTCGACGGGAATGCTTGGGAGCCAGTTACGTACAATTCCTTCGAAAAGTTCAAATTTTGCCAAAACATCACTGCCTTCTCCGTTGAAATACGGGAGGGCATCAAATAGTTCTTTAGCGAGAGCTTGATGGTGTTGCGGGACATCTTCGTCCACCGCAGATCTATCTAGGCGGAAAGTCCTTCGATTGTTAGCCATTTCTTCAATGAAATGGATACTACAGGGGAAAAAGTCAGAGGCCCGACCGTGGCCTTCTATTAAGGGCTCCACCGTAGAAGGTTTAGAGAGAGAAGGAGACAAAGATGATTTACGAATTGAATTTATTTATGTATCTTTGTTGATCTCTTTTTATAAAAAAAAAAAAAAAAAAAAATTTTAAACAAACAAAAAAAATTTTCTTTTGAAAAGGAAGAGGAAATAAAAAAATTTCTCTCTTTCTCTTTTTTGTTTCTTTTGATATTGCTTAGATAAACTATTAGTAATCAGATATTTAATGCTTATATGAAAGTGTTAGATTTAAAGATTGAGAAACACTGAGTATTAAAGAAATTTGATACTCTACGTAACATTGAAGCATCAGTTTAATTTACACAAAAAAAAAGACAATTATCTTCACAAGTTATTTTAAGGTTATTCTGACTTGCAATACTGTGAAAAACAAAAAAAACAAAAGCGGAAAAAAAGTTTTTGACTTATTGAGGAGTATGGACGTTCTTAGATGTTAGCCTGTCTTCTTCCCTGTTTTTAGAAGCGGATTTTTTTTTAGCGTAGTGGATTGTCGCCTTTGTTATTTTCTCTTTTAACCATTCTCTAGGATTGCCCTCGTAACGAACCCAAGCCCAACTCAAAGGCGAAGAACCCGGATCACAAGGAATTAATTTGAAAACGGGCTCAGCAGTTTTCTCTCTAGAAGTTTTCAGAAGATGCTCGTAAAGACCAGCAGGAGCTACCTCGTTGAAAATGACCCTAGGTCCTGGTTTAGGGACTACCGCTGGAGTCTCGGGCGCGTCTTTTAACCAATACTCTGATTCTATTAGAGGGCGATGGTATACTTTTCCATTTACAAGGTCTTCATAAACTTTTTCTATTTGGTAATGACGGCCAGCACGCCTGGTTTCACCCATAAACCTTCAGAATAAAATTCTTGGGACGATGCTTCAGCACCTGAACCAAGAGTTTCACTCCCAAGTTGGATAGATAGACCTAGAGCGATCTGGACTACAGTATCCAAGCCGAAAACTCAAACCTTGAAATGAGGTATACACATTCCTCTAGTTAGAGGGCGCGTATTTGCGAATTTCATCAATCGAAAAAAAAAATTTTCCAAAATCGGTTGATATTACACCTACAAGTATTTATCCGACAACCGGCTGATTGTTTGCGAAGATTTTAAAAGAAAAAAAATTTATATATAATTTGAAAATATATAAACGTATAATTTGGAATTTAATTTTGTAAAATTCTAGTTTTGGGAGTGCAATCGCACCTTCCTCTCAAAACTTTTAGTGCTATAGCACCAAAAAGTCTGGAATGAAAAAAAAGAAAGTGCAGTCGCACCTATCTTTTATAAGGCGTTATTAGAACCTGGGTCAACCTTGACAGAGGAAGTAAGTTTCTTAGAGTACAGAGAATTTGCTGACTGGTACTCTGCGCCACGTGTAGTTGGCTTTCAATGTCGCGTTACCTGATACGCCT
>CAJNRD030001120.1:7566453-7578502 GCA_905319865.3 Cotesia congregata
AGTAACGTCGTCCATTTTGAGCGTACATTCCTTAAGAATTGGTGACGCAGTATAAATTTATAAAATAAATACATGGACTAATTTTAACGATTGAATTACCCCTTAATTAATTATTTTATTTTATTTTATTTATTAATTGTGGAAAATTATTCAATTATTTATTTGGTACAATTTTAATTACCGGAATTGATTATTGAGAAAACTGCGTTGCATTTCGAAATTTAAGACCGTGGATAATTTTTTGAAATTACTTTTTTTCACACTGAGGTGAATTATTGATAATCTAATCGTCTTCCGCTAATTATTAGAAATTTATTATTCCACGTGTTATTAATTGTTGAGAATTGATTTATTAAATTTCGACGCAGATAAGACTGAAACACCCGCAGGAAAGTTGAGGCACGTAATTTTCATATTGAGTAAAATTATAATTTATTATCTGATTTAATTGCCAATTTCTGCGTGGGGAGTCTTATATATTGAAATCTTGTCTTGAAAAAAATTTGTCAATAATTTAGTATTGCTATTCCGGTAAAATTATTATAAAAACTAATTATTCGTATGGATTAAGTCCGAGTAAAATTTAGTCAAATTTACAAAAGACTGTTCTAAGAATTTGTGAATGCGTAGAGATAAGCTCTTGTTCAAAATGGCGGAAAAAGAAGCGTCGGTTTAAGCCGGAATTTTAAGAAAGGAATTTGTTTAATTTGTGAGAATAAATCATAGGGTTTTAATCCAAGCTAATGACTGAGTTATTTTAGAAAAATTAAAGTTGACATTTTTCGGAGTAATTTAGTAAATCCGGAAATAAGAAAGTAGAATCAGTGTGTGTGTGACGCGTGGGTAATGTGTGTGAAGATCGTGTGGGGTGTGTGTGTGTGCGATTGTACGCGTTCTCTACTTGTTGATGAATTGCCGAGTGGAGCAATTCGTACAGTCCTAGAGCGTGAGGGTCCGGTGGACAGCGCGACGTAGTTAGAAACCACAGTATAGACGCTCCATATGAGGGTACTGTGGGATTAGGAAAATTTTATAAGACGAGCCCTACTTGTTGATGAATTGCCGAGTAGGACGACTAGGACTTGGTGCGACGTCTTCTGCTTGTTGATGAATTGCCGAGCAGAGGATTAACGTTGAGTGAGGCGACGGTTCCAGCCCGAAATCCTCAACGTAGATATAAGTTGTAGTAGCGACTTCCGGTGGGGAGCGTGAAGTAAGAGACCTTAGTATTAAGTCGTAGTGTTAAGTGGAGTCGCCGGTTACAGCCCGAAATTCTCCAGTAGTTTTAAGTGAGTAGTGTAAGTGAGTTGAGGAGTGTACATACAGTGTACGAATTGTTAATTTTTATTGTTAATAAAATTTGGTACCGTTGTTAATAAAATTATATTTATTTCAGACCACCTTTCTCTCTCTCTCTCTCTGAAGATTAAGTAACTCAGCTCTGGTATCCGGTTCCAGGAACCGAGACAATAATCCTGGTGGCGCCCTGAAGCAACTTAGAGTCATTTGTTAAAAATATTGTTAATTGTTTAAATTTAATCAGGGGCCTTAAGTACGGGAAATAAATCACCCGTTACACTGGCGCCCAACTTTTGATTAACCCCTTGAGAGAGAGGAAAGGCCGGAAATAAATAAATTTTTACTTAATTAAAATTTTCTTATAAATTTTCAATCAGTCATTAGCTAAGTTTTTAAGTTTGAAAAAAGTTACTTGAGTTCGAAAAAAATTACTTGAGTCTGAAAAGTTTTAACTTGAAATTATTTTTATTTATTTTTCTTTAAGAAATTAAAATTTATTACCGGAAGTGTCATTTACCCAATAGCTGGTGTTAGCAATTACTACGACACACAGCTATTCTGGGGATTAAAAATATTATCTATAATAAATAAATAAACCCAGTGGCTTACACTAAGTCTACGTGAAGTAGCCACTCAGGGGATTATAGATAATAATAATAATAACTACAAATAAAAACTCAGCAAAACTAAACATCTTGTCTACGTAGAAAATTTGAGAACACAACGCTACCGAAGCTAGTGACGCGATCACTTCGGTAAACTTCGTTCATCATCGTACGTTTGGCGCGTTTAGTCGAGAAGATACTCGAACAAAACTATACACAACGCTACCGAAGCTAGTGACGCGATCACTTCGGTCAACTTCGTTCATCATCGTACGGTTGGCGCGTTTTACTCGAGAAGACACCCGAACAAAGTGTTACACAACGCTACCGAAGCGGGTGACGCAGTTGTCTCTCTCTACTTCGGACAACTCCGTTCGGCATTGTTAGTTGACGCGTTAAGTAACAACACAAGTACTGAAGTGTTCTCTCTTACTATAAAATTTAATCCGCTTATAAAATTTTTTTCTGTGGTTTTTTTTTTGCTAAAATAAAATTAATTGGAAAGTTAAATTTTTCTATTTTAAACTAAATTTAATATTGGTGTAATTAAATTAAATTTTCGGATTATTTCCCGGAACAATTGCAATAAGTGAATTAAATATTATAATAATTATAATTGAAAATTAACCTAAAATATTCTACTATAAAATTTTTTTTTCTATATAAAACATTTGGAAGTTTAGTTTTGAAATATATTTTTTTTTCCGAAATATTTTCTGAAGTTTGAATTTTTTTTTGGAAATTTAATTTCCGTTTTCGAGGGTTAATTTGAAAATTAATTGATCATTTAATTGGATAACTATCCCTTGAAATTTAATTAAGGAATTAAAGTCTTCATTGAATTCTATTTTCAGAATTTTCACATAAATTAAAATTAAAAGAAAAACTGAGTGTTTTAAAATCAAAAATTTCCTTCTGAATTTTTATTTTTCAAAAATTTTTTTTTTTTTTTTTTTTTTGCCTGGTAATTTACTTTTGTCAATTGTATTGGAATCTGATTTGAAAATTTAATATTTTACAGAATTTATACTCAAGTATTTTTTCTTAAATTTTAAATTTTATAATTAAATCAATTGTATTGGAATCTGATTTGAAAATTTAATATTTTACAGAATTTATACTCAAGTATTTTTTCTTAAATTTTAAATTTTATAATTAAATTTTGAAAGTCATTCTTTTCGAAAATTTATTTTTGCGAAAAATTTAATTTTTGAATTATTTTTCAAAAAAATTCATTCTGTTTTTCAAATTATTTTTGAAATTTAAGTTTATTTTCAAACTTATTTTCCTAAGAAATTTTTCGTTTTCAAACCTCTTTTGGAAATTGTGGAATTTATTTTCGAACATTATTATCCGGTAACCAACTTTCAAAATATTTCTTGAGGAATTTTTTTTTGGAAATTTAATTTTCCGGAAATTCATTTTCCGAAATTTATTTTATTTTATTCTGAAAATTATTTTTCGAAAATTTATATACTTTGCAATTTAAATTTATTTTTCCTGAATATTATTTTATTTTAAAATTTATGCTGCATTTATATTTCGTAAATTAATTTTTTTTGTTGGAATTCATTTTTACTTTCTGAAGTTTTATTTTACGAATTATTTCAAATTTATTTGGGCTGAAGAAGTTATTTATAAATAGCTTAAATAATAAATTATATTGCGGTTTAATTTTATTTGAAAATTTTTGTTTAGTCAAAATTAATATGATTCCGCCAGTTGGACCCAGAACAAGATCTCAAGGACTCTTGGAGGAGCCAGAAATTGACTCTCGTCGAGTTTCCTTTGGTAGAGGCCGTGGTACACTGTCATCAAGTACAATAGTGGATCCCGGAACCAATGTTGGACAAAGACTCTTGGGGGAGCGTTCTCAAATACCTAGGTCAGGTGTAATACCTGTACCTTCGGGGGAGTCGACTCAATTAAACCCAGGTCTCAACCAACAAAGACTCTTGGGTGAGCGTTCTCAAATACCCAGGTCGAGCGTAATGCCTGTACCTCAGAGGGAGACGACTCAACTACACCCGGGTCAGAATCAACAAGGCTCTGCTGGATTGACTCAAATACCCAGGTCGAGCTTAATGCCTGTACCTCAGGGGGAGTCAACACAGCTAAACACGGCCCTCGATCAGCGAAGGTCTACAGAAACACACAACTGGTCCAAAATAGTCAAAGAATATCCACCGGCACAAACCCTGGTACCAGTGGTATAGCATCTGCTCCTGTTAACTCTCGTACGTACAGATACAGTAATTTGTTCACGAGAATTGCTAATACACCAACTCCAGCTGGTTCTTCGGATTCTTCGTTGCATTTTGGGGAAGTTGCAGACCGAATGAATGACATCATAGAGGATATGGACCATAACATATCTTGGCTCCAACATCGACTTCGAGGAGACCCAGAAGCATCTCAGAGGCCTCCTGCCGAACTCTTTGGCGTCGAGGAAGCATTAAGACAGAGAGAGGCACGTGAACAAGAACTACGTGACAATCTGCGACGGGAACAAAATCAACGAGAACGTCTCGAACGAGTTCAACAACAACAAGAGCAGGAAATACGTCAGTTGCGAGAGCGTGAACAATTAGCACGTCAAGTTTATACAGGAACGGCCTATACTGGAATAAATTCCAGTTCTCCAATTTTTCAAGATGGATATAACCAGAATACTCGTCCAGTGGACACGACATCACGTCCACCGACGAATACTTTCACAGCCCAAGGAGTTGACTTCCAACACATTGACCAACAAGAACGTTACCGGGGGTTTATACCCAGTAACACTTACATAAATATACCACAGGACAATTATCCAGGTAACCTCCAGGAAAACTACCAATTAAGAGCGCCTGGAGGGGTCAACACAGGACCAAACACCATCAATAGGTCGAGTCAAGTTGCCTACAACCGTTGGAGGGAAATCAAGGACAGCATCCAGATGTCTGGCATCTGTTTCCCTCGACCAGGAGTCACTGCTAACGATTTTGTGAACTCGTTAGAGGCAAGATCCAAACGAGAAGAATGGAACGACAAGGAGCTATTGAAGGTGATCACTCTCACACTAAAGGAGACACCAGCGAGTTGGGTTGATGCGAACTACAGTAGATGGGAAAATTTTGCCCAGTTCAAGAGAGAATTCCTAAAGACTTTTGGCAGCGCTACAACTGATCACCAAATGATCATGGACATTAGCCAAATGAAGATGACGCTGGAGGAAAGTCCCACCGAATTTGTCTTGAAGGTCCAGCAAAAATACCGAGCAATGGAAATTCCTCCACCAATTCAAGAACAGGTAAACTGTATTCGTAACAATTTAACCGACGAGCTGAGAATCATGGTGTTTTCAAGACAGGTCTCGACGTACGAGGACCTGCTGAACGTGGTACACGAGGCAGCTAGGTGCACTAAAAGTACGAGCAACAAAACACATGCTGTTAATCAACCTAAAAACCCGGAGAAACCTCGTTTTGGAGCAATTCAACAGCAAATGGAGGACATGGAAATTCTGGAAGAATATGTCGAGCTTCCTGAGCTCAACGCGATGCAATGGAACGCAGGAGAGTACGACAATCGATACGGAGTATTCAGACGGGCCAGTAATCAGTTTCCGACAAACAGACAATTTGTCCGTCGAGGTTTTTATCCGAGGCAACAACAGCTTCCTGCTCCACCTGCTGCTCAACCTGCTAACCAACAAACAACACCACAAAATAATCAACCTAGGACGTCGAACATCACACCACCAAGACAGTTCTCTGTTCCTCAGCAACAGCAACTAACCTCAGTACAACCTCCAACACAGGTGCATAATGCAAGTCAATTTTATGACTTTTATTACCCACGTGGACCTAGACCGTGCTTCAACTGTGGAGTACCTGGTCATACATTTGAGGTCTGTCCGGGTCCCAGAAGAGAAGTCTGTAACGTATGCTACAAAGTTGGTCATTCGAGAGAAAATTGTCCTTTATTCGTTCCGATTAATAGTCAAAATAAGTCAGGACCAGTCATCACAGAAATTTTTGAGGAAGATGCAGGTCAACAAATTCAAAAAAAACGCATAGAGGTAGCACGCAAGTTTCCCACGTGCTCACCAGAACAGAATATAGTACAGGGAAACAAATTTCACAATTCTGAAATCGATACCCGTCTGGATTCACCCATCCGTGGGCCAGAAAGGGGCAAAGCAAACAATGTGGTTGTTTCAGACAATTGTAAAATTGACACCCGTCTGGATAAACCCACTGCAGGGCCAGAAAGGGATGAAACAAACAATGTGCTTGTTTCAGACAATATTGAAATTGATACCCGTCTGGATCCACCCACTTGTGGGCCAGGAAGGGGCAAAGCAACCAATCTGTTTGATTCTGACTCTGAAGACAATATACAAGAAAAACTTCGTGTCACACCACCTTGTTCAGAGGAGGTGCTGAGATTAATAGCACTATTAGAAAATCCTCCATCGGATTTGTCTCACGATTTTCTCGATCCTCGCATATTTGCCTTGGAACAACATCCTGATGACAATTCAGAGCCAGAACAAGCATCAGACTCTGAGTGGGAAGATGAAGTCGAAACACTCTGTGAACCAGCAGTACCTGAACCAGCAGTAACTACAAACATCAATAAGCCATCACAAGCTTCGTTCTTACCTCATACCCTACAAGACAAGCCTCTCACGGCATCTTTCATCCACAAGCTTGCTTCTAGACGTATTTTCAAACCCGGAAACGGGTCACCACCAGAAAAAACGTCGAGAATACCCATATCCGTATGGATATTTGGGGTTAAGCTGAATGGAATCTTGGATACTGGTAGTGAGAGGTCTTACATCAATGAAAAGGTATATGAGGACATCAAACATCTGGCTGCTGGCGTGCTACAAGACGATCAGACCAAGAAAGGAGTGCTTCTTGCTAATCACTCTACTTGTAAAAGCAGAGGTGGAGCCCCTTTCATAATTCAAATCGGATCAGTCGCTGGTGAACAGTATTTAAGTATTTTACCCGACCTAGGTTATTCCTTGGTCCTGGGGATGGACTTCGCGACTAAATTCGAGGTCCAAATCGACTGCAAGAACTGCACGTGGAAATTTTCGGATTCTCCAGAAGTTTTTTGTTTCCAGCCTATCAACTGTCATGAGAAGTCAGCACAATTATGTGCTATGTCTGAACTTCAAGAGGCTAAATTAAAAGATTTTCTGGAGGCTGAGTTGGGGAAATTTGGTGAAGTGTCAAACCTAGGAGCAACTAATATTATTCAACATGGAATTGTTTTAAAACCAGGAACACAGCCGGTACGAATTAAACCGTATCGCAGAAGCCCAGTTGTGAACGAGGAGTTGAATAAACAGATCGATGAGCTCTTAGAGAAAAAGTTCATTCGCCCGAGCTTCAGTCACTGGTCATGTTCACCATTGATGGTCTCAAAACCGAACAACAAATGGAGGTTTTGCATTGACTACCGTCCAGTCAACAAAGTCACAATTCCACCTGCCCATCCACTTCCGAACATGCTCAGAATACTGAGTGCTCTGCATGGGGCCATATACATCTCAACTATGGATTTAAAAGAGGCATTTCACCAAATCCTCATGTCACCCGACTCAGTTCCATTAACAGCATTCTCTGTGGAAGGTAGAGGCCAATTCGAGTGGCTACGTATGCCATATGGACTCGTAGGAGCTCCAAGTACTTTTCAAAAAGCTATGGACCACATAAAAACGCGTTTTTGCCAAATATTGGTCCAAAGAGAGCTTCCACTAAAATGGGCTGAACAAGTTTTTGCCTATCTTGATGACTGGATCGCGATAAGCAAAACTTTTGATGAACATCTAAAAGTCCTGGCTCTCCTTTTTGAAGTATTTCGCGAATTTGGCCTCCTGATCAACCCGGAGAAGTGTAAGTTCTGCAGAAACGAAGTGAGATTCTTAGGGTTCGTCGTAAACGAAACTGGATTATATCCTGATCCAGAAAGAATCTCACCAGTCGTAAATTTTCCCACTCCAACAAACAAAAAACAACTACGAAGCTTTCTGGGCCTCGTTAACTGGTACCACCGCCACCTCCAGAATGTTGCGAAGGCTCAAGGTCCTTTAAACAAATTAACAGGCGCAAATTCGGAGTGGAGATGGGGTCCAGAAGAGGAGAAGTCGTTTCAGCTGCTTAAACAGTCTCTCGTCGATGCTCAGCCTTTATCAATTCCTAAACCAGACTGGCCGTATGTATTGTACACTGATGCATGCGACACCGGTCTTGGGGCATTTCTAGTTCAAAAAGAACCCGGAACAGACAAGGAGCATTTAATTATTTGTCTCAGCCGTCAGCTCCGTGGTGCAGAAACTAGATAGACGACTACAGAGAAGGAGTGCTTAGCTGTAGTCTGGGCGGTGAGGAAACTGAGATGCTATCTCGAAGGTGCTCCGTTCACGGTGATCACAGATCACGCATCTCTGTTGTGGCTGCACTCACTGAAAGAGCCGAACGGACGCCTGGCGAGATGGGCAGTCGAACTGTTTTCTCACCAAGTTACCATCAAGCATCAACGAGGCACTACAAACGAGGGCCCAGACGATCTTTCTCGGCTATATGAAGATGACTCTCCAGAAGATTGGATGGAAATTAGAGACAGACTGCAAACAGCTAGGTTTGTCCACATCCAAACATCGAACTGGTATGACATTAAGTTCAATAATGTCAGGAAACATCCAAAAAACTTTCCAGACTGGAAAATCTTGGAGGATCATCTTTATTACAGAAGACCCGATCCCCTTAAGGAGATCCTGGGTGACGAGGAAGAGTGGAAAAAGGTACTGAGAGACCACGAAGTACCGGAAACACTGAGAAGAAATCACGAGGAGCCAGATGCTGGTCATCTGGGTCGTGATAAAATGTATGAGCGCATTAAAGTTAATTTCTACTGGCCAGGCATGTCGAAGGACGTCGAAGACTTCGTACATGCCTGTGGAACCTGCAAACAGGTTAAATACAAACAAACTTCCTCGAAAGCCTCACTCCAAACTAGACAACCGATAAAACCGTGAGCGGTTGTGGCAGCCGATGTGACGGGTCCATTTGCGAGATCAAAACAAGGAAACTGTTATGTCCTGGTTGTCCAGGACCTTTATACCCGATTTTCGGCGTTCTTTCCGTTACGTGAACACACGGGTAGTTACATACTCCAGTGTTTTAAATAGGCATTCACACTGTGGGGATACCCACTATTCCTGGTCACAGATAACGGTAAAGAATTCATCAACACTCTAGTACAGGATTACTTGCGGGAAGTCGGAGTGAAGTTTTCTCCAATAGCCGTTGCACATCCGCAGGCTAATCCAGTAGAGCGCATTAATCGTACATTAAAACCCATGATAAGAGCTTTCATCAATAAAGACCAGAAGGAGTGGGATAAGCACCTGGGCGAGTTTCAACTGGCTTACAACAGTGCCTTCCACTCCTCTCTGAAGCTGTCGCCGTATTATTTGCTTCATGGCCAAGAACCACGTCCAGTAGGTCAGATAACTCATTTGGAGTTAGATGATATTGAGTTTAAAAATCATGAATGGGCCAAAAGAGTACAGCGTCTTGATGAGCTCAGACACAAAATAGAATCGGTTATGAGAAAAGAAAATGAGCGACAAGAGAAATACCACGGTACTGATCTAAAGATCCCGGAGGTCTCTGTCGGTGACAAAGTATACTATCCTAATCGCAAATTAAGCAATAAAGCGGCGGGGTACAGCGCGAGTCTTGGGGTTAAATATTTAGGGCCGGCGTTTATCTCTAAGATAATTAGTCCGTTAGTCGTTGAACTAAAAAATGAACGCGGTAAATTATTAGGCCAACATTATATACCCGACTTAAAGCTGCCGCGTCGTAGCGATCGGTTAGCGAATAAGAAATAACTTAATAACGATAATTATTACTCTAAAAAAAAAAAAATATTTAACGCCTGATTATTTTATTAATTAAATTAATTTTCAGAGTGATGTGGAGAATCTCCCAGGAGATTAAGAACCAGAGAGAGGGTCGGCAGCGGCCAGAAGCGGCTCAGGTTAACACCGGAGGAGTGAGACCTGGAATTAATTCCGGGGCCGTTCAGCGTGCTTTCCTCGCAGAGCTGCCGTCAGAGGCGGCATCGACACCCCGGACGTCTGCCTTGATGAGGCTGGGGCCGTTAGTGCCTAGCTATGATCCAGCCCCAGCAATCCTGATACCCTCGGTCTATGATCGATTGGGGGCTCTCCGGATTGGAGATGAACCAAAAGATACAGAGGATGGCAAACACCCCGCGCAAGGCCGAGCAAGGTCCAGGCGAGCTAATCGACGCCACGGAAGAGGAGATCAGGTCTGTACTGAGATCTCTAAATGGTGTGGACTTAACGGGAACCAGAACAGGTTGAACAGACGCAGAGCCAAGTTCAACCTGTTGCTGGAAAACCCTGCCACGCCTAAAAACATCTTGAGGAAAGCCTGGAGGAGGGCCCTCACGAAGAAGGAAAGGCAAATGCTCAAAGAGCTGAGGCCGTTGGAGCTCTTGACATTTGGGGTCCGGACTGTTCGTGAGCAGGCGGAGACGGAGACGTCTCTTACACCAGTCCGGGTCTCCATTCCGTTATCGTCCATAACGACACCACCACCTGTGTCTACTCCAGGTCTCGGTGCACTTCCCATAACGCCAAGACCACCTGAGGCTGTACCAGGACCTTCCTCCAGACCAGACGTACCCGTGAGACCCACAGTTGAGATCAGAGGTAGTGGTAGTATACCCGGACGCGCCATTGATGTGTCCAAGGGGGCCACGCCGTCTCAACCGACATCAACAAGAACAGGAGATGGTAATAAACCCGGACGCGTCTCTGATGTGTCCAAGGGGGCCATCCCTCGTCGACCACCAACTACAACGAACCCGCCTACGAAGTCGACCACGTACGTGAAGACCAGGGTCTTCACGAGGTCCCAGCCGTCATCAGCTACACCCAGAAGAAGCTCCACCTTTCTGGCACCCGTTCCAGCTCGTATAACACCAGCGACAATGGCCAGGTCCATACCCATGGAGTTGGAGGAAGCTGCAGCACTCCCTACTGGGAGTCGACACGCTGCTGACACTCAGGCAGCCTCAACATCCACCTTCAAGGTTCCTGAATGTCCACCCCATCTCTCGCCAGCCTTCGCCGAATACCGGGCCGGTTTGTATAAGTTGGCTCTGGAACGGGCTGCCAAGACAGGAGTAATGGAGACTGGCATCCCGCGAGGCGAGAAGACGCCAGAGCTGGACCCGTCAACTGCTCCTGTCCGTCGAAAGAACAAGAAGAAGAAGAAGAGGAAGAAGGGTGAGCTGAGAGGGCCCAATTGGGCAGAGATGGACTACTACGGGGGCAGTGCTCTCCCCATCTCCGAGGACTCCGGGATCGGAGGCGATAGGACGTTCGGTGAGGACAGCGACGACGACGTCCTGGAACTGGACCACGACGAAGACTTGTAGTGGCTAAATAAATTCATTTATATTTTCTTGGAAAATTCCTTATAATTTCATTTCATGTACTTCCTGAGGGGAACTGAAGATCGAGACCCCCAGTGCTGGTCTGGCGGGGGAGAGTGTAACAGGGCACTTTGCCCCTGATCGATAAAATCGATCGCGCGTGATAATTATTCGACGCAGCACTGGCCTCTCGATCTTCGGGACCCGACAATACCCGATTAGAGTTAAGGGGGAAGGGGAAGCTTGAGGTTATTTAGCTGATCGCTCGGCGTGAAGCGGGCAGAAGTAGTGAAGTGGTTCAGCAAGTGGCATCACCAACCACCACAGCAGGAAGGAAGCCCAAGCCAATCCTAGAAGTTCTTCAGTACGAAAAATTGTTAAGGTAAAAATTTTCGTTAATTGAGCCTTGGGGTTTATACCCGGCTCGAACTACTGATCTCTTCCTCATTTCATTAATTTGGTAATTCAATTCGTCTAATATTTTATTAATAATTAATTGTTTTAATTAAATTAATTTTGTTAGCTTTGTGAACAATTCCTCCAGGGGATTGTTACACCCGAGGAATGTTCCAGACCTCCTGGGTTTGGTCGTGAGTATCTAAATTATTAATTCTGCAGGTTAATAATAATTAACACCCTTGATGGGAATTAATGAATTCATTTTT
>CAJNRD030001120.1:7590779-7619014 GCA_905319865.3 Cotesia congregata
ACACATACACATACACACACACACACACATACACACATACATACATACATACATACATACACACATACATACATACATACATACATACACACATACATACATACATACATACATACACACATACATACATACATACATACATACACACATACATACATACATACATACATACACACATACATACATACATACATACATACATACAAGGTCAACCACACTGAGCCCTGAAAAACTTAGAAGAGAAGTACGGCAACACAGCATCGCAAGATGGCAACATCTGATGTTATCAGGACACGGATGTTTTCGGACGTATCTCCACCGCTTTAAGCATGACGATACCCCAGAGTGCTCGTCCTGTCCAGGGGTCAATGAAGAAGCGGAGCATGTCTTCTTTGTGTGTCCATGTTTCAACCAACAGCGCAATGAGTTAGAGAGGATTCTGAAGAAGAGAACCCAACCAGCGTCAATAGTAGAGGCAATGTTGTCGTCAGAGGCTGTCTGGAATGCAACGAACACTTTTGCCATAGAAGTGCTTACAGAGCTGCGTTCCATCGCGAGAAAAAGAGCAAAAGACAGAATCTTGAATGTCTATACTAAATATGAAGTAAGATAACATCTTAGCCACCAGAAGGAAGAGCGGCAGCTAATTCCTCCCCCCGCGAAGAAATGCCTTACGGCGGTACCATGGTGGATCAGAGGATAGAAGAGAAAGGGGTTTAGGGTTTAGTGGGTAGGGGCGTCAGCGTCGAGTTTTAGTATGACGCTGCGTCGAGTCGCCACATATCCGGGCCAACATCTATGCCTAGAATCCGTAAAAAGGATTCCCCCCCCTAAAGGGAAAAAAAAAAAAAAAACAACACACACACACACATACGCACACACATACACATACACACACACACACACACACACACACACACACACACACACACACACACACACACACACGCACGCACGCACATACAGACATACGGGCATCACCGCGGAAACATTCGGGGAGACTTCCTAGGACCTCAAAATGTCAACATCCGTTGAAAACTTGATTTTCGAAAAACGCGGAAGAACCAATAACTTTCCGATTTTTGATAGTATTCGATTTTCTTAGTGGGAATTTAAAAATGAAAATTTCATTATCAAATATAATAATTATTTTTTAAACTCGATTATCAAGTATGGTATACGGCCGAATTTTACGGGCTAAAAATACTTGAATAATTTCATCGTGTGTTTAAAAAAAGTATAATTATAAAAATAGTAGCAACTTCTATTATCGAGAAGGTAGATGTAACTAATATGATAATGACTATCACTACCGTGATGGTGATAATTACCATAAATAGATCTTAGACAGTAACATTCTAAGGAAATTATTGTATCAAATGAATAAGAACGATAATTATTGTAACTATTTAATTTTTTTCGAGTAGAAAGTATCATAAAATTGAAAAAAAATGATGTAAAACTTTCTCTGGGGTTAAAAATAATTGGAAAAATAAAAAAATAAAAAAAATTGGAACTCAAAATGTCCTGGAAAGTACCATTTTTGATTTGTATATATATTTTATGTATATACATTGAAATATACGTGTAGGAGATCTCGTGTACACGCTGAAAGAACCGAGAAAAAATAAATTAGACCTTTATTATACTGGCCCATACGAAATAGTTGAAATAAATGAAATGGGAAATTTAATTATCGAAAAAGAAAACGGGAAACGAAAATTACTCCACCCGAACAAGGCTAAACCAGCCAGCCGCGAAAAATTTGACTAAAAAGAACCTAAGTCGTTTGTTTCAGTATATATATATATATAAAATAAAAGGAAGAATCAATCCATCATGAATACTGTGCTACTTCTCCTCCTGGGGCTCAAATACCTGGCCTGGGGCACAGGGGAAGTCAAGATAAACCAATGGAAGCAAATCCAGGTCTGCTGTATGATCCATTCAAGAAAATCCATCTAATACGAGAAGAATGGCAGCTGATTAATTCCATCAACGTCGAAAAATTGGTGAATCTATATCCGGATTCCCATCAAAATCTATGGGAGTCCTACAGAGTATGCTCAGTAAGATTCAACCACCCAAACTGCATGTCATATTTAAGGATCAATAGCTATCGAGAAATACGAGCAGAAATTGAACAAGTATAACATCAACTGAGACAACTACTCCTCGAAGATCTACGACTAGAAGAATTCGACCCACGAAACCGCACCAAGAGACCTCCTTGATTCGGCATCGTAGGCACAATCACACGAGAGTTGTTCCGAACCATAAAAACACTAAACATTAATTCAGCTACGATCATCGATAAATTCGAGCGATGAGGCCAAGGGCTAAAAGAAAATAAAGAAAAATGTCACTCATAGCCCTACACCACCAAAAAGAAGAAACCAATAGTAGATGAAGAATAGGGGGACGACGAAATCTTCCTACGAGTCTCTACACCAGGATCAACTACGAGTAATCCGACTTCAGACATTGGCCAAGAGGGGGACGACAAAACAAAAGTCAACGAACCACTTCCAACAAGAACCGACAACGACAACTCCTCCACGGCAGCAACAGTAACAACCAAAGAAGCTCCTGAGACCATCAAGACATCAAAGGAGTCGAAACCATCCCGACTGAGAGACTACAAATCACCGATTTGGACAACAATCCCGGCATCAACATCGTAAAAGTTAAGATCATTTATAAAATTTTTTTTTACAAACTGATGGCTCCTTTGCGGAAAAGTAAGAAAATAACTTTAAATGATAACAAAAATTTTTTTTCTCTCTTATAAAAAAAATTTCGTTTTAACAAAAATTAAAATTGCCAAAAACGAGCCAACAGTTTGTATAAAACAGTTAAAATCTAGAAATCATAAATAAAATTTAATTTTTTTCAAATATTTTCATATATAGTAGATAGTATAACGAAAAACAGTACATTTCTTTAAATTCTGAAAAATTTTTGCTGCTTTATGACTCACAAGACCGAAGATAAAATTATCCTCGGCCTTGGGGGGACGAGTGGGAACAGCACAAAACCCCGATTAAATGTTTTCTCTTTATAAAAAGTCACTATTCATTTCAAAAATTTTTTTATTTTACTTTTTCATTATACTATCACTATAATTTTATTAACAATACATTAAATAAAATTTTTCTTTATATATAATTAGTATAAATAATAACTGAAATATAATTATTATAAGTAATAACTAATACTTTATAAATAATAACTAAAAGAAATTCGAGCTAACGTCACTCATATAAAATTTTTCAAAAAAATTAAGAAATCATAAAATTTTTTCCTATAATTCAAAACGATTATTTTGAACGTCTAATATTCAACAAGAATAAATATAAGTAATTAAGAGGACAGGGAGAGTCATCTAATGGCAATTATAATAAAGCCGCTGCACATGTACTCACATATACCCATTGATCGAGCTATATAAACCCTTATAAAATTTCCTTTTCCTCTAAAGTAATCTTTTATTCTTTTGTTTTTTTTGCTTTCTTTCCTTTTCAACCTATTTTCTTTCTGTTATTATCTCTTCTCCACCTAAAGCTATTACTTATCTTATTTCTATTTATTACTTATACTACCGTTAGAACTACCTGAATCATTATGGTATAAGAGAGAAGGCATAGGCATTATATAAAAAAAAAATTTAAACCTAATTTTTTCTTTTTTCTATATTTATTTAAAATAAAATAAAAAGAAGAAGACAGAAGGAAAATTTTCCTAATATTTATATATATGTTCACTTATAAATATAACGCAGAAGCAGAATAATCTGCCTTTTAATCTCCATTGCCAACCACACGATATCATCTGATACGCCTAAAAGGAATGACAGATAAATTGATCTCTTGGCAAGAGATGAAACGATTGGAATATACTTGTTATATTACAAATTTTGCTAACCTTCTCTCCACAAATGGCAAGGGCCATCTAGTACCAGGTACCGTAGTTTTCGAAATTTTTCTCAACAGTATACATCTCCTCTTCTTTTTTCTTTTTAACAAATCTCTTAAATGCAATGCTAGCTCGATCACTGCTGAGACAATAGTTATACTTGACACGGCTTCACAAAATCAAGCAACGAAGACGATAAAACATCCGTCAGCATATAATACAGCGCGACATAAAAATACAAATTAAATTTAAATATTCGCGCCAGATGACTTCCTTTATTACTCTTTTATTATATTAAGAATATTTTTATCTCAAAATTGTAAGTGGCTCTCGTTTATGGAGAAAGTGGCCATAGGAAAACCGAAAAACTATACTAGCTTCTCGCTTTTCCGGGGGAATGTTATGTCCACCCGCATTTTTTCTTTAAATCTAAATCACCCGCGCAGATGGAAGACTTCTCCATGCGCGAAAGCCACAATAAAATATAAGCTACGCGACTGCTGGTTGACTAGCGGGGACTTCTGCAATCTCAGCACCGCGAGTTTTTAAAAAGGCGATCAACAGCCAAATCCATTTCTTAGTTGGTTAATTCGACTTCCGCCTTTAACTGACAGGCCCGTGCCTTGTAAAGTCCCTTGTCTTAATTTGCTCTGCACTTAATTCGAGTTCAGACGCGGTTTCAACCGGCAGGCCACGTATTAGTTTTAATATCTACGAGTCGGGATTCTCAAAGTTCTAATTTGCCCTGCACTTAGGCGAGGGCTCGATAAGTAGATAAAACCTAGAAAGTCAAATCCCAAAGTCTTAATTTGCCCTGCACTTAGGCGGGATTTTGACCAGTAAGAAAATCTAGAGAATCGGATTCTCAAAGTTCTAATTTGCCCTACACTTAGGCGAGAGTTCGGTCAATAAGTATAATATCTTTTAATATAATATCTTTTAAAGCTAAATTTGCGCACTTTACCCTACGGGGGACTGGAGGACGTTATCTCAAATAAATAAAATTCATTAATATTAATTTCGACCTAATAAAATTGTGAAAGTGTAGAAGTTTTGGTGTTTATTAAATAAATCTTGAAAAGTGAAATCTGTTTTAAATAAACTCATTTTATAAAAATAAGAAGCCCTTAAGATAAGCAGCCCAATCCATCCACATCCATCCGCTGCAAATACCAACAGAGGGTCCAATCAAGGAAAAGGCACTACGGTCAGCCACGGAATCACGGATCCGATCCTAACCATTAATCCAGCAAGTAGTAAGTACATCTACTCCTAATTAAATTCCGTGTACAGTCTCAAACGAAGGCGTGGTAAATTCGTACATCGAAAACGTCCCACAAAAATAATTAAACAACGGAATTAAAACCTCCGTTGCGTATTCTTTAAACTGTTTGTCCAAACCTCCACCGTTTACGCTACCGCTCTAAAAACGCCCTTGGACATAACACCTATAATAAAATTATCATTATAGGCATCAATCCTATAATTATGGGAACCATACGCATAGTTTATTGGAAAAGTTCCTATACAATAATGAAATAGCTTCAATATATTATGGGAATGGTTCCTCTATAATATTATGGGAATGACGCACATAATTATAAAAAAAAGTTTATTTTCTTAAAAATAAAGCAATCACTCCAAAAATATAAAGTAATAATTATATATTTTTTTACTAATAAATTTTTTTTTTGTAAATAAAAATTGATCTTTCACTGGAGTGAAAAAATTTCTTTTTCATAATTTTTATTCACGTGTGTACTTAATCTTAAATTATTTATTCAAGCTCAGTAATTATTGTGTTAAATAATATTGAAAAATATTGTAGCAATTCTAAAGTTTCTCTAATAAAAGGGATATTTTCTCACTATACAATTAGAGGAGCTAAATAGATAAGGAAATTTATTGTTTATTTTTACAATTTCATTTTATTTTTAAAGCTAATTATTTATTTACAATATATACGTTGAGCCGCGAAAACATGTGAAAATTTGGAATTTCAAAACTATTGGAAATTTTATTTTTGATGTGAAACATCTATAAACTCACTAGTAAACCGAATTGTTGGCGTGGCGACGCTTGCCGTGGTGACGGGTCGCCACGCTATACTAAGGTATACATTAGGGTGAGCCAAAAAAACTAACCTATCGATTTTATGGGTTAAAATGAACCTATATATCGAAAAAAAAATTCCCCTGCAAGGAGAGATTTTTAGCTTAATTTTGAAAAGTGTCGGTGAGCATTCAAAGTTTCCCATTTAAATAACACGTAAAAAAATCTTTTTTCATTAAAAATGATGTAACTTTTGAACCACTCAAGCTAAAAATTTTTTGATGGCAGATTCTTGAAGGGCATTAAATTTCCTACAAAATCAACCTGGTACCATTTTTTAAAGTCAAAAATTCATATATTTACTGGCTATGAAAATTAAACAAAAAAATTAAAATAAGCAATTTTAGGCATTTATTTTAAGAAATCTTTTTATTTAAGGAAATAAATTACTTTGAAATGAGATAAGTAGGAGTGTGGAGACGGGGCGCTCGATCCTTATTGTTCATCATGTACAGCTTCTCAGGGAATTCGATAGTGGTTCCCTCTTAAGATAATTCCGTTAAAGTATTGGTATAGTTTTATAATACTTCCAACAAACATTGTCATGGAAAAATTTTTTCTTCAACTGTTTTGATTGCTCAGTTGTAATATATAATTCAACTTTGACATTCATTTACGTGAATCAGTTTTATTCGAGTAGTTATTATTACGATCATTTTCTATTATATCTATCGAATATTTACTATTACACAATACAATTTTTTCATAACCTATTTGTTTTAAAAATAAATTTTCGTTACTTATTTTTCAATAATTAAAGCACAGACAATTTCATTATAACCTATTTGTTTTCAAAAAAAATTCTCGTTACTTATTTTTCAATTATTGACACAGACACATCACAGAACAAATACCATTACGTTAATAATAATTATGACGGCAAAAAATTTAATATTTTTAGTTGGTTTTGAAACTAGCCAAATCAGTTGTAAACTTCCAACAAATCGCCACATTTTAAGTATTTTCTTTTATAAACACAATTCTCTTAAACTAACTATTGACAACAGTGCTGCAGAAGTTGCAAAGGAAGTATTAAAAATATGGAGTGATTTCAATCTTCCTACAATTAAACTGGTTTCCGTTGTGTGTAATATTAAACGTTTGTTTCGTGAGTGGAAAAATCTTTTGAAATCTCGAAAAAATAAAAAAACTATTAAAAAAAAAACTAAAGAAAATGACTTTAATAAAAAATGAAATAAATTATTTAATATTTCTAAAAAAAACATCGGAACAGTTTCTAACTGATAACCAAAAATCTTTGTTGAAAGAAGATATGAAATTCAGTCATGCAACTGTAAATTCTGTATTATGTAATATACAAACTCCAGAGCTACATAAACCAAGTGTCACTTACGAAGATTAATATATCTCTTTTGTATTAATAAGAATGATTTTTTTTCAATTATTTCTAATTTTTAGGTACAATTCAGAGTACCTATTTTCATTCATCATCTGAACACGAGCTTGAAAAATCGATTTCATCATTTTCCGATGATTTAAAACGAAACACTTCAGATTTAGAAGATCCTTATTTAGAAAATATTAAAAAACAAAGAAAAATCGACGTCGTAAGTCCTGCAGTAGTGAGCGCTCTTGATCGAACGAATACCAGTAACAGAAACGCAGTATATATTCTTGGTGCAGTCTTTGAGTCTCTAGGGGTGCCTATAGAAGACACTAATTTGAGCTACAACACTGTTCGTAGACGTCGACTCGAAGCTAGGCAAGATATTGTAGATGATTTAAGGAATGACATTCAATTTCCTGGAAATCTTATCCTTCACTGGAAAACAATATTTCTTCAGGATATTTGTATCTATGATAAAGTAGATAGGCTTGCAGTTCTTGTATCTGGCTTGAATTTTGAACAATTACTTGGCATACCAAAAATTGAAAGCGGGACAGGAGAGCATCAAGCTATGTCGATAATTGACCTATTGGACAGATGGGGAATTACAAACTGCATCAAAGGCTTATGTTTCGATACCACGGCTTTCAATTCAGGTAAACTAAACTTCAGTCAACGTTTGACAAATCTTCTCTTTTAATTCATTATGTTTACTATTGTAGGGCCATACAGTGGTGCATGTGTGTTGTTAGAGCGTATTTTAGAAAAAAAAATTTCTTTATTTCGCTTGCCGACATCACATGTATGAGTTAATTCTTCAAAAAGCATGCCAAACTTGTTTACCGGCAATGTAAGGTCCAAATGTATCGACATTTGAAAGATTCCGGCAATCTTGGAAGAATATTGATACTAATGATTATATAACGGGGTTGGATACTGCAATAATTCGTAATAAAGTAATGAATGACCGAGACAGTGTATTAGAATTCATTTCCAAACAACTTGATGTAAGTATTTTTTTTATTTTTTTATTTAATTTTAGTTAATTCAAGTTTCTATTAATGTAAAAATATTATTATTTTATCATTTCAGGAGCATCATCCACGAGATGATTACAAAGAATTTCTAGAATTGATATACATTTTCTTAGACGGCACTCAAACTAATCCTATCACGATCAAAGCTCCTGGAGCAACTCATCATGCGAGATGGATGTCCAAGGCCATCTATTGCCTCAAAATGTATATTTTCCAAAAACAAATCAATGTTGGTAGCAAAAATGTATTACTTGGCTTAGGTGATGTTTGTGTTTTCATAAGTATCATTTATGTAAAAGCGTGGTTTAAAGCTCCTTGTCCGATAAGCGCTCCAGCTCAAGACTTAGAATTCTTGAAAAAGTTAATTAATTATAAAAATATTAATACGAAAATTTCAGATACTACTGTATCGACATTTTCGCGACATTTATAGTATTTGACAGAAAAACTAGCTGCTATGTCATTTTTCGATTCAAGTATTAGGTTAGAAGTTAAAAAGAAAATAGTTAACGCGACCAAAAAAAAAGAGAACAAAATTGATGAAAAACGAATAATATTTTCTAAAAATCAACTTAACGCAATTTGTTCCGAAGACATCAGTGACTTTATCACAAAAAGAACCTTAGAATTTTTCGACCAACTTCAGTTATCGCCAGACTTTTTAGATATTGAGCCCGAGCACTCGATAGAAAATGATTCTTATCAACTGTGCTTCGATACTATTAAGAGCATTAAGTGTGTTAATGATATTGCTAAACGAGGTATCGCATTAATACAAAAATATAATCGAACTCTGACGGAAAACGAAGAGCAAAAACAATTTATTCTGCAAATAGTACAATTACATCGTCAGCAATATCCTAATTGTAATAAGTTAAATTTTATTAATAACTAAATAAATGTTTGTAAGATGCCTTATCTCATTTCAAAGTAATTTATTTCCTTAAATAAAAAGATTTCTGAAAATAAATGTCTAAAATTGCTTATTTTAATTTTTTTGTTTAATTCTCATGGCCAGTAAATATATGAATTTTTGACTTTAAAAAATGGAACCAGGTATGATTTTGTAGGAAATTTAATGCCCTTCAAGAATCTGCCAACAAAAAATTTTTAGCTCAAGTGGTTCAGAAGTTACATCATTTTTAATGAAAAAAGATTTTTTTATGTGTTATTTAAATCGAAAACTTTGAATGCTCACCGAAACCTTTCAAAATTAAGCTAATAATCTCTCCTTGCGGGGGAATTTTTTTTTTCGATGAATAGGTTCATTTTAACCCATAAAATCGATAGGTTAGTTTTTTTGGCTCACCCTACTATGAAATAATTTAAGGACATAAAGAAACCTGATTTTTTGGGTCTCAATCGATAATACTTGGGTTTGACCTAGTTTTATTAACTTTCCAAGGTCATACAAGGTCAGAACAGGTTTATCAAAAATTCAGAGAGACGGAGGATGACTCAGGAGGTGCCTTGTAATTTTATAAAACCAAAAAAAAATTTAAGAGCATAATAAAACCTGATTTTTTGTGCCCTAATCAATTTTACTCGTGATTCACCCAATTTTATTGATTTTTCAAGGTCAGACAAGGTCAGAGTAGATTCATCAAAAATTTAAAAGGACGGAGGATGACTCAGGCGGTACCCTGTAATTTTATAAGAACCTAATAAAATTTGATGGCATAAAGAAACCTGATTTTTTTGGCCAAAATCTATTATCCTTCGGTTTGACATACTTCTCTTTATATTTCAAGGCATGCTAGGTCAAAATAGGTTCAATAAATATCTAGAGGGAGGTAGAATGTCTTAGAAGGTACCCAGTGATTGTCAAGGACTCTGAAAAAATTTGAGAGCATAAAGAAACTGATTTTTTGGGCCTTAATCGATAATACTTGGGTTTGACCTACTTTTATTAATTTTTCAAGATCATACAAGGACAGAGTAGGTTTATGAAAAATTCCGAAGGACGGAGGATGACTCAGGAGGTAACCTGTAATTTCATAAGACCATAAAAACAATTAATGGCATGGATAAACCTTATTTTTAAAGCCTTAATCAATTTTACTTGAGTTTGACCTACTTTTTTATATTTTTCAAAGTTACACAAGGTCAAAATACGTTCAATGAATATTAAGAGGGATAGAAAATGACACAGAAGGTGCCCTGTATTTTGTAAGGCGCCCTAAAAAAATTTGAGGGCATAAAGAAACCTGAGGACGGAGGATGACTCAGGAGGTAACCTGTAATTTCATAAGACCATAAAAACAATTAATGGCATGGATAAACCTTATTTTTAAAGCCTTAATCAATTTTACTTGAGTTTGACCTACTTTTTTATATTTTTCAAAGTTACACAAGGTCAAAATACGTTCAATGAATATTAAGAGGGATAGAAAATGACACAGAAGGTGCCCTGTATTTTGTAAGGCGCCCTAAAAAAATTTGAGGGCATAAAGAAACCTGAATTTTTGAGCCTCAATCGATAATCCTTGGGTTTGACCGACGTTTATTAATTTTTCAAGGTCATACAAGGTCAGAATAGGTTCATCAAAAATTTAGAAGGACGGAAGATGACTCAGGAGGTACCCTGTAATTTTATAAGACCAGAAAAAAATTTGAGGGCATAAAGAAACCTGATTTTTTGGGCCTTAATCTATTATCCTTCGGTTTGACATACTTTTCTTGATATTTTAAGGTTATGCAAGGTCAGAATAGGTTTATCGAAAATTCAAAAGGACGGAGAATGACTTAGGAGGTACCCCGTAATTGCCAAGTCCTATGAAAAAATTTAAGGGCATAAAGAAACCTGATTTTTTGGGTCTCAATCGATAATACTTGGGTTTGACCTACTTTCATTAATTTTTCAAGGTCATAAAAGCTCAGAGTAGGTTCATCATAAAATAAGATGGACAGAGGATGTATCAGGAGGTACGCAGTGATTTTATAGGACCAGAAAAAAAATTTGAGGGCATGGAGAAACCTGATTTTTTGGGCCTAAATCTATTATCCTTCGGTTTGACATACTTTTCTTTATATTTCAAATCATGCAAGGTCAGATAGGTTCAATAAATAAATATGGATAGGGACGTTGGATGTCTAAGGAGGTACCCCGTAATTTTCAAGGACTATTAAAAAATTCAAGGGCATAAAGAAACCTGATTTTTTGTGCCTTAATCGATAATACTTGGGTTTGACCTACTTTTATTAATTTTTGAAGGACGTACAAGGTCAGAATGGGTTCATCAAAAATTCAGAGGGACGGAGGATTACTCAGGAGGGACTCGGTAATTTTATAAGACCATAAAAACATTTAGGGGCATGAAAAAACCTGATTTTTTAGGCCTGAATCAATTTTGCTCGAGTTTGACCTACGTTTCTATATTTTTCAAAGTCACACAAGGTCAAAATACGTTCAATGGAAATTAAGGGGGATGAAAAATGACACAGGAGGTTCTCTGTATTTTTTTAGGCGTCATAACAAAATTTAAGGGCTTAAAGAAACCTGATGTTTTGGGCCTCAATCAATTGTACTTGGTTTTGACCTACTATAATTAATTTGTTAAGGTCATAAAGGTAAAAATAGGTTTAATAAAAATTAAGATGGACAGTATATTACTTAGGGGGTACCCGTTAATATTTAAGGACTATAAAAAAATTTGAGGACATAAAGAAACCTTATTTTTCGGGCCTAGATCAATTGTACTTGGGTTTGACCGTTTCATCAATATTTCAAGGCCATACAAGATAAAAATCCGATAACTCAGGAGGTACCCTGTAATTTGATTAGATTATAAAAAAATTTCAGGGCTTAACAAAACCTGATTTTTTGGGCCTAAATCGATTATTCTTTGGTTTGACTTACTTTTCTTGTTATTTCAAGCTCAAGCAAAGTCAACATAGGTTTAATAAATATCGAGAGGGACGTAGAATTGTCTTATGAGGTACCTCGTAATTGTCAAGGTCTATGAAAAAATTTAAGAGTATAAAGAAACCTGATTTTTTGGGCCTCAATCGATAATACTTGGGTTTGACCTACTTTTATTAATTTTTCAAGGTCATACAAGGTCAGAATAGGTTTATCAAGAATTCAGAGGGACAAAGAATGACTCAAGAGGTACCCTGTAATTTTATAAGACCAGAAAAAATATATGGGCATGAAAAAAACTGATTTTATGGGCCTAAATAAATTTTACATGGTTTTGACCTACTTTCATTGATTTTTCAAGGTCATACAACGTCAAAATAGGTTTAATAAAAATCGAAAGGGACAGTAGATGACTTAAGAGAAACCCTGTAATTTTTAAAAACTATAAAAGAATTTAAAGGCATGAAAAAACCTGAGAAAAACTTGGGTTCGACCTACTTTTCTCAATTTTTCAAGGTCATACAAGGTCAGAATAGGTTTATTTAAAATTAAGAGGGACGAAAAATGACTCAGGACGTACCCTGTGATTTTATTAGACTATAAAAAAATTTCAGGGCTTAGAAAAACCTGATTTTTTCTGCCTAAATCCATTATCTTCGGTTTGACTTACTTTTCATGATATTTCAAGTTTATGCAAGGTCAAAATAGGTTTAATAATTATCGAAAGGGACATAGAATGCTTTTATAATTATAAAAGTAATTATCAAAAGTAATTATATAAGTAATTACCCCGTAATTATCAAGTACCATAAAAAAATTTAATGTCATCTAGAAACCTGATTTTTTGGCCCTTAATCGATAATACTTGGGTTAGACGTACTTTTATTAATTTTTCAAGTACATACAAGGTCAAAATAGGTTCATCGAAAATACATAGAGACGGAGGATGACTTAGGAGGTACCCTGCAATTTTATAAGACACTATAAAAATTTGAGGGCATGAAAGAAGCTGATTTTTTTGGCCTAAATTTATTATTTTTCGGTTTGACATACTTTTCTTGATATTTTAAGGTCATGCAAGGTCAAAATAGGTTTGATAAATATCGAGAGAGACGTAGAATGTTCTTAGGAGATACCCCGTCATTATCAAGTACCATAAAAACATTTTATTGCATAAAGAAACCTGATTTTTTCGTCTTAATCGATAATACTTGGGTTAGACGTACTTTTATTAATTTTTCAAGTTCATACAAGGTCAGAATAGGTTTATTGAAAATTCAGAGGGACCAAGAATAACTCAGCAGGTACGCTGTAATTTTATAAGACCAAAAAAAAATTAAAGGGCATGAAAAAAACTGATTTTTTGGGCCTAAATCAATTTTACTTGAGTTTGACCTACTTTATTATATTTTTCGAGGTCATACAAGGTCAGAATAGGTTCAATAAATATCTAGAGGGACAAAGGATGACACAGGAGTTGTACTGTAATTATTGAGGGCCATTAACAAATTTTAAGGCATCAAGAAACCAGATTTTTTGGGCATCAATCAATTGTACTTAGTTTTGACCTACTTTTATTAACTTTTAAAGATCATACAATGTCAAAATCGGTTCAATTAGAATTGAGACGGACAGCGGATGACTGAAAAGGTAATCTTGGATTTTTAAGGCCATAAAAAAATTTTAGGGCATAAAGAAACTGGATTATTTGGGCCTCAATCAATTTGACTTGGTTTTGAACTAGTTTTATTAATTTTTTAACGTCATGCAAGGTCAAAATAAGTTTAATGAATATCAAAAGGGACGTATAATGGTTTTAGGAGGTACCCTGTAATTGTCAAGGACCATGAAAAAATTTAAGGTGAATAAAGAACCCTGATTTTTTGGGCCTCGATCGATAATACTTGGGTTTGACCTACTTTTAGTAATTTTTAAAGGTCATACAAAGTCAGAATAGGTTTATCAAAAATTCAGAGGGACAAAGGATGACTAAGAAGGTACGCTGTAATGTTATAAAATCAAAAAAAAGTTTAAGGTCATAATAAAACCTTATTTTTTGCGCCTAAATCCGTCATCCTTCAGATTGACATACTTTTCTTTATATTTGAAGGTCAAACAAGGTTAAAATAAGTTCAATAAAAATAAAAAGGAAGAGAGGAAGACTCAGAAGGTACCCAGAAATTTTATAAAACCAAAAAAAATTTAAGAGCATAAAAAAAACTGATTTTTTGGGCCTAAATCAATTTTACTTGAGTTTGACCTACTTTTTTAGATTACTCAAGGTCTTGCAAGGTCAAAATAGGTTTAATAAATATCGACAGGTACGTAGAATCATCTTGGGAGGTACCCTGTGATCGTCAAGGACCATAAAAAAATTTAATGACGTCAAGAATCCTGATTTTTTGGGCCTCGCTCAATAATACTTGGGTTTGACCGACTTTTATTAATTTTTCATGGTCATACAAGGTTAGATTAGGATTGTCGAAAATTTATAGGCACGTAGGATGACTCAGGAAGTACCCTGTAATTTTATAAAACCAAAAAATAAATTTAAGGGCATAATAAAACCTGATCTTTTGTGCCCTAATCAATTCTACTCGTGATCTACCTACTTTTACTGATTATTCAAGGACATACAAGGTAGGAACAGGTTCGATAAAACTTTAGAGCAACGGAGGATGACATAGAAGGTACTCTGTTATGATTGAGGAGAATCCAAAAATGTAAGGTTGTAAAGTAACCTGATTTTTTGTGGCCTAAATCTATTATCCGTCGGTTTGACATACTTTTCTTCATATGACAAGGTCATGCAAGGTCAAAATAGGTTCAATAAATATCGAGAGGGTCGTAGGATGTCTTAGGAAGTACGTCGTAATTTTCAAGGTCTATAAAAAAATTTGTGGGCATAAAGAAACCTGATTTTCTGGGCCTCAATAGATAATACTTCGGTTTGACCTACTTGTATTGATTTTCCCAGGTCACACAAGGTCAAAATAGGTTTATTCAAAATTTAGAGGGACAAAGAATGACTCAGGAGATACCCTGTAATTTTATAAGACCAAAAGAAAATTCAAGAAGATGAAAAAAACTGATTTTTTTGGGCCTATATAGATTTTACTTGAGTTTTACCCACTTTTTCATTCTTTCTAAGTTCATAAAAGGTCAGAATAGGTTCCATAAAGGATGACACAGGAGTTATACTGTGATTATTTAGAGCCAATAACAAATTTTGAGGCATCAAGAAACCAGATTTTTTGGGCATCAATCAATTGTACTTGGTTTTGAAATAGTTTCATTAATTTTTCAAGGTCATACAACGTCAGAATACGTTCATTTAAAGCTGATAGGGATAGTCGGTGACTTAGGAGAAACTCTGTAATTTTTAAGAACCATAAAAGGATTTTAAGGCATAGAGACCCCTAAGTTTTTAAGCCGTAACCGATAATAATTGGGTTTGACCTACTTTTATTAGCTTCATTTATTTGTCAAGGTCTTACATGGTCAGTAAAGGTTCATCAAACATTAAGATGAACAGAGGATATCCCGAAGGTACCCAGTGTTTTCAACAGACCAGAAAAAAATTTGAGGGCATAATAAAACCTGGTCTTTGGTGCCCAAATCAATTCTACTCGTGATTTACCTACTTTTACTGATTATTCAAGGTCATACAAGGTAGGAACAGATTCTATAAAACTTTAGAGCAACGGAGGATGACATAGAAGGTACTCTGTTATTATTGAGGAAAATACAAAAATGTAAGTTTGTAAAGTAACCTGATTTTTTGGTCCTAAATCTATTATCCGTCGGTTTGACATACTTTTCTTTATATGACAAGGTCATGCAAGGTAAAAATATGTTCAATAAATATCGAGAGGGACGTAGGATGCCTTAGGAGGTACGACGTAATTGTCAAGGTCTACAAAAAAATTTGTGGGCATAAAAAAACCTGATTTTCTGGGCCTCAATAGATAATACTTCGGTTTGACCTACTTGTATTGATTTTTCCAGGTCACACAAGGTCAAAATAGGTTTATTAAAAATTGAGAGGGACAAAAAATGACTCAGGAGGTACCCTGTAATTTTATAAAACCAAAAGAAAATTTAAGGGGATGAAAAAAACTGATTTTTCGGGCCTAAATCGATTTTACTTGGTTTTACCCACTTTTTCATTTTTTTTTTTAAGTTCATACAAGGACAGAATAGGTTCAATAAATATCGTAAGGGACAAAGGATGACACAGGAGTTGTACTGTGATTATTGAGGGCCATTAACAAATTTTGAGGCATCAAGAAACCAGATTTTTTGAGCATCAATTAATTGTACTTAAATTTGACCTACTTTTAATCAGATTTCAAGGTCATACAAATGCAAAATATGTTTAATATGAATTGAGAGGGGTAGCGGATGACTGAGAAGGTACCCTTTGATTTTTAAGGCACATAAAAGAATTTTAGGGCATAAAAAAACTCGATTTTTTGGGCCTCAATCAATTGTACTTGGTTTTGAACTAGTTTTATTAATTTTTCAAGGTCATACACCGTCGGAATACGTTCATTAAAAGCTGATAGGGACAGTAGATAACTTAGGAGAAACTCTGTAATTTTTAAGTACCATAAAAGGATTTTAGGGCATAGAGAACCCTGAGTTTTTAGGCCGTAATCGATAATTGGGTTTGACCTACTTTTATCGATTTGTCAAGGTCTTACATGGTCAGAATAGGTTCATCAAACATTAAGATGGACAGAGGATATCTCGAAGGTACCCAGTGTTTTCAAAAGACCTGAAAAAAATTTGAGGGCATAAAGAAACCTGATTTTTTGGGCCTAAATCTAGTATCCTTCGGTTTGACATACTTTTCTAGATATTTCAAGGTCATGCAAGGTCAAAATAGGTTTAATAAATATCGAGAGAGACGCAGAATGGTCTTAGGAGGTACCTAGTAATTATCAAGTACCATAAAAAAAATTCAATATCATAAAGAAACCTGATTTTTTGGCCCTCAATCGGTAATACTTGGGTTAGACGTACTTTTATTAATTTTTCAAGTTCATACAAGGTCAGAATAGGTTCATTAAAAATTCAGAGGGACAAAGGATGACTCTGCAGGTACTCTGTAATGTTATAAGACCAAAAAAAAGTTAGAGGGCATGAAAAAAACTTATTTTTTGGGCCTAAGTCAATTTTACTTGATTTTGACCTACTTTTTTATATTTTTGAAAGTCCCAAAAGGTCAAAATACGTTCAATGAACATTAACAGGGATGAAAAATGACACAAAAGGTGCCCTGTAATTCTTAAGGGGCCATACAAAAATTTAAAGGCATCAAGAAACCTTATTTTTTAGGCCTCAATCAATTGTTCTTGGTTTTTACCTACTTTAATAAATTTTTCGAGGTCGAAATAAATTCAAAAAAAATTTATAGGTCAGTGGATGACAAGGGAGGAACGCTATGATTTTTAAGGACTGTAAAAAAATTAAAGGGCATAGCAAAACCATACTTTCTTGGCCTTAATCGATAAAACTTAGGTTTGACGTACTTAAATTAATTTTTTAAGGTCATACAAAATAGAAATAGGTTTAATAAAAATTGAGAGGGACAGTGAATGTTTTAGGGGGTACCTTTTGATTTTAAGGACCATAAAAAAATTTGAGGGCATAAAGAAACCTGATTTTTCGGTCCTAAATCGATAATACTTGGGTTTGACCTACTTTTCTCAATTTTTCAACGTCAAACAAGATCAGAATAAGTTTATCGAAAATTCCGAAGCACGGAGGATAACTTAGGAGGTACCCTGTAAGGTATTTCATAAGACCATAAAACATTGAAGGGCATTAGAGTGAGCCAAAAAAACTAACCTATCGAATTTATCGGTTAAAATGAACCTATATATCGAAAAAAAAATTTCCCTGCAAGGCAGGATTTTTAGCTCAATTTTGAAAGGTGTCGGTGGGTATTCAAAGTTTCCCCTTTAAATAACATGTAAAAAAATCTTTTTCCATTAAAAATGATATAACTTTTGAACCGCTTGAGATACAAATTTTTTGATGGCGGATTCTTGAAGGGCATTAAATTTCCTACAAAATCATACCTGGTTCTATTTTTTAAAGTCAAAAATTCATATATTTACTGGTTATGAAAATTGAGCAAAAAATCAAAATAAGCAATTTTAGACATTTATTGATAGAAATTTTTATATTTGAGGAAATAAATGACTTTGAAATGAGATAAGTAGGGAAGGGGGTGTTTACAAGTATTATTTGTTCAGAAGCGTGGTTTGAAGCTCCTTGTCCGATAAGTGCTTCAGCTGAAGACTTAAATTTCTGAAAAAGGTTAATTAATTATAATAATATTAATAGAAAAATTTTGAATGCTACTGAACCAACATTTTTGCGACATTTCTGATATCTGACAGAAAATCTTGCTGCTATGTAATTATTCGAGTTAAGTATTAGTTTAGAAATTAAAAAAAAAATTGTAAACGCGATTAAAAAGAAAGAGAATAAAATTTGTGATAAAATCACTGATGTTTTTGGAAGAAATCATGTCAAGTCAATTTTTAGATAATATTATTCTTTCTTCATTAATTGTGTTCTCTTCCTTGTTAATCTCGTTCACAACTTTTTTTTAACTTCTAAACTAATACTAAACTCGAATAATGACATAGCAGCAAGATTTTCTGTCATATACCATAAATGTCGCAAAAATCTTGATACAGTAGCATTCAAAATTTTTCTATTAATATTTTTATAATTAAGGAGGTATTACCCTAAAACAGTTTTCAATTTTCAGAAAATTTTTCCCCCATATGCCCCAATGTAAAGCATCATAACTACAATATGAGGTAGTTGAGATGCAGTACACTTTTGCGCCTCCTCTCATATGCACAGGGTAGAAAAAAAATCCTACTGCGTCTTTTTTTTGACTTGGCTACGTTGCATTCTCGTTCAGAATCGTTTGCTCCTTGAGACATGTGTTGTAGAAAAATTTAATGTTTTGAAATAATTTTGAGGTTACGTATAGTTAGAGACTGCAAATAATAAATAATGACTTCGCGGCTAAAGAATGGCAGATTTTATTTTAGCAATATTTCGATCAGTCTTGAGTGATAGAAAAGGTCCTAGTAAATTTAAATTAGAGTCAAAATTTTTTAAAAAATTTAGATAATGAACAACAATCATCCGATGATGCAGCTTATGACGTTTTAACTTTACAGAATTAAGTGGAAATATTAAATTTAAGAAATTTAAGAAAACAAAAAAAAATAATTTTAGGAAAGAAAGAGTTTCTAAAAAAGAATAAAATAATGAGTAGTATTAATATTCTTGTAAAGTTAAAAATAACTTGTTTTAAATGAGTGCCTTAATAAAATATTTATTGAAAAATGTACTTTTGAATAAATGACTATTTATTATATTAATATTGTAGTTATATTATTCTCTCTTGAATCGAAATAGTGACAAGGGTCAACTATAGTGACTATTCACTATTTTTGCAGTGGAGAGTCGATCACTAATTCAAATAGTGGTATACTTAATACTTTTCACTACTAAATAGTGTAAATTTGTGCTTAACGTATATCGATCAAATTTTTATAGTAATTTGAATCGGTTGGGCTTCTACTGTAGTTTGAACTTCCCACGCAGTGCAACGTTGCCAAGTCACTATCTCTCACTTATTAGGCTATAAGAGAACGCTTGAAAATCATTAAAAGTAATAAACTTTGAACATTGTTTATAAAAAAATTAATACCGCACGTTTACGTTTTTTTCCAAAAAAAATACTTGTTATAATTTCAATTAAATTTTCTGTTTTTAAAAAAAATTCTAAGAAAAGTATGGTTGTTATTCAATAAAATGTTCGCTCTAACTACAGTCAGGATAGGGAATACATGTTAAATGTACGATTTTTAATTGCTAATATTTCGAAAATTAACACCGCAGGGACTACTAAAAAAAATTTATTCGTATAGAGGACACTTGGAGGTACGCGTATTGAAAAATTGGGGAATATTGTAGGAAAAGTGATTTTTCACCATATCTCCTTAATTAACTTTTTTAAGTAATCTAAGTCTTCAGCTGGAGCGCTTATCGGACAAGGAGCTTTAAACCACGCTTTTACACAAATAATACTTGTATACGGTCCTCCCCCCCTCCATATTTATCTCGTTTCAAAGTCATTTATTTCCTCAAATATAAAAATTTCTAACAATAAATGTCTAAAATTGCTTATTTTGATTTTTTGCTCAATTTTCATAACCAGTAAATATATGAATTTTTGACTTTAAAAAATGGAACCAGGTATGATTTCGTAGGAAATTTAATGCCCTTCAAGAATCCGCCATCAAAAAATTTTTATCTCAAGCGGTTCAAAAGTTATATCATTTTTAATGGAAAAAGATTTTTTTACATGTTATTTAAATGGGAAACTTTGGATGCTCACCGACACCTTTCAAAATTGAGCTAAGAATCCTGCCTTGCAGAGAAATTTTTTTTTCGATATATAGGTTCATTTCAACCGATAAATTCGATAGGTTAGTTTTTTTGGCTCACCCTAGAGGGCATAAATAATCCTGATTTTTCAGGCCTAAATCAATTTTACTTGAGTTTGAACTATTTTTTATATTTTTTAAAGTCACACAAGGTCAAAATACGTTTAATGAATATCAAAAGAGATCGAAAATGACAAATGAGGTGCCCTGTATTTTTTAAATGGCAATAAAAAAATTTTAAGGCATCAAGAAACCTGATTTTTTAGACTTAATCGATAATACTTGGGTTTGACCTACTTTTATCAATTCCCAAGGTCACACAAAGTCAGAGTAGGTTCATCGACAAATCAGAAAGACAAAAAATGACTCAGAAGGTACCCTGTAATTGTATAAGACCAAAAAAAAATTTCAGAGCCTGAAAAAAACTGATTTTTTGGGCCTAAATCAATTTTACTTGAGTTTGACCTACTTTTATTAAATTTTCAAAGTCATACAACGTCAAAATAGGTTCAATGAGAATTGAGAGGAACAGCAGATGATGAAGAAAGTACTCTTTGATTTTGAAGGCCCATAAAAATTTTAGGGCATCAACAAACTGGATATTTTGGGCTTAAATCAATTGTACTTGGTTTTGAACTAGTTTTATTTATTATTTAAGGTCATGCAAAGTCAAAATAGTTTTAATAAATATCGAAACGAAAGTAGAATGGTCATAGGAGGTACCCCGTATTTGTCGAGGACTATAAAAAAATTGAAGGGCATAAAGACACTTGATTTTTTAGGCCTCAATCGATAATACTTGGGTTTGACCTACTTTTATTAATTTTTCAAGGTCATACAAGAACAGGATAGGTTCATCAAAAATTCAGAGAGACAAAGGAGGTACCCTGTCATTTCATATGTCCTTAAAAACATTTAAGTGCATGAAAAAACCTGATTTTTCAGGGCTAAATGAATTTTACTTGAGTTAGACCTACTTTTTTATATTTTTCAAAGTCACACGAGGTCCAAATACGTTCAATAAATATTAAGTGTAATGGAAAATGACACAGGAGGTACCCTGTATTTTTTTAAGGTGCCATAAAATAATTTTGAGGCATCAAGAAACTTGATTTTTTGGGGCTCAATCAATTGTACTTGGTTTTGACCTACTTTAATTAATTTTTTAAGGTCATACAAGGTCAAAATAAGTTCAATAAAAATTTAGAGCGTAAGTGGATAACTTTGGAGAAACCCTGTGATTTTAACGGACTATAAAAAAATTGAAGGGAATAAAGAAACCATATTTTCTTGACCTTAATCCATAAAACTTAGGTTTGACCTACTTTAATCAATTTTCCAAGGTCATACAAGGTAAAAATAGTTTTAATAAATATTAAAAGGGACGTCGAATGGTGTTTGGAGGTACCCTGTATTTGTCAAGGACTATAAAAAAATTTGAGGGCATAAAGAAACCTTATTTTTTGGGACTAAATCAATTATACTTGAGTTTGACCAACTTTTTCATGTTTTTCAAGGGCATACAAGGTCAAAATATGTTTAATAAGAATTGAGATGGACAGCGGATGACTGGTAAGGTACCCTTTAATTTTTAAGGCCCATAAAAAATTTTAGGGCATAAAGAAACTAGATTTTTTGGGCCTAAATCAATTGTACTTGGTTTTGAATTAGTTTTATTAATTTTTCAACGTCATACAACGTCGAAATAGGTTCAATAAAAATTGATGGGGACAGTAGATGACTAAGGAAAAACCCTCTTATAATTAAGAACCATAAAAAATTTTAGGGCATAGAGAAATCTGATTTATAAGGCCTTAATCGATAATACTTGGGTTTCACCTACTTTTATCGATTTGTCAAGGTCTTACACGGTCAGAATAGGTTCATCAAAAATTAAGATGGACGGAGGATATCTCAGGAGGTACCCAGTCATTTTATAAGACCAGAAAAAAATTTGAGGGCATAAAGAAACCTGACTTTTTGGGCCTCAATCAATTATCCTTCGGTTTGACATACTTTTCTTGATATTTCAAGGTCATGCAAGGTTAAAATAGGTTTAATTAATATCGAGAGGGACGTAGAATGGTCTTATGAGGTACCCCGTAATTGTCAAGGACTATAAAAAATTTCAAGGGCATAAAGAATTCTGATTTTTTGGGCCTCAATCGATAATACTTGGGTTTGACCTACTTTTATTATTTATTCAAGGTCATACAAGGTCAGAGTAGTTTCATCAAAAATTTAGAGAGACGGAGGATGACTTAGGAGGTCCCCTTTGATTTTATAAGACCCTAAAAAAATTTGAGGGAATAAAGTAACCTGATTTTTCAGGCCTAAATCAATTTGACTTGAGTTGGACCTACTTTTTTATATTTTTCAAAGTCACACAAGGTCAAAATACTTTCAATGATTATTAAGAGGGATGGAAAATGACACAAGAGGTGCTCTGTATTTTTTAAGACGCCATAAAAATTTTAAGGCATTAACAAAACTTATTTTTTGGGTCTCAATCAATTGTACTTGGTATGACTTACTTCAATTAATTTTTCAAGGTCATACAAGGTCAAAATAGATTAAATAAAAATTAAGAAGGTCAGTGGATGACTTGGGAGGAAAGCTATGATTTTTAAGGACTATAAAAAAATTGAAGGGCATAGAGAAACCATATTTTCTTGGCCTTAATCCATAAAACCTAGGTTAGACGTACTTAAATTGATTTTTTAAGGTCATACAAGATAAAAATAGGTTCAATAAAAATTGAGAGGGTCTGTGAATAACTTAGGGCGTATCCTCTAATTTGTAAGGACCATAAAAAAATTTAGGGGCATAAAGAATCCTGATTTTTCGGGCCTAAATCCATCATCCTTCAGATTGACATACTTTTTTCTATATTTGAAGGTCATACATGGTCAAAATAAGTTTAATAAAAATTAAAACGAAGAGAGGATGACTTATGAGGTACTCTGTATTTTTTCGGGACCATAAAAAAATTTTAAGGCATAAAAAAACATGATTTTTTCGGCCTAAATCTATTATCCTTCGGTTTGACATACTTTTCTTTATATTTGAAGGTCATGGATGGTCAAAATAAGTTCAATAAAAATCAAGAGAAAGGGAGGATGACTGAGGAGGTACTCTGTATTTTTATATGACCCTATAAAAATTTAAGGGCACGAAAAAACCTGATTTTTTAGGTCTAAAACAATTTTACTAGAGTTTGACCTACTTATTTATATTTTTCAAAGTCACACAAGGTCAAAATACGTTCAATGAATAGTAAGAGGAATGGAAAATAACACAGGAGGTGCCCTATATTATTTTAGGCGTCATAAAAAAATTTTAAGGAATAAGATAACATGATTTTTTGGGCCTAAATCAATTGTACTTGGGTTTGACCTACTTGTGTTGATTTTTCCAGGTCACTCAAGGTCAAAATAGGTTCATCCAAAATTCTGAGGGACAAAAAATCACTCAGGAGGTACCCTGTAATTTTATAAGACCAAAAAAAAATTTAAGGGCATGAAAAAAACTGATTTTTTGAGACTAAATCAATTTTACATGAGTTTGACCTACTTTATTATATTTTTCAAGGTCATACAAGGTCAGAATAGGTTTAATAAATATCGAGAGGGACAAAGGATGACACAGGATTTGTACTGTAATTATTGAGGGCTATTAATAAGTTTTAAGGCATCAAGAAACCAGATTTTTTAGGCATCAATCACTTGTACTTAGTTTTGACCTACTTTTATCAAATTTTCAAGGTCATAAAAGGTCAAAATAGGTTCAATAAGAATTGAGACGGACAGCGGATGACTAAGAAGGTATTCTTAGATTTTAAAGGCCCATAAAAAAATTTTAGGGCATAAATAAACTGGATTATTTGGGCCTAAATCAATTTTACTTGGTTTTGAACTAGTTTTATTAATTTTTCAAGGTCATGCACGGTCAAAATAGGTTAAATAAATATTGAGATTAACGTATAATGATTTTAGGAGGTACCTTGTATTTGTCAAGGACCATAAAAAAATTTAAGGGCATAAAGAACCCTGATTTTTTGGGCCTCGATCGATAATACTTAGGTTTGACCTACTTTTATTAATTTTTTACGGTCATACAAGGTCAGAATAGGTTCATCAAAAATTAAGAGCGACGCAGGATGATCCAGAAGGTACCCTGTAATTATATAAAATCAAAAAAAAATTTAAGGGCATAGTAAAACCTGATTTTTGGCGCCCAAATCAATTTTACTCGTGATTTACCTACTTGTTTTGATTTTTTTAGGTCATACAAGGTAGGAACAGATTCGATAAAAATTTAGAGCAAAGGAAGATGACATAGGAAGTTCCTTGTTATTATAAAAGACAATAAAAAAATTTAAGTTCGTAAAGTAACCTGATTTTTTAGGCCTCTGTTACATCCCAGAATTTCGGGGTTATAAAAAATTTAAATTTGCCAGGTGGGTGGAGTTAGGTGATCGATAGATCCCTGGAACACCCGTCACAAATAAGCTTTTTCGTAATATCGTTAATTATTGGTTAAAAGACCTTACCTTTAAGGGCCCCATAATTCTCCCTATATTATACCCTTCCTTAATCCCGATCGACGTTGGTCCAATAGGCTGGCCGCCCTCGGTCCTGAACTCTCTGGGCGATTGGACTTCCTGGCGACGACGATGGTGAAGCGAGCGAATCCTCGAGGAGGTTGATACTGGCCGGTGATTTGATAACGGTCACTGCAGAACTGTCCCTCACAGATTCACTCACCAATCGCGGAACACTTTCCAAAACTGAACGATTGGAGAACTTTCTCGGACCGAACGACCTGAACTTTTGAACGTCTTCCCCGGAGCATAAATTTGATTGGTTAAGAGGAAGGAGAGTACTGCTTAAAGGTGGAATAGCTTAAAAGCGCTCACCCCTATGGGACAAATAATGTGGAACGAACGTAGAGTTCGGTTATAATAGGTTTATTCAAAATTTAGAGGGAGAGCCCTGGTCAGCTGAGCAGCGTTCTGTGCTCAAAGAAATCTCGCGGATTACTGACTGGATGCTCTCGTTAATCAGTTTTTATAAATTAGCATCAGCCATCTTTGATCTCAGGTTGCAGCCAGGGAACGACGCTGAGGCCCGGGTCCCATGCTGACGCATATGTTTTGTCTAGCCCGGGCTGCAGCGTCGCCTCAGAGAGTCTTATCTCGTAAGATTTCCGTTGCCTCGCTGGTGATAACCACATGCGAAGCAATGGAATTTTTATTGCATTTGATTTCGTGGAATAATAATTTAATTCTAAAAGAAAATTAATTAAATTTTAAAGTTGAATTTTCTGGGACGTAACACCTCCCAACCTTAGAAACTTGTAGCGCTTAACGAAATGCGGTACTAGTTCTGATTGCTTCTATATAAACCAAAATTTCTTCGTTTAAATTTCTAAAATATATTAAATTATGGATTCAAAGATGACTGATCTTCTTATTGTCTAAATATTTAAGCTGATACAATAATTTGATAGGTTTATAATGATTATTACATAATTACGACTAAGTCGTTTTAGTTTACTTTGGTCCCTTCAACTAAGTATCAGTTATAAAAGTGATATGATATTTTTCGAGTTAATCGTACGTTATTATACGTTGATATTATTAATCCATTTAATCAATAGCGAAAGTAAATGAGTAATAAAATTTTATAAATGATAGACAAAGTTCAAGGTTCAAAATTTGGTTAATATACGGCTAATATAGTTAATTCAATAAATGATTAACAAAATTAATTAATCAACGATTATAATGATTAGCGTATATGGTTAAATCAATGCTTGATTCACAAAATTAATTAATAAATGATTATAATGATTAATTCATATAGTTAAATCAATGTTCGATTAACAAAATTAATTAATAAATGATTATAATGATTAACTTATATAGTTAATTCAATGTTCTATTAACAAAATTAATTAATTAATGATTATAATGATTATTTTATATAGTTAATTGTTCTGAAGAGACGACCCGGCTTGGTTATTATCGCGTACTACACTGTTTCGTAAGCGGGCTAACGTGGCCCTACTGTAACACTCATGTAGATTTGTTCGCGGATCTTCCAGCTGCTGACCTTCCAATTGTCTGGATAAATTCGCGTAGGACATCTCTCCAAGCGGAGCAGATTGTCTGTAATCTTGAGTTCTATCGATGATGCTTATAGTTGATCTTGGTCGTGGTATAGGTGTATGGGACAAATAATGTGAAACGAACGTAGAGTTCGGTTATAATAGGTTGATTCAAAATTTAGAGGGAGAGCCCTGGTTAGCTGAGCAGCGTTCTGTGCTCAAAGAAATCTCGCGGATTACTGACTGGATGCTCTCGTTAATCAGTTTTTATAAATTAGCATCAGCCATCTTTGATCTCAGGTTGCAGCCAGGGAACAACGCTGAGGCCCGGGTCCCATGCTGACGCGTATGTTTTGTCTAGCACGGGCTGCAGCGTCGCCTCGGAGAGTCTTATCTCGTAAGATTTCCGTTGCCTCGCTGGTGATAACCACCTGCGAAGCAATGGAATTTTTATTGCATTTGAATTCGTGGAATAATAATTTAATTCTAAAAGAAAATTAATTTAATTTTAAAGTTAAATTTTCTGGGACGTAACACCTCAATCGATAATTCTTCGGTTTGACCTCTTTTCATTAATTTTTCGAGGTCATACAAGATCAGAGTAGGTTCATCAAAAATTTAGAGGGACAAAGAATGACTCAGGAGGTACCCTGTAATTGTATAAGACCAGAAGAAAATTTAAGATGATGAAAAAAACTGATTTTTTGGGCCTAAATCAATTTTACTTGAGTTTTACCCAGTTTTTCATTTTTGTTTAAGGTCATACAAGGTCAGAATAAGTTCAATAAATATCGTGAGGGACAGAGGATAACACAGGAGTTGTACTGTGATTATTGAGGGCCATTAACAAATTTTAAGGCATCAAGAAACCAGATTTTTTGGGTATCAATTAATTGTACTTAGTTTTGAACTACTTTTATTCAATTTTCAAGGTTATACAATGTCAAAATAGGTTATATAAGAGTTGAGAGGGACAGCGGATGACTGAGAAGGTACCCTTTGATTTTTAAGGCATATAAAAAAATTTTAGGGCATAGAAAAACTGGATTTTTTGGGCCTCAATCAATTGTACTTGGTTTTGAACTACTTTTCTAAATTTTTCAAGGTCATACAACGTCAAAATAGGTTCATTAAAAACTGATAGAAACAGTAGATAACTTAAGAGATACCCTGTAATTTTTAGTAGATTTCATAAAAATCTAACTATTGTATTTGTCCTTATGACGTAAATTTCCATAAATTTTGTTATATTTCGACCTAACTCGACGAACTGAGTCAGAAAATACATATGGTTCGAAAGTTTCTATATATATATATATATATATATATATATATATATATATATATATATATATATATAT